>JAQHUG010000359.1:1222699-1247060 GCA_028555095.1 Dicrostonyx torquatus
CATAATGTATGACTGTGGCTCTCTGTATCTGTTTCTATCTGTTGCAACAGGAATCTTCTCTGAAGGTCCTGAATAAGGCATTGATCTATGAGTATAGAAGAATATCATTATGAGTCATTTTATTGATACTTTTAAAATATTTTTCATTGTTTTTATTAAGCAATACATTTTTCTCCACTCCCCTGTCTTCCTCCCATCTCCCCTTCTACCATTTCATGTGACTCCCACACTCCTAATTTAATCAGGAGATTTTGTCTTTTTCTACTTCAAATATTTTTATTGATTTTTTTTTGTTTTTACACTAGGATACCAGGCTATCTACTCTCGGGTCCTTGGTCACCCAACAGTGTTTGGTATGGGCTCCATCTAACAGAGTGGACCTTAAGTAAAATCAGATATTGGTTGTCTCTAATAAAAAGTTGTGTGCCACCATTGCCTTTGCTGGCAAGACAGATTTTAGGTCAAAATCTTTGTGAATAAGTTGATGTTTATGTTTCTCTATAGGTAACTTGCAGAGTATCTTCCTGCACAAAAGATACTAGAAGATAGGGATGAAGGTATCACACACAAGCACCAGCTTGACTTATCAATGATCAATGAAGTGGGTATTGTCCTAGGCAATGTGGCACTGCTGTCAGTTTTTGGAGAGCATTGCCTTAGAAACGCCCTGGGTTCTTTGGGTACTTCCATGGGAACTTCTTGGCCAACAAATCAATTGAATGCAAACAAAGCCCTCCTACGGGAAGCCTTGCTTGGTGACAAATGTTGGTTGTCATAAATTTGTCTCCCACATTATTAGGAGAAATCACTTGTATCACTTTTATATATTTTAGGGAATTTCTACTCTCCTAGACTTCCACACTCACCGCAAAATTCCCCAACAAATTCAGACATCTTTCCTGCCTGCTCTCTTCCACCCCATCTCCCTAGCACCTAAATACCCACCTTCTGTCCTCATCTACTCCCAGTCCACCCATGAAATCTATTCACTTTCCCCTAACCAGAGAGATCCCTTCATATTTCCTAGACCCTTCTTCTTTACCTAATCTCTCTGACTCTATGGATTGTAGGTTGATTATCATTTACTTAAGCACTAATGCCACCTTATAAGTAAATATATGCTGCATTTATCTTTCTGGGTCTGAAATGTTCTAGTTCCATCTGTTTACCTATGAATTTATGATGCTAATTTTAATAGTTGAGTAATATTCCATTGTACCATGTTTTTTATCCATTCTTCTATTGATGGCCATCTAGGTTATTTCCAGCTTCTGGCTATTACGTATGAATTTCAATTGGACATGGCTGAGCAAATATCCTATGGTAGGATAGAGTGGCCATTGGATATATGTCTAAGAGTGACATAGCTGGATCTTGAGGTAAACCAATATCTAGTTTTCTGAGGAACTGTCATATTGATTTCTATAGTGGCTATACAAGTTTGCACTCCCACAAGAAATGAAGGAATGTTCTTGCCCTACATCTTTGTCAACATGAGCTGCCACTTGGGTTTTGGATCTTAGGCTTTCTGAGAGGAATAAGATAGAATCTCAAAGTGCTGTTGGAGAGTTGTTAGATGTCTATGTTTTTATGGGTGTTGTTTGGTTCCTTTAGCTGTGGTTTACCTTCCAGTACTTTCTGTAAGACTGGGTTAGTGGCTATGTATTGCTTAAATTTGCTTTTATCCTGGAATATCTTGTTTTCTTTACATCTGTTAGATCCCGTATTTCTTTGTTAAGTTTCTGTCTGGTTGACCTGTCCATTGGAGAGAGAGGACTATTGAAATCTCCTACGATTAGTGTATGGGGTTTGATGTGTGGTTAAAAAAAATAAAATGTAAAACAATATTTAAAATATCTATGAATGAAAAAGTACTAGCTACATTGTTTTAAAAAATCATATTTTGCATTTTGATTTAGAAATGGCTCAGCAGTTAAGAGCACTGTCTGCTCTTTTAAAGGTCCCAAGTTCAATTCCCAGCAACCACATGGCAGCTCACAAACATCTGTAATGAGATCTGGTGCCCTCTTGAGGAAGAGACCTGGTCAGTCAACCTCATCAACTTAGACCATGAAACCCAATAATGGACAAGTTCAGCAAAACTGCCGTATACGGTCTGCCCATGCATAATGCAGGATTGCAAGGGCATAAATTTCAAAATTTCAAAATTTATATTTCATGCTAAGTATCAATATTGTGGGTTTAGTATGTTATTACAACATCATTTTCAGTAATATACATAATTTTATATATGTATTAAAGAACATTTATTTAAATGAGACATGGCATAAATGTAAATATTAGAACTATGAAGAAGGCAGCATTAACATTTTAAAAACATTAATTTGACATAGACCATGAGAATTCCCTTTCCCAGACATATAAGATAAAAGAAATGACATATATGTTATTTTTATATAGAATAAGTAGATAAATAAAAGCATTGAAATTGAATTCTGTTACATTGAAATTGAATTCTGTTGTGCTGTCATATTCTATCTCAATAAAATAAGACAAACAAACCAAATAAATCCAAAAGGAATGCAAACCAATTCCATACTAATGTGGATTAGGTAATATAATTGTGCAAGCAGCATATCAAAGAAATAATGAATTTGCAAGCTAGAGAAATGGAAAATTTCCCCCACTGATCTTTGAATTAGAGTTTGAGGGCTCTTGGACATCAGGACCATATTATAAAATGTTGCATATGCTTTGGAATACACTACTACACTTCTACATATTTTATTGTAATGATCTATGTGCCATCATAGCAGGGACAAACAAAAAGCAAAACAATATGTATTTTATTATCCCATTTATATGTAAATTAAATGAACATGAGTGTTCCTTTCAAGTTAATTTATAAAAAATTTAAATTTGGCAGGGGAAATTAACTCACTACAAGCTGAAATAGTGAAGGGTATAATGGAGTATTTTGAAAAAAATTTTCGTGATTTCTGAAATGACCCTAAATTTAATTCTGCTCTTTTGTACTACATAATCATGTCAAGCATTGGCATATATAATATAAAAATCTTGATCAACTTTGAGAAACATTGAATACTCATCTCTCTCCTGTAGTATCAAATATTCCTTTAAGATTTAAATCTTTATGGAAAAACAAATTAAATACTTCTGTCTCATTGACATGCAGATTCTGATTGTTGTCTTTTATATGTGGAAAAATATTAAATAATTGCTTAATATAAATGTCTTTATATATTAATAGTGAATGCTTTATTTGCATATCTATTTAATATAAGTACACAACTAGAGTTTGATTAAAATTTCTCAGTGATAAAAGGATCATGAGTGAAAACATATATGAAGCCCTGCACTAGGTAAGTCCCAGGAAGTATTGGTAGGGAGCCAAATGTTGAATTTCAACATTTAAGACCTAGACTTAAATGTAAAATTCTTCTGAGCAGCAGGTACTTTGAAGTGATTGTAAAGTAAATCCCACCTGAGATAAGACTGAAAAGTTTTCTGTATTATTGTCCTTCACTGAGGACAATACATTGTTTTATACTCATCACATTCAAAAAGATTTCTATAATTAAATTGATAAAGTCTTTTGTCTTCTACCCATTTGAAACATTCTATATTTCATTTCCTCCCCTATAAATGCCATAGCAAACTAAAACAGTAAAAGATGTAGTAAAAACAGGGAAACAGGGAATACTCTGAAGTGCTCAATTACTCACCTTCAAATTCATCAACTTAAAGTAATTCCTGTTTTAAGGTCTCTTAAATCATGTGTTTCTAATACTTTATAATTATTGTCTATGCTTGGTCTGACACAGTAAATATATTTTGAAATAAAAATAATTTTTCAATTTTCTGTTATCTTGGGCCACCATGATGGTTAATTTTGATTCTCAAATTGACAGGATTTGTAATTATCTAGGATGTGAAACTTAGAGCATGCCTGTGAGCATATTTCCACAAAGGAAAAACTGAAAAACCCACCCTCAGTGTGAACAGCACCCATGTCAGGGGCCAGTATCTTATTGAAATAAGGTCTGCTTGTTGGTTCCTGGCTGCTCAGCCCCGAAAATAATCACACAGAAATCATATTATTTAAATCACTCTTTGGCCAATTAGCTCTTGCTTCTTATTGAATAACTCTTACATATTAATTTAACCCATTTCTAATAATCTGTGTGTCACCATGAGGCGGTGGTTTATTGGCAAAGTTTCAGTGTGTCTGTCTCCAGTGGCAGTGCCATGACTTCTCTCTCTGAATCTGCTTCCTTTCTCCCAGCATTCGGTTTAGTTTTCCCCTTCTACTTAAGTTTTGCCCTATCAACAGGCCAATGCTGTTTCTTTACTCACCATTGGTATTCCCAGCATGCAGAGGGGAATCCCATATCATCTCCCCTTTTCTGTCTAAATGAAAAGGAAGATTTTACCTTTAACATAGTAAAATTACATATAACAAAGAAGATATTAAGCAATAATTATAGTTACAATATTTATATCTATTTTATCTTTTATTATAATTAAGAAAAACTGTAATAATAACTATTCTTCAATGCTATCATAGACTCCAGAATATTACCTAAGTAAACAGGAAATGCATTGTAAATAACTCCCAAAACTCTACAATTGACGGAGACATCTTGATGCCTGAAGAGTCACTCAAAGTTTTTCTGTTTCATTGGGGCATTCACCTTTAGCCTACAGGCCCACAGTATCCAGCAGACTTTTCCGTGAAGCAGGAAATTTCCAAGACAGTTCTGCCTGTTTTGGCAGTTTGTCAGTCACTTTCTTCTGTGTCCTACAGAATGTCTAACAGAATCATTCATGAAGCAGGAAATTTCAAAGACAGGTCTGCCTACTTTGGCAGTTTGTCAAGTCACTTTTTTCTGTATTCTGCAGACTATCTGATAGACTCTTATGAATCAGGAACCCTGAAGAACCATCTCACCTTTAGGAAAGTTCAACAGTTATTTCTCTGTGGGTCCTGCATGTCTAGTCAAGTAGGCCAGGAAAGAACAGGTTTTTTTCCCCAAATGGCAAATCAACTCCTTAAGGAGCTTCTTTGATGCCTATCATCCTCTTGAAGTAGATTGGTACTGCCAGGATCAGATGTGTCTCACTGTCAGGAAAAGTCCTAACTTTTAAAAATATTTGAAATGTTGTATTCTGAAGGTCTCTGAAAGATTTAAAGAATACCTATCTAACTGAAATATATCTCCATATAATTAGAAAACCAAATATTACTAAAAGTTTGACTATTATAGATGACTATCTATTAATCTATATTTTTAATTATACATTACATTTTAAAATGAGCTGTATAAACATAATACCTTAATCAAGAGCAGAAATACACCTATAACAAAATTGACATTAAATCTGTATCAATAAGCAATATCCATACCAATGCAAACTTCCATAGCATATCTTCCTTTAAATGTAAAAAACACTTATAAACAATATTTGGAAATATGGGCACAGTTCTCTCCAAACTTCTTTCTGCTGTTTATTGGGTGAAGTAATTTTTTGAGGGGTGTTCAAGGTAACCTTTCAGTGGGTCTTTGTATATCAAACTAGATAAGCCTGTAATGAATCCACAGGTTCTTATCCTCTGTGGAAACAAAAGAATAACCTCTTTTCCAAAACAACATATCCTTAGATCCATATTTTGAATTCAAGATACCTTTAAAATATTTATATTAACTTAGCTTAGCCATCCCCAGAATGAAATGTCTCTCTGTAGTAAAAAACCTCAAAGAAAACACAAGAGTATACATAATACAGACTCTCTTTGTATATTACATTGTGGCGGTAGACACGTAAAAGCTGTCTTTAAAGCATTCGCCATTACAAGATAGCGCAGAGTTCCGTTTGGCGGTTAACGGCTCGTCAGCGCTCTTGTTCTTGCCCGATCTGCACAGCAACATCAATGCACCAATCCCCGTCTGCCTAGCGTACCACACCCAGGGCACGCCCACACCACCTGTATATAAGCCGGAGACCAACCGCATTCGGGGCCCCTCACATCCAGCTCTCCCTCAACCAAGCAGGCTTCAATAAACCGTGATCGGAGAAGGATCCTGTGTCAGTGGCTTTCTTCCCGCTGGTCGGGGCTCGCCGCATTACATCTTTATGTGGCTTATTTGTTTTAAATCTATTACTTTTTAATATTTATTTTATTATCTTCATTCTTTTAATCTATGACTATACTCTGTCTTTTTAAAGACTTTGTTTCATTTTTTAAAACAATTACTTCCTTTCCAACTCTCTATACTTTCTTCTTCTCTCTCCCAAGCCTACTTACATTTATCTAACACTGTGATCCTTTTAGAGGTCTTTTCCACCTGAAACTGTCTTTATTGTGTATTTATAATTATTTTCTGACCAGAACTGCTTCTTAAATTCTAAGTGCTTCTTTAAGCCTATCCTATAGCATTACTAGGGTATATATGGCTCTGCCTGCTTGCTTTGCACTGTCCAACATGATGGAAGTACATTCATTGCCTCTGCAAGCCATGCACATTGCCCGAGTTCCAAGTATGCTGCAAGTCTATGTAGAGCCATTAAGCCATTATAGCACTCTGCTCAAAATCATCATTTAAATGCTCCATAGCCAAACCTTGTCAGAGTTCACGCTGGCAGCATGGCCCAGGAAGCCACAGTTTCAAAACAGCATGGCCTTTTTTCTGCTACCACTGAATCAAGAGAACCTCTTTGCTTCTAGCAAACAGAGCCTACCCAAGAAAATGCCCCTATAAACTATGCTTAACTCTGTTTTTTTGTGTCTAAGATTCCCTTTTAACTTTCTCAGGTTTTTGTAGATTTTAGTTGGCCATGTGGGTGCCAATTTATTGAATTAAGGTCTGTTTGTTGGTTCCAAGCTATTCAGTCCTGAAATAACCACACAGAAACAATATTATTTAAATCACTGCTTGCACCATTAGCTCTAGCTTCTTATTGACTAACTCTTACATATAAATTTAACCCGTGTCCTTTAATCTGTGCATTTCCATGAGGCAGTGGCTTACAGGCAAAATTTCAGCATGTCTGTCTCCTGCAGCAGCTCCATGGTTTCCTTCTCTAACTCTAGTTCCTTTCACCTAGCATTCAGTTTAGTTTTTCCTGTATACCTAAATTCTGCCCTATCAACAGGACAAGGCACTTTCTTTATTTATCAATGGTATACACAGAATACAAAGGGAAATCCCACATCAGTATCTGGACTAAAACAAAAATGGAGATTGTGAGTGAAGCATCAGCAGTCATTTCTGTCTTAAATACTGCAGATGCTATATGATCAGTTGCTTCCAACACTTGTTTCCATGTCTTCTACATGTTCTTTCTCCTTATGCCAATTGACTCTGAAACACTAGTAACTCTGTGGTGTCTATTGAGCAATGGTGAGAATACCCAATGTTAGAAGTCTCTTCCTGAGACATAGACTTCATCTATAATTGCCAGATGCTTTCAATACATACAAGACATGACTTCTATGTGATTTTTATGTTTTACAATATATTGACTTGTCAAAATTTATAAATGCCATGTTTGTTTTTTCAATAACTTACAAAATATATAGAAGGAAACTATATAGGCAGTTCATTGTTTGCCTTTGTCCCACATATAAATAATTAACCACCATTAATATATGCAGCTACACCCTTAAAGAAAACCTACTCATTTTCCAGGAGCTGTCCACAGGTCTTCAGATAGGAGTGGAGCCATGAGAGTCTTAGTTCTCTCCATGTTGGAATTTTGATTGGCTTGTTGTTATGTACGTGTTAGCAAGTAAATTGCAGCTACTGTGAACTCATGAATGCAGTAGATCTGTCATATCCAGAAGTTAGAGTTCCACTTAAATAGTTTTCAATTATGAATCTTACATTCTTTTTTCTTCATCTATGGAAATGTTTCCTCGGGTTTGGGATGTGTGTTACAGATGTCTCTTTGTGGCTGATCAGTCCATTGACACTTATTTTCTGTACTGCCATAAGTTGTAAGATTCTGTGATAATCAACTTCCACTTAAAAAAATTTTGATGAGGTCTGACAGCTTCATCAATCTGTGGGTACAGCCAATGTAAATTTAGATGATGATCTAATACTATGCTCATTTAGCACAAATTGCCAGAGTAGGGTCACCCTAGAACCTTTGAGCTTCCAAATCATGACTTCATGGCTACATTTACAGCCATAGGCATGTGTTTTCTCCAGGAAACCCAGGCTTAAATCCAATCTGAAAACAATTAGTTATTCTTGTAGCATTCATGCCACCACTGCATGCATAGGCTTATCTTGCCATGCTTACCACTATTGTATACAGTCAATATTGTATACAATGATATTATATAAGCATATTGTATATTGTAAACAAGGTATACAGCCAATAAATACAGTTGATGATTTTCTCAAAGCAGCTTACAAAGCACCTTCTGGAACTATGGAAGATAGCAATTAGTCTGCCTGTTTTGTGTGTATGTGTGTGTGTGTGTGTCTGTGTGTGTAGTTTGAACCTCTGTGTGTGTATGTATAACTGTTATAAATTGTGGGTGTTTCTTTCAATTAATATGTCCAGTAACCTTGCAGAAATTGCCAAATGCTACAGGCTTAGTAAGAGCTGAATGAACTACTGTGGCAGTTAGACATTTTATTGTTTTTATTGAGCTATAAATTTTTCTCTACTCTCATCCCATCTTCCCCTCTACTCTCCTAACTTCTCCTGTGACTCCCAAATTCCCAATTTACTCAGGAGATCTTGTCTTTTTAACCTTCCTATGTAGATCCTTGTATTTCTCTCATAGGGTCCTCTTTGTAGTAGCATTTTGTTTGTGTTTTAATATAAAAAGTTTGCCAGAATGTCAGAAAAGTAAAACAGCCACACTAGCCAGCCTTACAGACCAGACAGAAATGACACAGACCTTTATTTAATCTTAGTAGCCACAGTGACCTACCTATTCCTTCAATTTTAGAAGCCACACTAGCTTGGCATAGAATTTAGGAGGTAGTGGTATACACCATTAATCCCAGAACTAGAAAGAATTATAAAATGAAAAGAGACAGCCCTCAGTCTCATTCTGAGATTTCCTGGAGGTTGTATCAACATTTTCAGACTGATGTCAGATAAGAGCTAGTTACTGGCTGCTTGGCTTTTCTGATATTCAGGTTGAACCACAACATCTGTCTCTGAGATTTTATTAATTATGTTTCACATCTTAGTTGTCTAGGTTCTCTAGGGCTTTAGAATGTATGCTGGTTTTCCTTTGCTTTATGTCTAAAAGCCACTGATGAGTAAATACATATAATATTTGTCTTTCTGAATCTGGATTACCTCAATCAATATTGTTTTTTTCTAGATCTATTTACCTGGAAATTTCAAGATGTCATCATTGTTTACTGTTGTGTTTATTCCAGGATATAAATGTACCACATGTTCTTTATCCATTCTTCTAGATAGATTGATTTCAAAATCTTGCTATAACAAATAATGTCACTATGAACATAGTTGAGCACATGATTTTGTGGTATGATTGAATATCCATTGGGTATATACCCAACAGTGGTTTGCTGGGTCTTGAAGTAGAATGTTTCCTAATTTTCTGAGAAATCATCATAATTATTTCTGAAGCAACTGCACCAGTTTGTGCTTCCACCACCAATGGAGGAGATTTCTCCTTATCCCATATCCTTTCCAGTATAAGCTGTCCTGAGTGTTTTTGATCTTGGCCATTTTTAGCGGTGTAAGATTGAATCTCAGAGTTGTTCTGATTTGCATTTCTCTGATGGCTAAGAATGTTGAGCATTTTCTTAAGTGTCTTTTAGCCTTTTGAGATCTGTCTGCTGAGTTCTTTGTCTAGGTCTGTACCCCATTTTTAATTAGATTATTTGTTCTTTTGATGTCAAGTTTCTTGAGTTCTTTGTATATTTTGGAGATCAGTCTTCTCTCTGATGTGTGGGATTGGTGAAGATCTTTTGCCAATCTGTAGGCTGGCATTTTGTCTTGTTGACTGTATCCTGTGCTTTAAAGAAATAAACAAACTGAAAGAAAAAAAAAACATGATCATCTCAATAGATTTTGAAAAAGGCCTCAAGAAAATTCAACCCTCCGTCATGATAAAACTCATGGAGAGAGCAAGGATACAATGAATATACCTAATGTAATAAATGCAATATACCACAAGCCAACAGCTAACACCAACATCAAACTAAAATAGGAAAACTCAAAGCAATTCCACTGAAATCAGGAACAAAACAAGGTTGTCCACTTTCTCCATAGCTATTCAATATGGTACTTAAGTTTTTAGCTTGAGCAATACGACAACAAAAATGATCAAGGGGATACAAATCAGAAAAGAAGTCAAACTCTCACTATTTGCTGATAATATGATAATCTACATAAGTGACTTGAAAAATTCTACCAGGAAACTCCTACGACTCATAAACACCTTCAGTAATGTAGCACGATACAAGATTAACTCAAAGAAATCAGTAGACCTCCTTTATACAGATGATAAACAGGAAGAAAGAAAGAAATCAAAGAAATATCACCCTATCACTCTATCCACAAATAACAAAAAATATTTTGGGGTAACTCTAACCAAACAAATGAAAGACCTGTATGACAATAACTTTAAAATTTTGAAGAAAAAAACGAAAAAGACACAAGAAAATGCGAAGATCTCCCATGCTTTTGAACAATACTCAACTTCAAATGGCAAAAGAAGAAATCCAGAACAGCCAAAAAATCCTGTGCAGTATAGGATCTTCTGGAGTTATCACAGTACCTGACTTCAAACTCTACTATAGAACTACTGTAATGAAAACAACCTGATATTGGCACAAAAACAGACAGAAGGACCAATGGAATTGTATCAAAGATCCAGATAAAAATCCAGACACCTATGAGCACCTGATTTTTGACAAAGAAGCTAAAAATATAAAATGGAAAACAGAAAGCATATTTAACAAATGTTCTGTGCATAACTAAATAACATAGTTTAGAAGAATGCAAATAGATCCATATCTATCACCATGTACAAAACTCCAACCACTCAACTTCATAGAAGAGAAAGTGGGGCATACACTGGATGCATTGGCACAGGAGACTCCTTCCTAAATATAACCCCAGTAGCACAGACACTGAGAGTAACAATTAATAAATGTGACCTTCCGAAACTGAGAAGCTTCTTTAAAGCAAAGGATGGTTCTTAAATAAGGACCAACTCCCTAAAAAGTTTTTTGTGTGATATCTAATTTTCCACTTAATATAGAAAGTGATCAAAAGCAGATATAATCCAATATCCTAACATTTGTATATAAGAAGTGTATGATTATCTCAACTAGTATGAAAAATAAAAATAATATAACTTACTTTTTAAGATAAATGCAGAGAAAATAATCACAGCAGAAGTTTTGAAAGGCCTCAGATCTTGTGATTATCTGCTTACTATATGATCCTTATAAACTGTAATTATGGAGCTATACATGGTAATTTAAAATGAATATTCCTTTAGCATAATGAGAAGACATTGATAATGAAACTGGGATTTGTCTCTATGGCATGTACTGGCTTTTTGGGATCCTAGTCTGTTTGGATGCACACCTTCCTAGGCCTGGACGGATGGGGGAGGGCCTTGGACTTCTCACAAGTCAAGGTACCCTGCCCTCACTTAACACTGAAGTGGGAGGGGAGGAGGGTGTGTGGGGGAGCATGAGGGAAGTGGGTGGAGGGGAGGAAGTGGAAATTTTGATTCCTAGTATTAATAAAGTAATAAAAAAATGAAAACATTGTCTAAGCCAGTGCTTCTTAACCTGTGAATTAAGACTCCTCATGAGTCACATATCAGATACACAGCATTTTTTTACATTTATATCATGATTCATAGCAGTAGAAAAATTAGAATTACAAAGTAGATATAAAATAATCATAATTAGAGGGATCATCATAACATGTGAAACTGTACTAAAAGTAGTAAAGAATTAGGAAGGTTGAGAATCATAGGATAGACTCAAGTCAATACATCAGTTAGTGCTGATGATAAGAAATCTTTGTACAAGTTCTTTTCTGTTCCTAAAAAACCAATGAGCAGTTAAGTGCACCTTACTCTACAGTTATTTCATTCCTTATCTTGACATAGATTAAATAAATCCTAGTCCTAAGAGAAATCTTCTCAGATAATATATTGTCATATGCCTGTTAAACCCCAATGTACTAATAAGCAGGTAATGGTCAGTTAAGGCATATTATCTCTGCATGGATACATAATCATTGCAAACTAAATTGTTACAACCTGTCTTCTGATGTATAAAAATTTGATTTTAAAAATATGAAACTATGAGTAGAGATTATGAAATGACCATGAATGCAGTATTAATTGCTTCATCATAAAGTATCATGGTCAAATTATATGCTTTGTGTAGTGTGATGTTTTATAACATAAGATAATCATCATCAATTTATTTCAAATTCAAATGAAAAATATGCCCCCTGAGTCTTCATCTCAGTAACTGAAAATTGCCTTAATATTCTAATTTACTCTTCTTCATAGAGGAAGTTCCAATGATAATTGTCATGTTACAGTTTCAGGGAAAATAGAATTTATTAGAAGGAACTGTGATTAGAAGTTCAACTGCTATATTTACTTCTAATAACCCTGTTTTAGTTTGTACTTGCCATTTATCACAGTCGTTCTGAATTGCATACGTTTAATGTACCTTTGAAAAACCTAAGTTATACGATTTAAAACTATACTTTCTAATTCTATATTTCATTCATCTTGAAGCTTAAGTGTTTAATAATTCATAATGTAGATCAAATACCAATGTAAATGAAGAAAGTATTATTATATGTTTGAATGAATCTTAAACATAGTATAAAGAATCATTTTATTCAAAACTGTTATAATAAAATCAAAAAACACTTGGTTGAATGAAGTATTTGGGGTTAATCATAAAGCACATGAAAGTATGTTAAGAAAATGAAATAAGACTTAAAAGCTGAATTTAGAGGAAGAAGCTTTACACTGCATGCTGTTTTTACTTTTAAAAGTTGTTATCTATTTGTATGTTTTAAACTATTTTACATTGCTTTAAGGTTTTTTTTAGGTTTTCAAACATAATTTATTTTTATTGATTCTCTTACTCCCCTTATCTTGCTCCTGTTCCTGATCTTTTCTAGTCTAAAACATTATATTTTATCATGATATTTCTTTGTGATCAGCAGGGCTTTGCAAATTTAACTTTGAACATGCTTAAAGCATGTCACAACCTAGTGAGCTTATGTTGATTATTTGAACTCTTTATACTATGTCTGTGGCTCATATGCTTTATAAAAGAAAAAATTGCACCTCCTGACTATACCACCTGCAAAAGAAAAGGTGTTTATACACAGACTACACTACAGCTAATACATGATCAACAGTCCCTTTCGCTGAGAGAAAATCCTTAAGCAAGCTTTGATTCCCTACGGCATAAACAGAGATTAATGACCCTCTAATTTTTGAACTGCTCCTTTCCTAAATGTTCCAGGCCAAGTTATGATTACATATATCTCTTGATACTGTTAAGATCAGGACCCAATGCATAAGCATCGTTTCTTAAATCCTCCATAGCTAAAATGCCCCAATATTCCATCATAATTATAGTCTCATTGGCCTCAGTACTCTATGTAAAACTAATATTGACTACATATGTGTGTACTTTAAATTTTCTTGGACACCCAGACTTGAATTCTTCCTTTTGATTACCAAAAATATTCTTTCTGTGACACAATGCATATTCTTCTAGTCATAAAACAGTACAGTTTATATCAATTCATTATCTATTTAGTCTAAAATTTTTTCATAGCGAATATTAAATAAATACACAAATTCTAACTAATTATATTTAGTTATTACAACACAACCCCCATATATATTCAATTTACATATAATTTTTATGTAACAAATGATTCCAAAATTTGGTGAACTCTAATGACATATTTTTATTTTATGTTGTCTGTAAATCAGGAATTAAAGAATATCTTAGTGATACTGTTCTGGTTGGCCTGAAGTAGTCCCAAATAACTAGTTAATGAAAATTAATTTCTTAAAATTGATTTTCCCCATAGAGGTAGCTTTAATGTTTTAACTTGATAGTTGACTGGGCAGTAGTGTTGTATGTCCAAGCATTCAGGAGGAAGAGGCAGTCAGAGCTCTGTTAGTCTGAGTCCAGCCCAACCTACAGAGTGAGTTCCAGGACAGCCTTCAAAGCTATACAGGAAATCCCTGTCTCAGAAAAACCAACCAACAAACAAACAAACAAGTGAACAAAGCCAAAAAGCCCAGCAACAGCAAAAAAACAAACAAACAAAAAAAACTTGACAGTTGTACCATTGAAACACTATAATATAATCAGTGTTAAAATCATTTAAGGAACATTTTATGTATACACAATACCTACATGGAGGCTTGATAATAACCTGCAAATCCAACTGTTCGGATGAAGAAAGCAAGGCTTTGACAGTTTATTTTACTGTGTATTATAAAATAAGGATAAGAACATAAATCTTTGTGACACCTCCAAAAGTGATTTCAGTGTAACAATCCCTTTCACTGAAAATATGCTAATTGTAAACATGAGGAGAAAGAAAATGAAGACAGGAGAGAACCAAAAATGAGTGTTCATCAACTGGTTAATGTGAAATGTTTTATTTCCCTTAGTCAATCTCAAGTTCTTGTTCAGTAGACTACAATTTCTAGACCAAAAATATATTCCCACTAGTAAGGTTAAAACATGATTCCATTAAGATGTAGATGTAGATACCTGACAACAGAAAAGCATTGAAGTTGTACATAGAAGTCATTTTGGTCTGGTTACGTTAGCCGTATTTCTGTGTTGCTGATAGACTATGGGGACTTTTGAAGTTGGACTAAATGTATTTTGCATTACGATATTACTATAAGCTTATGATTCCAGGGAGTAGAATATGGTGATTTCAATAAAAGTGGTTCTCATAGGCCCAGGGGGAGTGGTACTATAAGGAGGTGTGGCCTTGTTGTACTACTTGTACATTTGCTGGAGAAAATGTATCACTGGGGTTGGGCTTTGAGGTTTCAGAACCTCAAACCGGCCCCAGTGTACCATTTTCTTCCTGGTGCTTGTGGATCCAGATGTAGAACTCACAGATGCCTCTCCAGAAACATGTCTGCCTGAGTGCTCTTAAGCTTTTTATCATGATGATAATGGACTAAACCTCTGAACTGTCAGTCAACCCCAATTAAATAGTTTCCATTATAAAAGTTGTCCTGGTCATCTTATGTCTTCAAAGCAGAAGAAACCTTAACAAAAATACTTCCTATGTTATTTCTTTCTAAATACTTTATTTTCTCACCATTTAAGAGCAGAAAAGACAGGAATTTATACTTTTCCATAAAAAATACAGCATTTTTATGAAACCCTTTCAGTCATATTTATTAATTTCTCCACAACATAGCATTACAAGGCATTTATTCGTAATGGCAATGATTCAGAGAGCAAGTAAAGGACTAGGAAAAGGGTTTATTATGTACAACCTCAGCACTTACATATCTACTTTGCAAAAGATGAACTACACTTAATTTGACAGTATTTCCTTTGGCACTGAAATTGTTAGATCCCAAAGAATCAAGAAACAATGGAAACAGTACAGCTAATTGGATACTGTATTAA
Source organism: Dicrostonyx torquatus (assembly GCA_028555095.1). Classification (NCBI taxonomy): domain Eukaryota; kingdom Metazoa; phylum Chordata; class Mammalia; order Rodentia; family Cricetidae; genus Dicrostonyx; species Dicrostonyx torquatus. Next base: position 1,238,368 of record JAQHUG010000359.1, read on the forward strand.
ACAGACTGCCTTATGACTTCCATGCATTTTAAATATATGTCAATTGAATTCATGTACATCTTCTGTGATCATATAATTAATCATTAAGCTGACAGAGTAGTTGAAATTTGCAAGATTTCAAGTCAGAAAGTAGTGATTTTGCATTTTTATATTATTATTACTGTGTGACATTAGACAAAGCTTTTAAGCCTGCAACTATGTAGCTGTAAAATATAGTAATTGTATAGTTCAGGTGTCCTGGTTGGTAAATAGGAAAACTTATGTAACTTACCTAATAAAGTCTAATATCTTAGGAAATTGGCTGCACTGTACATTTGGATTTTACTAATAGAAAAAAGAGTTGGTATCTTAGGAGACTGAAAGAAATAAATATACCTCTAACCCTTCTTAGTTGCTCAGCTTTTGAATCCCACCATGTATGCCCAATTAGTACATAAGTCAATTTACTTGAACTCAGTAGGTGCTGAAAACTAAACCTGTTTGGAGTAACATGTTTGGCCTTTACAAAGGATAGCTTCTCCTGTGTGACATTTTCAGATAAGCAGGATTACATTGGTTACATTTCTGGTTACCCAAAGCAACAAGTTTGTTTGCCAACTGATAGAAATACTTTTAAAATTAGCTCCTATTTAAAACTCCCTAAATCACTTTTTAAAACTGACTCAATAAAAAATGTCTAGGGCTGGGGACCCATGATATTCTTCACTTCCATTTTAAAGTGTCTATTAGTATTATACTTATTTAGGTTTTACTTAGGCAGCCATACTGTTGAAGTATTATGGATGACATTTTCCTGTCATTTTGAGGAGACACAATCTCACAGCAGACTTTCTGGACATCTGGTTCTAACAATTTCTCTGTCCCCTATTCTGTCATATTCTCTGATCCTTAGATGAATAAATTGTGTTGTATAGGTGTATCCATTAGTGCTGGCTACCTCATGATCAGTTGTTCTTTCATTTTAACCAGTTGAAGTTTTCTATAATGGTCTCTATCTTTTGCAGAGAGAAGCCTATTTGTTGAAGGGTAGGTGTTAATATCAAGTGTGAGTATAAGGATACTTATTTAGAATGCAGTTACAAATTATCCTGGTCTTGCAATGTGGGGGTAGTAGATTCTCCTCTAAGATCAATGAACTTACTAGCCCTGTGGGGTTGTCTTGATTTCTGGTACGAGCCATGAATTCCCTCTTGTTGAGTGGATCTTAAGTCTAATTAGAGAGCTTTTGTTTACCATCAAGTTGTAAGTATCACTTTAGGAATATATTGCTATTCTGGTCATTGCTATGATCCATTGTTAGGATCCTGGAGGAGGAGGCAAGAGTCAGAGAGTCAATAACTCAGACACCAGAGATCAGGTTGAAAAACAAAATCTCTGTTTATCTTAGAAAGGAGGAAAGCCTTATTTATATACACTCCATGCACCAAGGGAGGGAAACAAGCAACTCTGTAACTAGGCCATCATCATGGCAGCCTCTGATTGGTCTGGGTCATCTTATTACTCAGCTGGAGGGGTTGGGGCCTCTGGGCAGACCTATGCTGGCTTTTGGGGAGGTTAATTCTGTACATGCCCAAGTATTTATGCCTGGGCATGTCCAGATTCCTTTGGTCTGATCATATTTGCCCCAAAATTTTTGTCTTCTTATTTGGCAAATTGTATAGCACTTTCTGGAACCATCAAAGCTAATCCTTAGGGAGGAGGTTGAGTTTTCATTTATTTATTTTAAGTAATTACAGTTTTGTTTATACTAAGTGTTTGATAGAACTGTCAGACTATATGAACCTAAGGACTTAACCCAAGTATCACCCTAATTCCAACATGATGGCTGAAAAATTGAAGAGACTGATGTCAACTGAAATTCCTCTTTATCAAAATTATTTTTCAAAAATAAATAAAGTTGATAGAAATCTAAGGACATGTATGATTGATGCTTCCTTCAAAGAATTAAGGCTAAGAATCTCGCTAAAAGCAAGCATGCAAGGGGAAACAAAAAAAATGCCTCAAACATATTGTTGAATGAATTAAATACAAATGACAAGGCTATCTCTCTCTCTCTCTCTCTCTCTCTCTCTCTCTATCTATCTATCTATCTAATATTATGAGCATATGACAATTTATTATTTAGGAAATATACTGAATTTAACCTTGACTCTGGGGACCGACATATAGTATAAAAAGCAAAGTATGGGCTTGCAAACGCACTTAAACAGAGGTCCTCATTCACAGGAGCTACCTTCTCAGGTTAAATGAAATGTAGGGATAAATATCCCTAATATGTACTCTTATTATCTACACACAATGCTGTCTAGATGATGGGGCAGGAATGTAGCCTCAGCTGCTCAGCAGCAAATGACTCATCTCACAGTAATTTCCAAAGGACTGGAAAGTTAACTAATGCAAGTTGCTGCATTATCTTTAAGAAAGAAAATACGTGGATTCATTTTAACTACAAATAATGCTTGGTTAAATTAAGCATAAGGAAGGATAAAAATGAAAGGAAAACTGCTCTTGATATTAAGTAGTATAGAAATATTACTGTCTTTTTTATTTATTCTTTGAGGAGCTCATAGATGTATACAACAGACTTTATCTTTTCTCCTATCTCTCCCACCAATTCCTCCTAGTACTTCTAGTCCAATATTCCCCACTCCCAACTGCATGTTCTGTTTGAAAACAAAAAACAAAAACAAAATGGGGACTGACTGAGAAGCCAATGATAATGGCATAGGGACCTATCTCTTCTGCATGTGTTGGCTTTTTGGGAAACTATTCTATATGGATGCACACCTTCTTAGGCCAAGATGGAGAGGGGAGGGCCTTGGGCTTCCCACAGGGCAGGGTACCTTGCCCCCTCTTAAGGAAGCAGAGGGAGGGAAATGGAGTGGTAGGGGAGCGGGAGGGCCTGGGACAATGAGAGGAAGTATGAATTTTTCTTTTAAGAATAAAGAAAAATTTTTAAAAAATTAAAAAAAACCACTGAGTTCAATTACATTTGTAGTAATACATCAGTATGTCCGTAAGATACTAATTTAAAGAATCTCAATTGAAGTACAGGGTAGAGTGAAAAAAAAGATTAAAAATTCAAGGAATGACACTGAAAGGATTTTATCAGGAAACTCAGTGATCTTCATGGCTATTCAACATTGTATTTGAGTTCATAAGTCCCACTGTAAGCAGTATTAACATATTCAGAGTGTACCAGGATTGTATCCTATGAAATAAAATTGTAAAGAATAATTTCACTGCTTTCAAAAGTAATTTATAAATTGTACTAATTGTAGAAGCAAAGGAGATAGAAAGTGACCATGTGTGGCATGTGGAGAAGGATCTCTAGAAAGAGAGATAGTAAGACACAGGTACTACAAATGGAAAAATTTAGAGAAATTTAAAATGGTAGCATAGAGGAAGGGTAAAGCAGAGACATAGAGAAGATTGTAAGAGCCAGAGGACAAGTAAATCTGTTATGAGATAACATCTTCAGTATATGCCGAGGGTGCTCTCTACTCCTTAAATTTCACTACTATGGCCTTCTAAACAAGCTGTGCAGAATGACAACTCCATTTGATATAACAATAAGCATATGGGAAATTTTACGAGGTAGGTAATCAATGGCCAGTGACAGAGGGAGAATCAGCCTTCCCTAAAGACATGACGCTAAATATGTTATGCAATTCCACAGCCCTAAGCACATGCATATGAGTAACACTAAATTGACTAAATAGGTTGTATTTATAGATTTACAACTAGATATGTAAAACTTAATATATATAATGATAATAAAATTATAATTAGCGAAAAAAACTATAAAAAGGTAATGAAATTGAGAGGGAGTATGGCCATATAGAAGGAGTTTGTAAGGGGGATAAGTAAGAAAGGGATGGAAAGAAATGATTAAAGTGAAGTGTTCATGTATGAAATTATAAAAAAAATATAAAATAAAATGAAATTCATGAAAATGGCAGTGATAACATGACTCATAATTCATTCCCATTATTGTCTTATAAGCCTTAGTTTGTGTAGTATGTAAAGACAAAAAAGAAATAACAATATAGCTTGGTAAGGAAACTATAGTATCATGGTGTGAAGCTTATTTTTTTTACAGAAATTGAAACAGTTTTCAAAAATAAAACAACAGAACACCTATAACAATGAGCAAATTTAATAAGCCCACAGGAATTATTAGTCAGTGCTTTTCTTATATCACAGCAAATCATTTTTCATTTTTAAATTAGGAAATTTTATACTTATGATACCTCTAAAACACTGATGTACATAAACATATAGTATATGACCTATATATTATAGGTATATATATATATATATGTATGTATATATCCAACATTTCTGACTAAAAATTGGATATAGTAAACATATACAGACTATGAAGAAAATTAAAAAAAATACAAAACACTTGTGGAAAGAAATCAAAAAGAATATACACATACATATATGTATATTAATATGCCAATTCTGAAAATTTTATGTGAACACAAAGTTATTGAAGTATCCAAAACTACTTAGTAAAGCAAAAATATAATTGGAAGCTGATGTTTCCCAATTTCATGATAACAGAATGGTATATATATCAAGGCAATATTTCCAGGTACTAAAGTTTACAGAGATTTTTTTTTGATTACTACGTCAGTTAAAATGTGTCCTTACTAGCTTCCAGTTTGTAGATCAGAAGTTCACTCACAGCCTGGATGCATCCCCTACTGAGGGTTATATAAGGCTGAAAGAATAGTATTAGGATAAATTCTCATCTAGGACTAAGGATCCTTTTCGGGTCTCCTGTCATGGTAGAGCTCAGTTTTTGCCACTGTAGGGTTGTTACCTGATTCCTTGGTTGCTGTCATCCAAGCTACTCTCAGTTTTGAGAACCTTCTATTCTTTGATGTCATTTCTCTACATTCAGACACAGAAATGTTTTCCCCCACATTTAGAAATAGCTACTTACCCTGACTCTAGTGATTTATGAACAACCACTGCTTTGTTTTGAGTTTGTCATCCTATTCATATATGGAAACATTAACCCAATAATATGATTGCATTTGAATATAGGGAAATTAAGGAAATAGCTAAGTTTAAATGAAAATGTAAGGATAGAATCCTAATCCAAATGGGTTTGTATTCTTATAAAACCAGAAAACTATGCAAAGGATACTTGCAAAAGTTGAAAAGGGAAACAGGGACAGTAATAAGGCTACTGGCCAGGAAAGAAGCCTTCACCATGATCAAGTCCTGACTGGGCCCTTGCCAGAGACTTTTTGCCTCTAGAAATGAAAGAAATTAATACTGACTTATTTAGCTAAGATTTGCAATATTACATTGTGGAAAACTTATGTCCTGAATAAATTCAACTTTACTTTTCTCAAACTTCATGAATAAAAATAATATAGACTAATCAGAAAATGTATAGCCCTAATATTTACAAGTTTTCCCTACATACAAGTTCTAATGATTACAGAATGGTGTCAATTATTTTGTAAAAAATCAACAGTAAATTCATTTATTTGCTACTCCACTAACTTCATTTGTAATAGCAAAAACTAAAACAAATCATTTAATAAATATCAAAAATGTACATCATTACAAAAATGAACAAACAAGTGTAGTGCATTTATACATTAAAATAATACTGAGTAATGAAATAAAAGAATTACTGATAGATACACAACAAGAATAAGTGTTTAAGAAAGAAGCTTCCAGAATACAATACAACCTAAATATTACTGCAAAAATTTCACAATGCTCCAAAATAAGAGTTTTGTAACTTGATGATTTATTGATTACAAAAGCAATACTTTAAATGCACAATCTTCCACAATTGCGACACCAAACTTATTAGAAATAAAAAAATATAGATGTTTATAAAGCTACTATTTTAAAAACCAGAAGTGTTAGCTCATGTATGTAATACCAATATTTCGGAGTGACATTGAATTCTAGGCTAGCCTGAGATGCATGAAAGCCTATTTAAAAAAAGTAAAAATATACAAATAAAGAGCAGCAGGAGGGAGAAGATGAGCAAGGAAGTCAGGACCGTGAGGGACTGGCCCACCAACAGAGACAGTGTGCTCGATCTATTGGGAGCTCATCAAATCCAGCTGGACCAAGACTGAATGAGCCAATGGTCTAACTGGACAGGTATCCTGCACCATCTTAAGGAAGCAGGGGGAGGGTGGTGGGGTAGTGGGGGAGTGGGAGGGCTGGGAACAAGGGGAGTAAATGTAAATTTTTCTTTTAACAATAAAAAAAAGGAAAAAAAAGAAATCTTCTAGGTTGGTAATTTGAAAATCTTCATTTTACAAAAATAAAAGAACATTAAGTTTCCAAGTCAAAACCTCAGGAGAATGGTTCCATTGCTGGCTTTATTAAAGTGTAGCAACTTTTACTATGCAACAAAATTGTCCAGACTTCTAGGATAATTTTATTAACCATACCAGAAGCATATTGCTGCAAAAGTAAACCAGCTAGGCACTCAAGATGTTCCCATATATCTGCTATGTTCACCAACTTTAATTCATAAAGTTGCAATTGATTTTAAAGCTAATATATGAAAATTATAAGTGATAATATGGTCTAAAATATCAAAGTCATCACAATTCTCTCTCTTATATAAATGAGGAAAATACATTCAGCCACACATGAAATAACAAAACTGTTTTGATCAACCCAGATGTCTGCTGGTCTCTGCTTTACTTTCATTTGCACTTATTGCTGGAGACCAACCTACTTGTGCCGGGAGAGCAGGATATGACTAATAAATGGCCTTGAGCTGAGAAGACTAAAATAACTTCAACATATATCTTTCCTAGTAACTGCATCTGGAGAATAAGCAGGGGTTTCTATGACGGAAAATCTGTGTGTCTTCTATTGAATGAGCTAGGTATGGTAGTTGCATACCTTTGAGTAAAGTACCCTGAAGACTCTAATGTGTTACCCAGAAGGATGTCTAACTTTTAAGGTTATTCTCTTCAATGTATAGAATGTTACTTCCAGGAAATTCAGGATGGTAACAGAAGCCCAGAGGAAACTGAGTGAAGACTAAAGCATAATTATAGGCAGCAGTGACTGTTCCTCACTCAGTTTTGTGTTATATTTTTGCTCTGTTTGTGTTGCTCAAATAATGACATCCTTGTAAAAGTCAATTCACTACTTCTCTGTGATATTGAAGAACTGCTGTATAACATGGGTCTTCATTCCCTGCAAGGTGAAGAGTGTCAATATTATTCCATAGTAATTGAAAAGAGCACATTGAATTCAGAATGAAAGCTATTATAAATGAGTGCACCACCCTTTGAAGTGCTGCCTAAGCATAAATTGACTAACCTCCAGTGGAGTACATAAATAATTCATTCTTCAGTAAATCAGAGTTGGCCATTTTATTGTTAGAAACATGAGAGATTCCTTTTTCCTTTATCAGAAAACTTTTTGTAATAGTTAAAATTCAATCTTTTGATCAAGTACCCTTTCAGGGTTTTGAAACAGCATACTGCTAATGCATTTTCCAGTTTTAGTCTTTTGCAAATTCTTAGTACAAATGTTTTATTGTTGGTAGAAAATGATGAAGACTGCTCTACAGCGTGCAGTATTGTACCAAGTATATTTAGAATATATAGCAGTGATCTGTTATTTTCATCCCTTCCATATCACAATTCAGCCTTCTCTACCATTATTTTGAATTTTTAAAAAGAAATATTTCTTGAGCTAATGAGAGTCTACCAACTCTGACCTGACAGTGAGGAAGCCAGCATAGAACCAAACTAGGCCCTCTGAATGTGGGTGTCAGTGGTAAGGCTGCGGCAGACTGTTCTGGAATTTTGGAACCCATTCTTTATGGATGGATACCTTGTTCAGCCTAGATTTAGGGGGAGGGTCTTGATGCTGCCTCAAAGCAATGTGCTAGATCTTGTTGGCTTCTCATGGGAAGCCTTAGCCTCTCTGAGGAGTGAATGGGGGGTTAGATGGTGGTAAGATGGGGGAAGGTGAAAGGAGCAGGAGGAGGGGAGTTAGTGAGAACTGGATTTGACATATAAAATGAGAAAAGATAGTTGTATTTTATTAAATAGCTCTAAAAAACAATTATTTCTGTAGCAGTGTTTTAATTCATTGAAAGAGATATTTGCTTTTATGATATAAATAAATGAGAAAATTTCTTCTGAGAATCATCAAGTTCTTGAATTCTTCCCCAGACATCCAAATGAATAAACAATAAACTTCTCAGCAATGAATAAGAGTACAGGCATGCATTAATACTATGCTATATGATTATAACACCTTCCTAATGTAAACAATGTCAAGAAAAGAAGTTTTGATTATATAATTGGTTATTCTTCTTTAGCTTTCAAAAGAGATAAAACCAAGAATTTATGTTTGAGTCAGAAAAAGATACTGAGAAAAAGACAGACATCAAAATAAGAACAACAGGGTGATGAAGGAGAAATTAAGGCAGGCTGCCTTGGCAAAGAGACAACTAGAAGAAGGACTTTGTAATTAGACTTTCTTGTTTTGGCCTGTAAATTAGCTACCAGTGATGGCAGGCAAATCCTCCAAGACAGATTTGTGCTGAAATGATGCAGAAAAAAATCCTGAGGTGCTCATTCAGTCTTGGTCCAGCTGGATTCAATGAGCTCCCAATAGATCGAGCACACTGTCTCTGTTGGTGGGCCAGTCCCTCAAGGTCCTGACTT
>JAQHUG010000359.1:1257728-1272879 GCA_028555095.1 Dicrostonyx torquatus
GCACACAAGGATCCTTCTGCAGTAAGCTTTAATGCTTCTTGAGAGGGAGAGCATAAGCTTCCAGAGCGGAGACCTCAAACCAGGGAAAGCCATCCCTTATATAGAGGCTATCCTCTGCCTAGGACGTGTAGGCTCCTAATTGGCTGCTACCCATCGCACAAGATGACACCACGGGAGAGGCAGAGCACAAGGAATGGAAAATCCCTTCGCGTCTGCGCAGCAAGCTTGTTTACCACTTGGGAACACAGGATGTAAGTGCCATCTTGTAATGGCGAATAGTGAGTGTGGCTCCTCACAGGTGACTTATATTTACTATCACACAATTTACAAATAGCAATACTTTGCCTTCCCCCTTTTCAGTTTAATATGCTTTCATGCTTTCTAACTCTATTTGGAAATTAAAATACTATGTAGAATATATGTGGAGACTGTGGGCAGACTTTTCATGCAAAGTGTTTTCTTTTGGGGAGCTCACATAAATCTTTTAGAGGGTCTTGGTCCATCAAACCACATTAGTCTAGAAGGAATCCACAGGTTCTTATCCTCTGTGGATAAAAAAGCAGAAACTCTTTTCCAAAGCAGCATACCCTTAGACCCAAATTTTGAAATCAAGAAACCTTTAAAGTATATATGTTGTTTACCTTAGCAGTGCATAAAATGAAATGTTTCTTTGTACTCAGCTCCTTCACAGTAAAAATCATTCCAAGACAACACAATAATATACATAATCCAAACCCTCTGTGTATTTTCCATCTTTAAACAACTTATTTTTCTTTATGATTTTAATCTGACTTTTTGTATTCTGTCTCTTTAAAGACTTGTATTTTTGTTTTTATGACCATTTACTTCCTTTTATAACTGTATATATTCTTTTTCCTCTCTTTGTCAAGCTTACATACATTTATCTAACACTGTGGCCCTTGTAGAGGTCTTCTACAACTGAATTTGTCTTTATTGCCTATATGTAATAATTATCTGACAAGGAATGCTTTTTAAAAATGCTAAGCAGGCATGGCTAGGACCAACTCCATGGTCCTGCCTGTTGTGTCTTCCCAGACCAACATGGTAGAGGCATATTCACTGCCTCTGAGAACCATGCCCATTGCCACAACATAGGGTTGCAGTGGGTCTATGACATGATTAAGCAGTTTGCAACAATCTGGTCACAGGCCCCATCTAGGTGCTCGACCTCCTGACAGAGCCAGAACTGTTCCTGCAACTAGCATGAACAGGAAGACATTGTTTCAAAAAGATGTAGGTTTTTTTGCTACTAATGGTAAATCAGTAAGACTTCTTTTAAAGGAGCTTCAGTATTTCTGCTCACTGCCATCAAGCAGAGCCAATCAATAAATGCCAGCTACCAAGAAACAATACTTAACTCTGCTCTTCTGAATCTAGAATTCCTTTCTAAGCTTTCTCAGGTTTTACTTAGATATAGTCAGCCCCACATTGACACATCAATCTGTAGTTGGAGACTGCTTGATTTTTTCCCAGCAACCAAATCCCTAAATAACAATATAGAAACTGTGTTAATTAAAACACTGCTTAGCCAGTAACTTAAATGTATTGATAGATAGCTTTTATATCTTAAATTAACCCATTTATATTAATCTGTATATCATCATGTGGTTGTGGTCTACTGGTAAGATTCTATCCAGTGTCCTGTGTCTGTCACGTGTGGCAGCTACATGGCCTACTCTCTTTTCCTCTAAGTGCTTGGGATTCCTGCTTGCCCTATTCTGTGCTGCAATAGGCCCAAAGAAGATTCACAGGTCCAGAAAGGAATCTCACATCAATGGATGATCTTTTTGGTGAGTTATTAAATTTTATTTGCAAGTATTTTATTAAACACTTTTGCTTCAATGTTCATGAAGCAAACTGGTTGATAATTCTCTTCATCAAATCTTTATATGGTTTGTATATCACAATGACTGTGTCCTCATAAAATGAATGTGAAAATATTTCTCCTGTTTGTATTTTGTGAAATAATTTGAGTATTATTATCATCAACTCATTTGAAAGTCTGGTAGAATTCTGCACTAAAACCATCTCGTACCTGTATTTTTTGTTTGGGAGAATTTTAATGAATGCTTCTATTTCCTTAGGGATTACAGTTCTGTTTGCATTTTTATCTGATCTTGGTATAAATTTGATAAGTAGTATCTTTTATGAAAATTACCCATTTTTTATATTTTCCAATTTTGTGGAGTAAAGGCTTTAGAAGTATAACCTTAATTTTTTTTGATTTCCTCAGTGTCTGCTGTTATGCCCCCTCTTTTTTACTTATTTTGTTAATTTGGTTTTTTCTCTCTGCCTTTTGCTTAATTTGGATAAGGGCTTGTCTATCTTGTTGATTTTCTTAAAAAACCAACTCTTTGTCTCATTGATTCTTTGTATTACTCTTTCTTGGTGTTCTTCCTTAAATATACTATACCCACCCTGATTATACCTCAAGTAACATCTTCCCTTTGTCTTAAATTTGTCTTCTGAAACTCATTTCTCTTTAGGTGTGCTACATGTCCACATTTTAGATTTTAAGCCATACATTCAGACAGATAAAATAGAAAGATTAAAAATATCCCAGGACTGGTAATTCTATAGAATTTGTATTTGTTCTTGAAGTATAGAAACCAGAATTTGAATACATATATGACCACCAAATATTCATATTTATTTATCCCAGATTAGCATCATTTAATTGATGTCATTATCTAATAATGATCTTGTGCTAGCCACTCCACATCTCTAGTTTACTCCCATTATTCTCTATTGACTACCAAACTCCAAAAGGATGGCATTACTGTAAACATTGTCACTTTTAACTTCCCAGGACCTAACTCTCAGCCTTTCCTTTTTAGTTTGACAAAATTTTACATGAAGAGATCCTTTGTGAAAGACGGAACAAAATTTTGATAAATGCCTAAAGAAAGCAGAAAACTGTCTAGCTGGAGAATTTGAAATTTAGATGATAATGTTGTAATGGTAAAACAAAGTAACAATTACTTGTTTAACCTTTACAGTCTCTTTCATAAGGGCCTGACTTTACTAAAAGTGAATAAAACTTGTACCAATGTGTTCATATAAAGCTTAATGTATTAATTTTCTAAGCACATAATTCTAAACAGCCTGTCAGAACTGTCAGCTGAGCGATGTCTTTGCCTTGTACCCAGGTTACACTTAAGTAAACCAAAGTTGATGTTGAATTTTTGACAAAGACAGTTTTACATATTTGTCAGGTTCTCTGAATTTTAAATTTAAAAAACCAAAATATTAGAATATATGTATTAATAGCAGATTTCATTATAATGTGTAAAAAAGTATTAACATCGGTATTAATCTAAATACTAAATTCTATTTGGAGTAAGAAATTTCCATTCCTATGCATTTAAAGAAACTAGAATACTATGTTAAAGTTCATTTTTAACATATTTTGCCACATTTTTTCTTATGAATCATAGAAGATAAAAATCACTGTTCTCTGATTTGTGATTTGATGGATTGAAAGATTAATGATAATAACTACATCTTCAGGGCATAATCCAGCAGATATGAGAACTAATGCTTATCACAAATTCTTATTTTTATTAAGAAATATTTTACAAGTTGAAAGTTAAGATTCAACTGATTGTTCAGTATAATTTCCAAATTTTATAACTTCAAAATAGAAAAATATTGTCAGGGAGACAATGAGTAATTAAAATTTAAAATATTTGAATTCCCTCAGAGGAGGGTTTAAATGGTAGTCATGGTTACTTTCATATCCTGATGTGGAATTTTTATTTGGAAAATCTTCCTTTCTTCTAAAAATTCATTATTTTACTACCTTTGTGTTATTCAGAATAGCATAGAAAAATTTGACTTATACCAATGATTACTACCCTTTTGTCATGGTCAACTTTGTTTTTATCAACCAGCTACACTGATTTTCTATACTACATACAGTTCCATTGATTTAAATGAAAAACATGTGCCCATATTGACCCAACTTGGGGCAACGTGAAGCTTCTGAGCTTCCCAAAGAATATTTTGAACCTTCCATTGAGTCTGCTCTTAAACTTAGTTTTTCCATCTATCCACTTCTTATTTTCTCTTTTTATCTAGGCTTTGATAATTAAAGAAATCTACACTAAATTTAGTGATTTCCATATAGTATTATTGATCTTGAAATTTGGAAAACCTAGCCTGTTATCGCTCTTCCAGGATTACCATGGGTAACACACATAGACATAATTTTAAGCTCCAGTCTATTAACTAAAATGCCCTTTTGAAAAACGTTTATTCCAAATGATGATCTAATAGTGCTTAAGCTAAAATTATTCAAGGTAACTATATGGTCCAGGAAACATAGGAGAGCTTTGTTTCTAAGAAAATCTCAAACCAACATTATAGTTCATACTTATTGATCAGTTGTGATCCTAAAAAGATTCCCATGCATTAATTTACAACTTAGTCACTTTACAAACTGATTAAACTTTTCTTGACCTGGAGACATGTGATTTAAATCACTTCTGGCACACTAAAATTGATAGTTCTGTCATAATCAGAATTTTCTTCAGAAGAATAAATCTCAGTTTCAGAAAACAGGCCCTGTTATGCATCAATGAGCAGTCATTAACATCCATCCTTCTCTGCCTTCCTACATCCTTTAGGCATTTCCCAATACTAATGGATGCTTTATTTTTGTAAACATTTAACAACATTAGTCATAACTTTATTCATTCATTTTGTTAGTTTTGTTTTATATTCTAAACTATACTGTTACCTCTGTAGGGACATATATTTTTGCCTGTGTTGTTATTTGCTGTAACTCCAGAATCTAGAAGACAGGGATTTTTAGTAAGTTGTTCTTCAGAATGGAGTTCATTCAGTTTATATAACAAAGGAAATGGAGAATGATTAAAATCAACATGGTGCTAACAACTCTACCATTTTCCAGGAAAGGGCTGTTCTTATTATCAAGAATATTTTTAGAAAAGGCATAAAGATTTTTAACAAACTAAATTTTATGTTTCAATTTACCCATGTTCATGCTTTCATGCCAATTAACCAAACTGCTAATTAATTTGTTTTTGGATATACAGGAAAAAGGTGTCTTACTCATCTCAACTGTACATTTTGTAACATATGATTCATATTGTAAAATCATAAAACAATAAAATAATAAAATTCAATAATAAAGTATTTTAAAGAGATCAAAATGGACATTTTGTAAGAAGGGACTCAACATCACCTCTTATTTGACAAAAGGAACTGTCAGAAAACCCAAAGATATGTTAAACTAGATTATTCTGTCTAAAGAAGAGAAAAAAAATGAGTCAAGAAAATGAAAAGATCCTCAAAAAGCTTTGGGATGTGATCAATAAATATTAACATATCAACAAATGTAAAATGGATAAAGGATTCAAAAATACTCTGAACACAAATTATATATGTCCAATAATCACATGTAAATATATTCAATATCATTGACATTAAGAAACTACATACACATCAAAACAAGGTATCTCATAATCATTGGAGTATCTATAGTCAAAAAATTAAGTAACAATTTTGTAATGAGGTAGCAAAATTACAGCCATTATTCATTTCTGGTCTGCATGTAAAATAGTATAGTCACTTAGAAAAATATTCTTTCAGAGGATTAAACAGTTTTGACATATTATACAGCAGCCATAGTATATAATCAAGACATTTTAAGTATATACTTGCACAAATATTGGCACAGGAATGTTTATATAGCATTATTCATAATTACCAAAAAGTGGTAGTAAACTAAATGTTTGTTAATAAATGTGTATTTAAGGTGCTATATGCATACAATGAATTACTTGGCAGTTAAAAATTTCATCCTAAAATGTGTTTGAGTCCTGAGGACACTTTACTGAGGAGGTAAGCAAGATACACAATAACATTTTATGTGATATGACAAACTAACCAGAATAAGTATACCCATATAAACAAGAAATTAATAGTACTGTTTGCAAGTTAGATGTAGCTAATAGTAGATAATTTTTTATTGATTATAGAGTATCTTTTCAGACTGATTAAACTAATTTGAACTTAAAGAAAATAAATTTATATAACACCATGAATATAGTGCATACCATTGAATTACATATGTCAAATTACATGTTATTAATTTTTTCTTTGTTTTTGCAAAATACTTCACAGAAGAATTTAAAGAAAGGATGGTTTATCCTGGATTATAGTTTCAGGCATTACTGTCCAGTAATTAGTTATGCGGATTTCTGAGCCTTTGGTGAGTTAGAAGAATATCATGATGACAGACACTATTGACTTTATAGTAAGAAATAAAGAGGGAAAGAGTAAAAGAGAGGGAAGAGTCTAAAAGACTCATGATAAGGCATTTTCCTTAAGTATAGGTGTAGAAAGAAAGAGATGCTTGTTCGTTCCGGCTGCCCAGAACCAAAATAACAACACAGAAACTGTATTAATTAAATCACTGCTTGGCCCATTTACTCTAGCTTCTTATGGGTTAACTCTTATATTAATTTGATCCATTTCTTTTAATCTGTATTTCACCACTTGACAGTGGCTTACTGGCAAAGTTTAGGCATGTCTGACTCTGGTGGTGGTTTCATAGAGTCTCCCTGGCTCTGCCCTCCTCCTCCCAAGCTATAGGACAAGCCAGTTCTTTATTCATTAACCAAGAAAAGCAAAACATAGACAGAAGGACTTCCCACACCATATAGGTCCCTAGTAACTTTATTCTTCTACTCTGGCACCACTTCCTAAAGTTTCTAGAACTAGAAAAATGTCTCACAGATGAGTCTGGTAAAGATATGTAATAACACAACTATGATAATTGGTAATTTGTGTTTTATATAAAGTATATCTAAATAATACTACTAAAAGAACAGAAGGACAGTACATTTGATATGAGTTAAGTCAACTATGAAATTATGTCTTATAATTTACCTTGTTTCATTTTTCATAAGGTAACAATATATCATTCAGGGTTTCTGATAATTCTGATTTTCAAAATAAAGATATCTTTGAGTATTATGAGTAGAAAAAGCATATACCTATAGTAAAATTAATGTGTAAAAGAAGGGCTATGGTATAATCTAATGGTAAGGCATTCATCTGGCATGTGCAAAACCTTGGAATATAATTCTAGTACCACAAAACAAATGTCCAATTTTTTTTAAATAAACAATAAATGAAGTAACTTAAAAATTAAATATTTCTGTGAGTTATTGAGATATTCAAGTTCAAAATTCTTGCATAATTAAGGTAATTATGCCTAGCTGTATAATCACTTTGATAATTATGCTGTTAATTACACTTCATAAATATTTAGAAAGGATAGAGCCATATAAAGCTAAACTATAGATAGTATTTTAGAATTTTATTTCATATATATTATTTATAATCAACTGTTATATGTTATGAGGGAAATATTATTTCATTAACACAGAAGTATTTGTTGAGATTGTTGATTCAATGACCAAACGCATTTTTTCATCTTTTTTGTATTTTCTATTTTAAGTTTTTGTTTATTCTACAAAAAGTTCAAAGATATATATACAACGCATCATGATAATATTTATTCTGCACACTATACTCCCAATTTAAAATCAGATACTCCAACACATCTCCCTCCTAATTTCATTCTCTTTCTTTTTTAATAGCCAATGTTTCTCTCCTGAAATAATCAAGGGAAACTTTACATAGGTGAATCAATATAGGTTTACTGCTAACATTGTATAGCAAATCAACTTTCTTTTCCCAACCATATTTTTTGAAGGCCATGCTATCTAGGGAAATGCATAAAAAGAGAATAAAGAATATTGTAATGTCTACAAGATGAAACTAATCCAAGCTCAGGTATATTTTAAATGGTTTTCTAATTCCAGTAACAGCAGGGGAAAAACAGAAGCAGTCAGAAATCACTATCAAATGAGAAGGAGAAATTTAAGAAAGAAGTAAGATTGTTGTAATTGCTCCTAAGGGGATACTGGATTCCAACTAACAAAATCTAGCTGTGACTTTTTCATGGTTAAAGCTTATACGGGAAAAGCTTGCCTTTCAGACATAAAGACTGAAAAAATACTCCACTTCACTCTTCTTTAGGTATGAGGTTATCACTTTTGCCATAGGATAATACTTAGCAGGGGGAAATTTATTTACTCTTGAAAGTAGTCTTCTATTATGTCTCATTTTCATTATTACTTTCAATTTTTTATAAACAAACTTAAATACTTAAGTAAAATAATAGTAGCCAAATCCTATCGGAAATGTCAGTGAGAAGATTGTTCTAAATTGGTCACTTGAGTTTAAGGCCAAAGATGAGTCAGCACAGAATGGGATTAAACACTACTTACATAGAATAAGAAAACTATAAAGAATGTCCTTAGTAATTTAAGGACCAGGCTTGCTGAATTGAGTAAATATTCACTAGAATATAATTTAAAGAAATAACTACAGGTTAATTATCCTTCTTTTAGGTCACCCAGATTTTTGTATCTTTATGAGTGGAAACTTAAAATGGAGCATTAGGTGTTCACTAAATGATAGAAAGATTGAAGGAGACCCAGGACAATAACTCCCAATACAAGAAACTTATCACCAAGCCATATGGTTCATAAGAAAACATGTGACCTTTTTTACCCAGGTTATATTAAATTATGGGAAATAAACCCATAAAATCAGCAATACAAAATGATTTACAGCTTTTTAAAACAAGAGGAGATTCTTATTGTAGAGAATAGATTGCAGTATGATCATGAAAAAGAAGTACCTCTAGATTGCTAAGACCTCATTCAACATGGGTAAATGACTTTCTCATGAATGATGTTAATCAGAATACAGTTTACAGCCAGGCAGTGGTCGCACACACTTTTAATCCCAGCACTCTTGAGGCAAAGACAGGTCGATCTTTGTGAGTTTGAGGCCAGCCTAGTCTTACAAGATCTAGTACCAGGACAAGCACCAAAACTATAGAGAAACCCTGTCTAAAAAAAAAAAAAAAAAACACAGTTTAAAATCAAAGATTGCACACTTGAAAATGCATTGGCATTAACTATCCACCCATGTTTTTATGTTTTTATTTATTTTATTTTATAAAACGGAAAACAAACTTTTTATTTTACATACCAATCCCAATTCCCACTTCCTCCCCTCCTCCAATTCCCTTTACCTTTGCCCCCCACCCTGATCGACTCCTCAGAGAATGCAAGGCACATTGCTCCAAGGAAGGCCCAAGGCTCTCTCCACTATATCCAGGCTGAGCAAGGTATCCATCCAAAAATAATGGGTTCCAAAAAGCCAGTACAAGCAGCAGGAACAAATATTGGTGTCACTGCAGTGGCCCCACTATTTGCTCCAGCCATAAAACTGTCATCCACATTCAGAGGGCCTAGTTTTGTCCTAGGTTCGGTCCTTTTCTGTCTGACTAGAGTTGGAAGGCTTCCATTATTAGCTCAGGTAAGTTGTTTTAGTTGGTGCCCCATCATGATCTTGACCTCTATGCTCATATTCTCACTCTTCCCACACTTCAAATGGAATTGGGAGCCCAGACAAGTGCTCTGCTGTGGGTCTCTGACCTTGTCTCCATCAATTGCTGGATGAAGGTTCTATGGTGACATTTAATATAATCATCACTCTGACTACAGGGCAAGGCCAGTTTGGGCACCCTTTCCATTCTTATTTAGAGTCCTAGCTGAGGCTATCCTTGTGGATCCCTGGGAATTTCTCCAGTGCTAACCTTCTTGCTAGCCACATAATGGCTCCATTAATGAAAATACCTCTTTGCTCTCTATCCCTGTCATTTCCCTATTTCAGCTATCCCATTCCCTCAAGTTCTCCTTCCTACTTCCCTTCTCCACTCTTCCTTCCTTTCTGCCCTCCCTTCTTTACCTACCCCCATGCTCCCAATTTTGTCAAGAGATCTTGTCTTTTTTCTCTTCACATGGTGATCTATCTATGTTTCTCTTAGGGTACACCTTGTTACTTAGTTTCTCTAGAGTTGTGAACTATAGGTTGTTATATATTGTTTTACAGGTAGTATCCACTTATGTGTTCACACATACCATATTCATCTTTCTGGCTCTGGGTTACATCACTCAGGATGTTTTTTTCTAGTTCCATCCATTTGCATGGAAAATTCAAGACATCATTTTTTTACTCCATTATGTAAATGTACCACATTTTATTTATCCATTCTTTGTCTAGGGGGCATTTAGGTTGTTTCCAGGATCGGGCAATTACAAATAATGCTGCTATGAACATAGTTGAACAAATGTCCTGAAAGTATGATTGAGCATCTTTTGAGTATATGCCCAAGAGTGGTATTGTTGGGTTCTGAGGTAAGTTGAGTCCCAATTTTTTGAGATACTCCCATACTGATTTCCAGAGTGGTTATACAAGTTTGCATTCCTATCAGCAATAGAGGAGTGTTCCCCTTATGCCATATCCTCTCCAGCCTAAGCTATTAGTGGTCATTTTGATCTTACCCATTCTAACTGGTGTAAGATGATATCTCAGAGTCATTTTGATTTGCATTTTCCTAATGGCTAAGGATGACCAAGAATACCATCCACCTATTTTACAAGTAGAAAATATTCTCATTCCTGGATCAAATTCCTGCTTTATTTTTGTGGTTTAAAAGGGATGTTTTAAGAAACAAATATGATTTTTTAATAAAGTGCTTACATTTCCCATAGAAGCTACAATCATTTTTGTTTCCTGTATACTGAGAAAGAATAAACAGTTGTTTCATATTGAAATGATGTTGGAATCCCATCTGTATGCTGTGAATACTATTTGTTAATAAAGAAACTGGGTTGGCCTGATAGGGTAGAACAGAGCTTGGCCGGGAAACCTAAACTGAATGCTGGGAGAAGGAAGGCAAAGTCAGGAGAGAAGCCATGGAGCTGCTGCTGGAGACAGATGACGAAACTTGTCGGTAAGCCACAATCACATGGTGATACACAGATTAAAGGAAATGGGTTAAATTAATATGTAAGAGCTAGTCAAAAAGAAGCTAGAGCTACTGGGCCGAACAGTGATTTAATTAATAGTTTCTGTTTTGTTATTTCAGGAGTCTGGGTGGCCAGGAAACACAAGTAGCCTCTTACAACATTGAAACATCCTCATCTTTGATATTATCTTTTATTGTGAAAAACAACAATTGCATTCTGACTCATACATTAGTTTCCACAACTATTGCTTGTTTCATCTTATATTTATGAAAGACTGACATTATAAATTGTTATGTGGGTTTGTTCTCCTTGGCATTTGACATAATTTGATTAATGAGTGATATCAGTAAAATATAAGAGCATACAAATGGAGATAGAGAATATGAGCTTGAGTTCATATTAGCAATAGGACCATTTTTCTTCCTGAGGCTACAGTTCTTCCCAAGTATGACTTCATTATTCATCCATGTATATGTCTGTGTTTTAGTATTCTTTCTGATGCCTTTTCACTACAGTCTTAGTTATGAAAGAAATTTCCATTTGAAAGCCCCCTTAGGTGTATGTGTCAGCCTTTATTACAATCTCACACTTAATTTCTTACACTTTTGGCAAACATTCTTCCAAAAAAATATTTGCAATTGCTTAATTTCAATGTGGAGAGTTTTACCTACTGAGTCTAATATTAGTATATATAGTTAATGTGAGTTGACTTCTTGGATGATGAATGCATAGTCAGCTTGCATAAATACTAACCCATTTATTCATACAGGATGAGCTGCTAACTCTGGAAAATAGTAAATCTGCCTATATTTTAAAAGTCAGATAAGTTTTCTGACTTTGTAGCCTGATATTTAATATGCACCACTGATATGATGACTATCCTTTCCCATTTATTATCATAACTGTACTGTGGAATATGAAGAGTCAACTGGTTGATTTTCTTAGAAAAATCACATTTCCCAAAACTCCACAATTCATTTGTAGAACCATAGTCTTACCACCTCCGGTTGATTGGCGTATTTCAGATGGAGAGACATTCTTCAAACATTTCAAAGACTACAGAATATGTCATTTAAAATGTTTTTTTTTTTTTGGTTTTCTGAGACAGGGTTTCTCTATGGCTTTGGAGCCTGCACTGGAACTAGCTCTTGTAGACCAGGCTAGTCTCTAACTCACAAAGATTTGCCTGCCTCTTCCTCCCGAGTGCTGGGATTAAAGGCGTGCACCACCGCTGCCCAGCTAAAATGTTTTTAAGAAGTTAGGAATTTTCATGACAGTGAGACACATTTGCTCCTGGCAGCACCAATCTACTTCAAGAGGAATATTTGCATCAAAGAGGCTCCTTATGGAGTTGGTTATCCATTTGGGCAAGAAACTGCTTTTTCCTAGACTGCTAGATTAACTGGACATTCAGGACCTGTAAAAAAAAAATACTGCTGAACTGCTGCAGGAACTCTCTCCCTCTCTGCCTTCAGCCAATGGCTTTTGAGTTACCAGCCCACTGGGGCGTGGTTTCATTTTTAAAAAGCAGCAGCAGCTCTCTGCTCACTCTCTTACTTCTGGCTTCTGTGCTGACTGCTAGACTCTGTTTCCTGTTTGCAACCAGATGACTGGGGTTTGAGACATTGATCTGTAAGTTTTATCCCCTCCAATAAAATACCCCTTTTTAATCAAACTGGTATAAGATTGTCTTGTGTCTTTATCTGGAACCCAAACGTCTGGTTTTAGAACCACCCCCGTCTCCTCCAGTTAGGCCAGCTGTGGCCTCAGCTGCTCGGCTGAGGAGGCAGCTTGGTTAAAGCTCCGTGCCTCTCAGGATTCGCACTGCTGCCCACCTGATTTGCAAAGCGGTTTTTTAAATCACCCATACAGACTTTGGCTTAGGCGAAGGCTGGGTGCCAACCGCTAAAAATTTCCCTGGGATAATAACTCCCTGAGACATTCTGGCAGCAGCTTTCAACTTTTGTAGCTGCAGGCCAGTGCCTGAAGCTAGACGTGCTATTGGTCAGCGCTGAAAGCTTCTGGATTTCTGTTCTTTGTACCTGGACCTTGGATTTCTTGTTCTCTGTAACCTCTTGAGATTAATTTTCCCCCAGTTTCTTAACAAGTATTAGGACCCGCTGTCTAGGCCACAGGAATTCAAGCATACTGCAGGCCTAGCTTCTGCCTAGCCGTGTGCCTACATTCGTACGTGCCACTCAACTACTGTAACTACCGCAACACCTACTGATGAACAACAGTTACTACACCTGCACCTGCACCACAGGTGAGTTCTGAGGGTAAGTTATGTCTGACAATATCACCCTCCATTGCTTGGAGAGCTTGTTTGCTCATAACATATATGAGGTCTACCAAGACACATATGATTTCTAGGAGTCATTTTTTTTCTTGTGTTCTGTAGCTTTTTTCATAAAATTTTGGTTTGATCATGAGATAAA
Source organism: Dicrostonyx torquatus (assembly GCA_028555095.1). Classification (NCBI taxonomy): domain Eukaryota; kingdom Metazoa; phylum Chordata; class Mammalia; order Rodentia; family Cricetidae; genus Dicrostonyx; species Dicrostonyx torquatus. The sequence continues at coordinate 1,271,113 of JAQHUG010000359.1, forward strand.
TCAGTCCATGCAGGCTGAATTGTGGCTTCTGAGACAGGAAATTAGAGATTTAAAAAAGAAAACGTCCACCTTAACTAGCAATTTTCACTCAACGAATGCGCTTTTAGATACAATTCAAACTGATACCAACCTTTTCAAAAAACATATTTTACAGCTAGAAGGGGATACTAGACTTATGCTTAACAGCTTTCAGTCATCTGAGATTTCTTTGGAAAAAATACAGTCCGATACACATTCCTTTAATGACAGAGTTAGCACTCTGGAAAGGAACATAGCTGATCTAGAACGTAGAACTCAGTCAATGTCAATGTGTGCTCAAACATTATTTGAGAGACTTTGTACAGCTGAATGTATTAATCAGACTCTGTCTAAGGGGTATGACCGTTTGACAGATCAGATGTCTCTCCAAGACAGTACCATTCATTCCATGTGGATTATGCGCAAGGATGACATAGTCTCTAGAGGACCGACTTCATACCTTGGAATGCTCAGTGAGGGCACTAGAACAGAATACAGAGGAGAAGATTCAGCCCTTGCAGAAGGCAATGATAAATAGATTTTAAAAGATTGAAGAAATGATTGAATTTGACCAAGAGCAAATGATAGGGAGGCAAAAATATAACTTCATCTGTGCATAAAACTTTCCGGGATAACATCCCCAGAGTTCTACCTGCCTTTCTTGTGATAACTTCAGAAAAGGTAGCTGGCTCCAAACACCCTAAGGTTATCAAGGAATATACATGGGATCCTGTATGTATGAGTAATTTGAAATAAATTAAACAGGCAATTATAAATTATGGACTACATTCGTCATTTGATAGAGAGATGGTCAAAACTTGGGCTTTCAGTAACAAAGCCATGCCTTACGATTGAGCTCATTTAATTTTGGCTGTCCTGGAAAGTGGGACACAATTGCACTGGAGATGTCTTTTTAAAGAGGATGCGAGAATTTTAGAACAACAGGAAAGAGCAAAAGGAACTGAGAGTTCCCTAGATCAAATTCTAGGTGACAACCCTACTCTGACCCTCAGGACCAAGCTCTTTATGATGACCACACCCTGTCTGTGTGTACCAAAGCAGCCTTAAAGGCTTGGGACAGAGTTCAGGAATCAGGACAGAGAGTGGAGTCATATCTTAGAATTAAACAGGGAAAGAAAGAATACTTTAGTGACTTTTTCCACAAACTAACTAGGGCTGTACAAATAGGGATAACTGACCCAGAAGCTAGATGCATAATAATTGAGGCTTTAATTTATGAGACTGCCAATATAGAATGCAAAAGGATCCTAGGGCCTTTAAGGATTAGATCAGCACCGTTGAATGAATGGGTCTTGCATACAATGAATGTTGAGACATTCAAATATAGTACTGAAGCATGGGTAAGAAAAGCCATTTCCAATGGTAAGAAAAAGCATCCAAATACCAACTGCTTTAATTATAGTAAAATGGGACATATGAAAAGGGATTGTAGAAAATGGATTTTCAGAAATAATACCTATTCTGGAAATAACAGGAAAAGGAACAGGAGGACTCAACCTTCAGGTTTATGTAGGAAGTGTGGTAAAGGCAGACATTAGACGAATGAATGTAGGTCAACAAGAGATAGACAAGGCAACCGAATACCATCGGGAAACTCCATGGGGGGCCTCTCGCAGGTCCCCATGGCAAACATGGTCCAGTCATTCCTGGTTGCTATGGAGAATGTGTCTCGTCAGGAAAATTAGAAGGCCCCTTGTCTACTGCCATAAGCAATAATGGTCTAAATGA
>JAQHUG010000359.1:1279157-1294496 GCA_028555095.1 Dicrostonyx torquatus
TGCCCTATCAAATGGCCCAGGCAGCTTTTTTATTTAACCAATCAAAGTACAGAAATAAAGACGGACCCTCCTACAAGAGTCAAGTAGAATCCTTGGAGCTGCCGTCAGAGTCAGACATGTTGAAACTTTGCCAGTATGCCACTGTCACGTGGTGATATACAGATTATTGGAGATGGGTTGAATTATGTCCAATAGCAATAAGAAGCTATTGCTAATGGACCAAGCAGTGATTTAAATAATACAGTTTCTGTGTGATTATTTTGAGGCTGGACAGCCAGGAACAAAACAAGTTGCCTCCTCCAACATGATATTATGTTTTATATTTTATTCACAGGTTCTGTTCCTCTAGCCTGTGTGATCTGTGTGCCAACTTGAACTTTTGAAATCAGTTGATAGCAGAGGATGGTTTATTGATTAACCAAATTATTCTCACTATATGTTAATTTAATGTCTCTTCCAATAAATATAATTTTCACAGATATTTATTTATTTCATAATTCTCAGTCTTCTAGGTCTACTTACTCATAATTTTATCTACATACTTCTTCCCAAGGTATTTTTGTTATCCATTGTACATTCAGTTTTTGACCAATCATCAAATCATTTTTATTGTATATTTAATGCTTTATTGAAACCTCAGACCACTTATATTTCCAAGGATGACCAGCCATATATTTTTAGAAAATATTATATTTATTGTGTATAAGAATGTGTGTGTGTATGTGATCATGTAAATTAAGATGTACAGGGAGGCCAAAAAGGAAGTTAGATACTGTGGAATTGGAGTTAGAAATAGTTGTGAGCCATTAATTGCATTTGCTAAGAACTGAAATTGAGTTATCTAAAAAACAGCAAATACTCTTAACTCCTGATCCATCTCTAAAGCCTCATCAACTACATGTTTAAGGACTACCCATGTATAGGTTTTCTTCTATTCAATGATTTTTATGAAGGGTTATTTTACTATACTCTTCCTAATTGTTCTTCTGGTGGGATATTGTAACTGTATTGTTAGTGATGCCATCAGGATGAAGTGATACAGAAATGCTCATAAAATACAATATAAATTTTTTGCTAGAGTATATTTGGATAATAATGTTCTAATAATTCTCAGTATTATAAATACTATTTCTTTCAGAATAGTGTTTTAACATGCTAAACTTTTTAATCTGCAGAAAAGCTGAACCAATTATCAAAGTACAATTACTTGACAACTTTAAAAATTATAGTTACTTCTAGATTTAATATAGAGACATAATTCACTGTTGACAGTTACAATTTCATGAGAAGTATGTGTGTGTGTCCTTGTTAATCAACATTTGTGAAAGCTTTCTGAAATTTGTAAAGTTTCTTGGGTTTTTGAGTGTGTATATGTTTAGATTTTGCATCGTGTTTTCTCTCTTACTATGCCTAATATTCCTTTTGTTGGGATATGTTTTTCTAGAATCTAGCTTATTGTCTGAAGTTCAAACCAGAGTAGGGATAGACCAAGAAAAAGTCTCTTTATACAAAAAAAAATAACAGACATATGTGTTGTTTTATGAAAACATACAGACATAAGGTTTTGAAGGAGGAAGGTATTTTTATAAGATTCGGAAATGTATCTACCTAGTTTGGCAATGTACTAAGTCTTAGCTTCCCATTTCTCTATCTTTATCTTTGTACGTTAGATTTACAGTGTTAGAGAATAGATCTTTTTGTGAGCTTTGTTACATTATAAATTAAACACTAATGCATTTTTTTAGCTTTTCCTGCCCTCTGCTACATTAATATGAATACTTTTATATGTTTTAAGGAAGTCTTTCAGTCCTAGTATTTACCCCAAAATTGGTAAATACTTATACTTAACTTATTATTCATTGTCAGCATTATTCAATATCCTTCTAATTTATAGTACTTGGATTCATATTCTTGGAGAACTTCTTAATGTCACAGATATCTTTCAGGCCATGCCCTTCTATCATGATATTGTCAAATTCACTGGTACAAGAATTAAAACACTATAGCATTCCTATGTTACAAACTTAAAAAGGGGAGAGTGATAGTGAAAAAAGAAAAGAATGTAGTCTTAGTTTAAATGCTAGACCAGCAAAACAACTATCATAGCAAAGTGCCTTCTCAGTACTGATAAATGATTTTTTGTTTATGTAGAACAGAAGTCTAAGGACTATTGTTATAAGCAATTATATCAATCTTGGGTTTGTTGAGGAGTCATGTGATGTAGAGTATGTAGGTACACATTGTAACTCTGATTTTGTAGATCTTGCCAGCATCAGAGTTTGGAAGAAAATCTATACTTGCAGAACAAAATGAAATTGGGAAAGAAAAAAGAAAATTCACAGGTCAATAGTAGAGTTGTTATGCCCAAATCTGTGGGGTCCCCACAAATCCAACAAAGCAGACTGAGTCCCATATGTAAAAGCAAAGAACCCTTATTTTAATCAAGTTTGCAAACTCGGTCTCTCTTCATGTCCAATGTATTGGAATATCTGGAAAGCCCCTAGCTCAATTAGAATACAGTTTTTATAGTAACAGAGGTGGGGGGGCGAGGGGATTTTGAGGTTTAGAGCCCCTGATTGGCTGACATTTTACTAGGGGTGTCCTGTTGAGGTACCCTGGCAGGTATCTCTATCTATAGCTCTTGGTATACCAGGCATTTCCTTTGAATGGTCTGCTCTTGTGTGGGGGTAGGGTAATCTCAGCCTGCCAGGCACTGTCTCAAGTAAACTATTAAGACTCCAGACTCCATTTAAATTCATCAATCGCCAGAATTCCAGGTGATAATGGTTGGAAGTAAAGAACGTCCTTTGGGTGACTTGCCCAGACTTAGCTAAACTTGGCTGACCCCCACATTTCCCCCTTCACAAGTATCAATGACAGGTCCTGTCTGACCCTGGTTTTAAGGAGGCATGACACTATTTATATTAATAAATATATTAATTGACAACTCTGGACCTAGTATATTAACAGACACTATAGGTAGTTGTCATGTCCCCCATGCCAGGGGTTTTCCCCTTGTCTCAGCCTTTCAACCCACTTTGAGCAGGAGACATGGGATGATGTGTTCCTTTCTGCAACTACTTCAAGCTGATGTCGGGATGTTGTTATCCTGGCCCAAGTAGGTTGAAAGGCTAGGCAAAGGTAGAAGAGGGCATTTATGCAATGGGGCACCCATCAGACTCTGTTGAAGGAATAGGGAGCATTCCTATCAGCAGGACTGCTTCATATCAACTTTCATTTAGTTCAGGGCTGGCCACCATTCAGAGCAGGTTGTAGTTAGCAATGGATGTTTAGGTGTATCTGCCAGCCAAGTGGAAGCCTACTGGGATAAGTTTAAATTAGGAACAGAAATTAAAATTTATTTGCTTAAAGAAAAACCCATATTGTAGAGAAAGAGCAGATAATGGGCATCTGTAAGCAGAAAGAGTAGATTTATACTTTTGAGTCCTAGCAAAAAGTAAACATCTTTAAGAATACATTTAAATGGAAGCCAGAAAAGGTCTTAAATCTTGAGCATGTGACCCACACAGTAAGTAGTCATTGCTCTATTAGCTTATTAAAACCATACCATAGAGGAGGGGAAGAAATCAGAAACATTTATATATCTTAAGTTATTTTTTAGACCCCGAAGCTTATGAACTTTTATATCTTTAGATCTTAAAACATATTTTTTAACAAGTTGTCTGTAACTCTGTGAAAAGATCTGGATACCTCTTGATGTTAAAATGACTTTATAACTGTCTTAGCCATCAAGATTATCAGAGATATCAGAAGGATAAATAAAGTACATCTGAGTACAGACCAAGTAGATTTTAAATCTATTAAAAATAACAGTGACCAGCATCCATATACAGTTAGTCATACAAGGTTTCCATAGCATTGGAGGCAGAAATATCCAGAACTGCAGTCTTATTGTCCAAGCCAGGCCCGTAAGGTGAACTTTTTTTTTTTCCTGTGGGAGAGGGACATGGAAAAGACTGACCTTATTTTGTTGAGGCAAAAAGTGGTGCAATCAATTCTCCATGGTCCTGCTGTTTGTCCACAGTCTGTACCGGGTCCTTGAAGCTGGTGTTGCACTGGGGGTCATCTCACTCAGCAGTCAGTGGAGACTTTACCACAGTTCATAATCGTCTTTGAGACTTTGGGTTACTGTTAGGATCTCAGAGTCTCTGTCTAATATAATGCAAAGTTTTAACCAAGGAGACCAGTTGAGCAAGTTTTCATCCAGCTTCCTTGTGAGGCCATTGAATCTATAATTGCCCTAGAATGATTGACACAGAAATAACATTTTTCCCAGACAAGGGGGGGTTTAAACCTCTTAGTATCAATATAAATATTTATGACTTAGTTTATCTAAATAGCTTAAGCCCAACAAAATTAGCAAAGACAAGAAGGCTACAACTACAGTTTTGACTATGTTGTGAATCTTAATTTAAACATCTGACATGCAGGTGGTCCTAGACTGCCCCTGTACAACAACCTCCAAAAGATTGAGATTTATAGGCTTGGTTGCTGTTTTAAGCCCTCTATCAAACTGCTTAGTTCATTGTCTTCTGCATTACATGCAAAATGCAATTTTGTCTTTGGTTAGTTTTTAGTGCTTATGGCTCTGACCATAATATTTAGCCTTTTAAAAATATAAAATACAAAATAAAACATTTTATAGCTCAGAAGTCTCATAGCCTTATAAGTTTATTTAAAAACTTAAAATCTTTTAAATGTCTTTTTGTAATACTAAGAATATGAAAAAAAAAGGTACTTTTTAGAAAGGGGCACGAGTCATCATGTAAGAATTTATCCCAATCTAAACTATCTTGTGAAATTTGTTAGGACCACTCCACATCGTCACCTTTAATCAAGATGGCAGTGAAAACATGTGGCATCTATATTTTTAACTCTAGTAAAATGGTAATTTAAAATTGAAAATGAAATTGTGCCTTATGGATTTTTAATTACCCATGCATAGATTTTAAATAAATGAAACATGGGTATAACAAAGGAAGAGTCATAATCTAATTTTAGAAAGCAGCACATAGCAGTTTTATTATTATATATACCAAAAAGTCATCTGAATTTCTGCTAATCCAAATTTAGTAATAAGAGCTCAGTGATAAATTTCTGAAGTCAAGCCTATAACAGCACAATTAGACCATTTCTGTCTCAGCTCTATTGTTGCAAGAAAACTTACATAGACAAACTTTTTAACAAAATAAGCACATTTAGTATTTGCATGTATGAGAAACCACAGTAAACATAGTTTACATCCTTTTTTTTAAGACAACTTATCAAAATCTCTCTTGTTTTTTAGACAACATACCAAAATTACTCTTGCTTTTTAGACAATATAAAAACTCTTACAAAGTCTTTTTTAAATTTTTTTATGTGTGGCTGCAATATTTTAAACAAGAACAGAAACATGCAGGTGCTGTACCAGTATGAAGCTTTTGAGACCAACATTAGGTTTTTTTGTACATTAACCAATAATAATTTGTAACCAGCCCCTGTAAATGATTACAGATATTTATAACCCATAGAATATGAAAGAGATCCTTTACCCATGGAGCCAAACCCTTGGTTAGGTTTAACCAGAATTTTGAGGCATGCAACCCCCAGGGCATGTGTTGAGGAACTCATCCACCAGCATGGGAGGGACAGGATTGAAAGACCCCAACCGGTTTTTCATAAAGAACTAAATGAATTGGATAATGGAAAATTACAAAATGTGACAAACAAGTTTGACCAATTTTCAGCGAGTTCTTCCTCCCCCGCTGGGCAGGAGGGTTAATGATTATCAGGACCGGTTGCAGTCTTCTAGGCAGATGGTTATCAGAACCAGTCGCAGCAAATGATTATCAAACTGTAAACTGAGTCATAATAGGACAGGCAGAATGTCATATGTCACATAGTCTGCAGGATGACACATAGCCTGCTGGATGTCATGTACATAGAAATGGGCTGAACTGTGCTAATTTCATTCTGGGTTGAACTCTGGTTTAAATGTCTGGACCAATCCCAATTGCATCCATACCCCATATTGTAATTCCTGTAAAACTTGTGAGGTTTGTCTATAAAAGCTTGCTTTCTTGGATGCTCGGGGTGCTTAACTATCCCTAAGCTATGCACCCGGTTGCACAATCGTGAAATAAACCACCTTGTGTGTTTGCATATGATGGCCTGGTTATTGAGTTTGGGGGTTCCTGGGCAATAAGACCACTTTGGTGGTCTTTCAGGATAGTATACAGCCGTGGGGGAAAAAGATTGTTAACTTCTTTAAGCCATAGCTATTAACCTCAGTTTCTCTGTTCAGTGTTTGAAATCTTATTGGGGTACATCCGCCTTCTAAAACTGTGCCTGGAAGCCTTCCTACATTACAACAAGGATGCTACCATAGCCATATGCTTGGGACCAAGGCTGACTCTTTTTTTATGAAATATACCCCTATGCTTATGGCTCTATCTCTAAAGTCCTGTAAGTGATCGCAATATCAAAGTCAAAGAAGTCATGATTTCCATAGTCAGTGTCAGTCTAAGTCAGGACAAAATGACAACACATAATGCACAGACATACTGGTAATAAATAGGAAGGACAATGGTGCCAAATAAACCAAAACCATAGCTTCAAGCTCCTTCGCGGGTGTGACCTGCCCGACTATTGAAATGAGACCACTATCCACGCATGTCTCTACAGAGAACTGACCACACCACTCGTGGGTCACACCACAGAACTGAGAAATACCACCTGCATATCTCACCAGAGAACTGACCACACTACTAGTGTGTTACACCACAGAACAGAGAGACCTGCATGTCTCCCTGAAGAGAACCACTCTCTGCAGAAGGGCCCCAAGAATGTCTCCCCAGGGGCCCAACCTGTGATTTACATATCATTTTCAGGCACTACTCACAAAAGCACATGACACAGACATGAGAGACATGAAACAGAACACAGAAAACTTACAGACATAAAACAAAATCTCACTGGCCAGTTGAAGGCTCTAAGGTTGGTAGTCCTAGTGGGCTTTGGAGGATCCCACACAGCCCCCAAATGTTATGCCCCCACAAAAGCGAACAAAGAAGACCGAGTTCCATATGTAAAAGCAAAGAACCTTTATTTTAATCAAGTTTGCAAACTCGGTCTCTCCATATGTCCAACGTATTGGAATAGGGTTTGTAAAGTAATAGAGGTGGGGGTGAGGGGTTTTTAAGGTTTAGGGCCCCTGATTGGTTGACATTTGTCTAGGGGTGTCCTGTTGAGGTGTCCTGGCAGGTGTCTCTATCTACAACTCTTGGTATATCAGGCATTTCCTTTAAATGGTTTGCTTTTTGGTGGGGGTCGGGCAATCTCAGCCTGCAGACATTGTCTCAGTGTAAACTATTGAGACCCCAAACTCCATTTAAATTCATCAATGGCCAGAGTTCCAGGTAATAATGGCTGGAAAAAAAAAACTTCCTTTGGGTGACCTGTCCAGACTTAGCTTGTCATGGCTGGCCCCCACAGAGTCAGTCAAGACAATTGCATAATTTCCCTTTTAATGATATAATTTTAAAGAAGACCCTGTTATACAAGGAGCTATGAATATACCAGAGACAACTAAGTAAGTGGTTATTATTTCCTGCTCTCCTGCAGACAATTTTGTGCTACAACACATTTTTTAAATTTTTATTTATAGGATGATGAGCTAACTTTTTTCTCGGAGAATCAGACACCAAAATAAGTATTTGCAAGCAAGGAATGTTTAATCATATCCATAAGGAGTTATAGAACCAAGACTATAAGTAGAGAAATAAAAAGCTGAACTTAGATGTCTTACAAAAGAAGCCTTTGTTGATCTCAGAATTTTCAAACATACATAAACTGTCAGATTTTTTGAAAATTTGGGAAATAGCTTTACCTTCCAAGTTTTGAACTGATCACCAGTGTACCAACTTTGTGCATGTGAAAAGGAAAAATTCTTATATGAGTGGTTTTCTTTCAAGTGAGGGAAATTTCTAAGGAATGCCTGAAATGTGTGCTTTCAACTTCCAACATTCCTGAAGATGTTTGCACTTACACACCAAAGAATGAGTGCAAGTGGTACGCAATTCAAACCATTGAAGGTGAATTGTCTGCAAATGTGACTCCCTAAAAAGTGTTTAAGAAGTTGATTATTCCTAGTTGTTTTCTTCCACCTAAGTTCATCCTCAAAGTCTCCATGATAAAAACTGACATAAAATTTCAATTATATTACATCTTCCCATTTCAACTAAATCCCTAATCACTTAGTGGACAGTCTAACCTGAAGCTTGATATATACAGACTTGTTTCCGTTTCTCTTTTTGTAGTTTTCTGTCAAGGACTGGCCTCAACAAAAATTGTTCTTGCCAGGGTAGGGGCATGGGAATTGAAGAAATATAAGAAGAGAATATGAAGATGCATAAAAATAAGACAGAAAACATAGAAAGTATCGGAGCATATTTCAGTAATTACTGAAATCCTCAAATCACCCACATTTTCCACAACTTTTATACCCAAGGTAAACAGGGGGAAAAGGTAACAAAAATTTCTTTAACATGATACAAAGGATAACTTGCACAGTCAATTGCTTTAACACTCTGAAACAACAAATCATTAGCATTCTGTTGTCTAGGTAGTGAAGGTGCTCTAGATCACCTACCCTGAAGATTCCCCTCCCCAAGTGACATCATAGTTACAAAAGGAGAAGTAAATTTATATACCCTGACCATCTGTCAGGATAATACAGACTTATCTTAATTTCAAAAGAAGCACTCAATTACATCCTGAGTTGGGACTTGCAACTATTCTTGTTAGTCTCCAAACTCTCTGTCAGGCAAGGTGGAAATGGGCCTGCATTTTCCTCCAAACATTTTTATATTATTACTTTTAAATTATCAGAATAATCTCTCTCACTAAAATCTGTCTTTTCTGTATCTGAAAATGTCCTATTCATATTTAAAATCAAACTTTCATGTTTCTTGTAATAAATTAATTTTAAAAAGCTGCAGGTTCCCAAGTGGCTGCAGCAGGCAGCTGGCCATGAAAACATGCTGCAGGTCTCCACTGGTCCTGGGTGGCAAGATGGCGGCAGGCAACAGACGGAGACATGGATAGGTAGGCCATGCCAAGTGACAAGTAAGGTTGGATATTTATTCAGTGGATTATAAAAGAGAAAAGGGGGAGGGGGAGGAGAGAAGAGGAGAGAGAGAGAAAGAGAAAGAGAGAGAAAGAAGAAAGAAAGAAAGAAAGAAAGAAAGAAAGAAAGAAAGAAGAGAGAGGAGGGAGAGAAGGGAGAGGCTGAAGCTGCCTCTTCAAGAGGGAGACAGTGGGGGGGAAGAGACTCAGGTTGTAAGCAGAAAGGAAGATCTGCCTGTCTCAAGGGATGGGGGAGTGGGTGGGGTTTGTCTCCTAAAGGGACAGAAATGATCATTACATTTCTTCCCTTATGAAACTATAGTAATAAATTAAGAAGTGTAGATTAGCTTAATCAGACAGATTTTTTTTAATCCCTACTGGGTAATATGGAAGTAGGGATAGAGAGATGGCTCAGCAGTTAGCAACATCCACTACTCTTACAGAGAACCAGAGTTTTGGTCCTAACACCTATATCAAACAAGCCAAAGTAACTGCAATTACAGATACAAAGAGTCAACAATTCTTCCCCTGCACTCACGTACACATACTAAAGTAGACTCCAACAAATAAATTAAAATAAATCTTAAAAGCTAATTAAAAAAGTCATGGTTTATTTCAATACTGAGTCATGACAGATTTTACTACTTATCCTTCTGATGTGATACCCTCGTGATGTTCATAACTTAAATTTTTTCCCCATTTTATTGAAACCACTGCCAAAATCTCGACTAACAATATCTTGCTCATAGTTAAGAAGCAGGGATACCTACTAAAAACAATCTACAGATTCAGTGTAATGCCCATCAAATCCCAGCAAAATTATTAACAGACCTCAAAAGAAAAATATTCAATTTCATATGGAAAAAGAAAAAAGCTAGGATAGCTAAAACAATTCTGCATAATCAAGAAATGTCTGGAGGCATCACAATCCTTGACTTCAAACCCTACTAACAGAGATACAGTACTGAAAAGAGCCTGGTATTGATATAAAAACAGACAAGAGAACCAGAGGAACTGAATCAAAGACCAAGATATCAATCCACACACTTACAGACACCTGATTTTTGACAAAGAAGCAAAAAATATAAAATGGAAAAAAAGAAAACGTATTCAACAATTGATGCTGACATAACTGGATATCAACATGTAGAAGAATGAAAATAGATCCTTTTCTATTGCCATGTAAAAAATTCAATTTCAAATGATCAAAGAATTCAACATAAAACCAGCCACAATAAAACTTATTGAAGAGAAAGTGGGAAGTATACTTGAATACATTGGCACTGGAGATCACTTTCTAAATATGATCTCAATAGCACAGACACTGAGAGAAACAATTATTAAATGGGACCTCCTAAAACTGAGAAGATTCTGTAAAGCAAAGGAAATGGTAAACAAGACAAAATAGCAGCTTACAGAATGGAAAAATTTCTTCATCAACCCCATGTCAGAAAGAGGTCTGATCTCCATAATATCAAAACAACTCAAGAAAATTTTCATTAAAAGAACAAGTAATCCAATAAAAACAAAAAGGGGGACTACAGACCTAAACGGAGAATTCTCAACAGAGGAATCTAAAATGGCTGAAAGACACTAAAGAAGATATTCAACATCCTTAGCTGATGTGGGAGTGTTCTCCTGTATTTTGTATTACTCTTATTGGTTGAATAAAGAGCTGCCTGGCTTATAAGATGGGTCAGCCCTTAGGTGGGCGGAGTAGACAGAACGGAAGTTCTGGGAAGAGAGAAGGAAGTGAGCCAGACGCCACGAGCCACCATCGCAGATGGATGCAGGTTAGACCTTTCCGGTACGTCACCACGTGGTGACTTACAGACTTTTATAATGGGTTAGTTTATGAGGTGAGGGCTAGCCGGGAAAAGGCTAGTGATAATAAGCCAGGCAGAGTTTAAATGAATACCATCCTCACGTGGTTATTTCAGGTGCAGGCAACCAGCAGCGGCTGGGGAACATACAACCCCCTCACCTCTCCCTCTATTTACAACAGTTTGGCTGCCCAACGTGATTGGCTGACTCCACGTAAAACCTGAGGGGGCTTAAAAAGGAAATGTAGATACAGATATAAAGTTTAGCACAGCTGGCGGCTTGCCATAGCTCCTTTAAGAGAGATTTCCTGACTCATCAAAGCAACACTTCAGAGCTGGTTTTGGAACAGGGCTTTCTGGCTGTGCCGCCAGCTCGAACTCCGGCTATAAAGCATTTCACTGGCTTTTGTAAATACTGGTATACCCACTTTGCATATCAGTGGTGACTTTTAAGAACATTAGGAAACAACCTGCCACTTTTTGGTATAAACCCAAAGGATGCTATATTATACAACAAGGAAACTTGCCTAAATATGTTCATAGTAGCATTATTTGTCATAACCAGGACCTGAAAACAACCTAAATTCCCCTTGACTGAAGAATGGATAAGGAAAATATGGTATCTTTACAGAATGGAGTACTACACAGTGGAAAAACTAATGATATTTTGAAATTTTCAGGCAAATGGATGGATCTAGAAAATACCATATTGAGTGAGGTAACCCAGACCCAGAAAAGCAAATGTAATATGTATTTACTCTTAACTGCCTTTTAGACATAAAGCAAAGAAAAACTAGCCTACAATTCACAATTCCAGAGAACCTAGACAACAAAGAGGACCCTAATATAGACATACACAGATCTCATCTACATTGGATGTATAAAAAGACAAACTCTCCTGTGTAAACTGGGAGCATGGGTATTATGGGAGAGGGTATAAGGGGAAGGGGAGGAAGGAAGGGGAACAGAGAAAAATATATAGGTTAATTAAACAATTATAAAAAAGAAGTAGGATATCAATTTTAAACAGAAGCTTCACCCAGAAACAGATAGAAACAGATACAAACATTAGGCCATTAGGAATGGCTCAGAGAATCCTGAAGAAGGTGGGAAGTAAGGATTGTAGGAGCCAAAGAGTTTAAGGCCACCACAAGGAAAAACACAGAATCAACTATCCTGGATTCACAGGGGCTCACAAAGACTGAACTGCCAAACATGGAGCTTGAATGGGACTGATCTAGGCTCTCTACACATATAAAATAGTTGTATAGCTTCTTTTGAGATCCCTAATACTGGGATCAGGGCCTGTCTCTGACTCTCCTACCTGCTTTAAGGAACACATTATTCCTACTGGGTTGCCTCTTTCAGCCTCAGTAGGAGAGGAAGTTCCTAGTCTCACTGTAACTCAATATGGCATGGCTGATATCTGTGGGATGCCTGATCTTTGCTGAAGATAAAGTAGAAAGAGTGAATGGGGGTGGAGAGGGGACATTGTGGAAGGACTGAGAGGAGAAGAGGGAGAGGAATCTCTGATCAGGCTGAAAAAATCAATCAATTAATTAATAAAAATAAATGAAAAGATATTGGGGTAGAAAGGGTTTATTTAGCTTATACTTTCTATATTGTAATCTATCATTGAAAAAATCCAGAACTGGATACTCAAACAGACCAGGTCCTGGAGGCAGGCAGGAGCTATATATAATTCAGTGGCCATGGAGAGGTGCTCTGTACCGACTTACTTGCCATGTTATTCTCAGACTGCTTGGTCCATTATCCATTAATCATTAAAAAAGGAAATGACCTACAGCCGGATTTTATGGAGGCATTTTCGCAACTGAGGTTCATCCTTTCAGATAACTCTAGTTTCTGTAAAATTGATATAAAATTGTTCCAGCACAATTTCTCTATGTCCTTTGGCCAAAATGTATCATATTGGCAGCAGCAGAGTCTTTCCAACAAGTTTATGGGACAACCAAGAGCAATGGCAGTGGCTTATAATGTTTTGGTGGCCTCTAAAGCCATCCTGCCATCATCTAGAGCAAAGTATATTATACTTAGATCTAATTTTTTTTTCGAGGTGGAACATTACACAGCATTTGTAATTACACATATGTATTGATATACAGAATAAATGGGAGAAAGGAGACTTTAGGCCAAATTCACACTTATTTTATTTTCCAGCTCTTACATCTTGAAGTAGATCATGTTGTAGATAGCTTAAATAAAACAACAATCAAAATTATCATACTTCATGATTATTCACACTTAGGAAGATAGCATAGAGAAATGAGTTAAGTATTTTTCTAACACTTTTTTATTTAAAATGATAACTCTATTAAAAGGAAATATCATATGCATCATAAAAATCCATAGAGAAAAAGAAAGAAAACTCAATTGAGTGGAAGAATACTTTTATTAAAAGTTGATTGTCAAGAAGGCTATTTGACTCTATGAATAAAAGTGCTTGTCAAACAAGCCTGAAAAACTTAGTTTAATCCCCAGAAGCAAGGTAAAATTGGAAGGTAACCAGTTCAATAATATTGTCCTCTGACTTCCATAATAATCATGAATTAAAATAAATTTTAATAAATAGAATTTTCAAAGAATTTTAACTATAAGTGAAATATTCTGTGTTTTTTTACAATTCGTTAAAGTAAACAAGTATATCAACTCTGTAATTTTTTTCTCCTTCAGATAGCCATTGAATATATTTGGGGCTAGCTTTTTCCAGATAGAATAACTTAGAGATGTGTGATTCTGAAAATCTATAAGAATTTAAAATGTTGAGAGTCCATTTTTTTATTGTTTTTATTTTTTATTGTTTTCTCCACTCCCTTTCTTTTATCCCCACTTCCCTGTCTGCCCTCTCACAAGATCTCCATGCTCTTAATTTACTCGGGAGATCATATATCTTTCTATTTCCAATGTAGATTAGATCGATGTATGTCTTAGGATACTCTTTGTTGTCTAGGCTCTCTGGAATTGTAGGCTGGTTTTTCTTTGCTTTGTATCTAAAAGCCTCATAGGAGTGAATACATATTGTATTTGCTTTTAAGGTCTTGGTTACCTCACTCAATATGATGTTTTCTAGATCTATCAATTTGTCTGCAAATTTCAAGATGTCATTATTTTCTTCCACTTTGTAGAAATTAATTCTGTAAATATACCACAACTTTTTTATGCATTCTTCAGTTGAAGAGCATTTAGGTTGTTCTCAGGTTCTGGCTATGACAAATAATGTTGCTATGAACATAGTTGACCATAGGTCCTTGTGGTATGATTGAGCATTCCTTGGGTATATACCCAAAACTGGTATTTCTGAGAAATCTTCATACTGGTTTTCAAAGTGGCTGTATGGTGTGGGAGGCACTTCTGTCTATGTGTTGCTTTTATTGGTTAATGAATAAAGAAGCTACCTTGGCCTGATAGGGTAGAACTTATATAGGAGGGGAAGACAAAGCTGAATGCTGGGAGGAAGAAGGGCAAAGTTAGAGAGATGCCATGGAACTGCCACAAGAGTCAGACATGCTGAAACTTTACATGGTAAACCACAGCCACATGGTGATATACAGATTAATAGAAATCAGTTAAATTAATATGTAAGAGTTAGCCAATAGGAAGCAAGAGCTAATGGGCCAAGCAATGATTTAATTAATACAGTTTCTGTTTGATTATTTCTGGTCTAAGCTAGCTGGGCTGCTGGTAACCAACAAGCAGTTTGCCTCCCACTATAGCTCTACCAGTTTGAACTCCCACCAGCAATGGAAGAGTTGTGCCTTTACCCCTCATCTTCTCCAGCATAAGTTGTCATCAGTGTTTTTGATCTTGGTCATTCTTACAGGAGTAAAATGGAATCTAAGTGTTGTTTGATTTGCATTTCTCTGATGCAATATAGTGTCTTCTAGCTATA
This sequence comes from Dicrostonyx torquatus, assembly GCA_028555095.1. Taxonomy (NCBI): domain Eukaryota; kingdom Metazoa; phylum Chordata; class Mammalia; order Rodentia; family Cricetidae; genus Dicrostonyx; species Dicrostonyx torquatus. The sequence continues at coordinate 1,294,020 of JAQHUG010000359.1, forward strand.
TTATATTCATCTGTTGAAAGTTATCTGTTTAGATCTGAAGTACATTTTTTATTGGATTATTTGTTGTTTTGATGACAAATTTCTTGAGGTCTTTTTATATTTTGGAAATCAGACCTCTGTCTGATATGAGGGTGGTGAAGATCTCTTCCCATTTGTAGGCTGCCATTTCATCTTATTGACTGTGCCCTTTGCTTTAGAGAAACTTCTCAGTTTTAGGAGGTCCCATTTTTTTTTTAACTGTTTCACTCAGTATCTGTGCTAATGGGTTTTATTTAGGAAGTGATATCATGTTCCAATGATTTCAATGAGTTCAAAGTTCAATGTACTTTCCACTTTCTCTTCTATGAAGTTCAGCATAGTTTGTTTTATGTTGAGATCTTTGATCCATCTGGATTTGTGTTTTGCGCATGTTAATCAATATACATCTATTTGCATTCTTCTACATGTTGATATCCAGTTATGTTAGCATCATTTGTT
>JAQHUG010000359.1:1300139-1314606 GCA_028555095.1 Dicrostonyx torquatus
CTAGCCATCTCTCTGTTTGTGTTTTCTTCATTGCCTCCATTTCAGTTTTCAGGTCTTGAACTGTTTCCTTTACCTGTTTGATTGCTTTTACTTGGCTTTCTAGGGTATCTTTGATGCATTTATTCATTTCTTTTAACTTTTTGTTAGTCTTCTCATCTCTTTCTTTAAGGGAATTTTTCACCTCTTCTTTAATGGACTCTGTCATTTTCATAAGGCTATGTTTAAGGTCAATTTCTTCTACTTTTGTATTAGTTTGCTCAGATCTTCTTGTTGCATAATTGTTGGATTCTGGTGTTTTTATGTTGCTTTTCAGGTCGTTAGAGGAACTCTTGGATTGGCACCTGTCCATCTCTTCCTCTCCTGCTGAATCAACTATTAGTAGCTAGTGGTCACTTGCTTTTTCTGAGGGGATTGCTCTGGTCCACTCTAGTCAGAGGGATCTGGAGCAGTGGTGTTCACCAAGGACCAGCCACAATCAAAGGGGTGGACTTATCTCCTGGAGCCCTGCAGGTTTATGCTGCATCCACCCTCATCCAAGCTCCCATCCCTGCCACAGGCCAATTCCCGCGGGGAACCAGGGTCCTGTCAAAAGGGAGCCTTGGCCAGGGACCCTCTGGGATGTGGGACACAAAAAAGCTGGGGGAAGGGGAGAGGAAGTCTCCTAATTTAGCAGAGTGCCTGGGGCTAGAGTTGATCTTACCTTCAGTTGAGCTGGTGGATCTGAAGCTGTGGCACTCACCAAGGACCCGCCGCCATGAAAAGGCTAAAATTCTTGTCATATAGGTCTTCCACTTGTTTGGTTAGAGTTATTCCATGATATGTTTAATTATTTGTGACTATTGTGAAGAGTGATATTTCTCTGATCATTTCTCAGCCCAATTATCATCTGTATAAAGGAGGGCTACTGATTTTTTGAGTGAATCTTGCATCCTGCTACAATAATATTTATGTTTATTTAAAATATAATTGACCGAATACAGACCATAGACCCACACCAATTTTTGTGTCAGTGTTTCATGAATCAGATTGGCCTGTAATTCTCTTTTGTGTGGGGAAATATCTTTGTGTGGTTTGTTTACCATGATAACTGTAGCTCCTTTTATATTTGGATAAAATATTCTATAGATGTCTCTTCAGTCCATTTGAGTCATAATTTCTCTTATTTCTCTTTCAAGCTTCAATGGGACAGAGTGGAGTCTTGAAGTATCCTACTCTTAGTGTGTGGGGTGGGTTTAATATGTGATTTAATATTTAGTAGTCTTTTTTTTTTACATATGAGGGTACCCCTGTACTTGGAGCATAGATGTTCAGTATTGAGATCTTCTCTTGATGGGTTTTTGTTGTGGCAAATATGAAATATCTGTTGTAGTCCTACATTCAATAGCCTTTAAGTTACCTGCCTACTTTGGTGTGTCCTCTTATACTATTTATGCCTAATTAAAGCACACATCCCATCGCTTTTCCAGCTGTAGGATTCGGTTTCTGTTCTCCATTCCAACAGAGGATTGTGATTTGTAAGGCTACCCCTAAATAAATAAGCCTCTATTATTCTCAATTCTGAGCAAGTGTGGGATTTCTTTTAAGTGTCCTTCTTCAAATGTCCTTCTTTATCTCTATTGAAGGATTTTTAGTTTGAAGTCTATTTTGTTAGATTGACTACCCCAGCTTGTTTCTAAAGTCCATTTGATTGGGATTTTTTTCCCAACCCTTTACTTTGAGGTGATGTCTGTCTTTGCAGCAGAAGGATAGATTCTGTTTTTTTATCCAATCTTTTAGCCTGTGTCATTTTACAGGTGAGTTGAGTCCATTTATATTATGGGATTTTAATGATAAATGATTGCTAGATCCTGTTATTTTAGATTTCATTGTTGGTGATGTTATTGTGTATATTTCCTTCTTTGGGATTTGTTGACATGAGATCATCTATTGTCTCCGTTTTTTGAGGATGTAGCCAACTTCCTCAGTTTGGAGTTTTCTTTCTATTACTTTGTGAGGGGCTGGGTATGTGGATGAGTATTGATTAAATCTGTTTCTGTCATGGAATATCTTGTTTTCTACATTGATGGTGATTGAAAGTTTTGCTGGTTATAGTAGTCTGGGCTGGCATCCATAGTCTCTTAATGTCTGCATAATACTTGATCAGGATCTTCTGGCTTTCATTGTTTCCATTGAGAAGCCAGGTATAATTCTGATAGGTCTGTCTTTATATGTCACTTGGCCTTTTTCCTTTGTAGCTCTTAATATTATTTCTTTATTCCTCATGTCTAGTGTTTTGATTATTAGGAGTCAAGGGAAATTTTTTTAGTTTAGTCTATTTGGTGTTCTGTTAGCTTCTTGTATCTCCATATGCCTATATTTCTATAGGTTGTGAAAGTTTTCTTCTATGATTTTGCTGAATATATTTTCTGCACTCTTGAGTTGGACTTCTACTTTATCTATCCCTATTATTCTTAGATTTGGTCTTTTCATAGTGTCCCATATTTCCTAGATATTTTGTATTAAACTTTCCTTAGATTTATCATTTTTTTGACTGATGAATCTATTTCCTCTATCATATCTTCAATGCTTGAGATTCTCTTTTCCCTCTTTTATTCTGTTTATGCTTTCGTTTGTGGTTTCTAATTATTTTTCCATATTTTCCATTTCCATAATTCCCTCAGTTTGTGTTTTCTTTATTGTCTCTAATTCAGTTTTTAATTCTTGAAGTGTTTCTTTCACCTGTTTATCATTATTATTATTTTGGTTTTCTTTAAGGGATTTGTTGATTTCTTCAAATTTTTGGTTTGTCGTTTCCTCATTTCTTTGAGAGAAGTTTTCATTTCCTCTTTAAGGGCCTCAAACTTCTTTTAAAGTTATTTTTTAGGTCATCTTCTTCTACTTCTGTATTGCAGTGTTCAAGTCTTGCTCTTTTAGATCCACTAGTTTTTGTTGGTGTCATGTTGCTCTTTGTGTTGAGTGTGTTTTTACTTTGTCTACCTGTCTTTTGCCCTGATTGGTGTATTTGGGGCTGTGTCTCTGGTGATCACACTTCCAGATGCCAGTGGATCCAAGGCTCAGATGGTTGCTCCTCCTGGTAAAGTTGGGGCCAATGTTCAAGTCATCTCAGAGGTCACTCAGTATTCCTGGCAGTTGCTCGGAGTTCTCATAGGTTGCTCAGTGCTTCTGGAGGTTTCTTGGAGATCATTTTGTGAAGCAGTATAGTCTGAATGGCTGTCCCTCATTTTTTTTGACAGTGTTTGGCAGTCACTTTCTTTTATAGCCTGCTTGTTCAATTAGGACAGCATATTGTCAGCAGCTGAGGCAAGGACATTTTCTTGCTTAATGGCTTACTTTTGCCAGAGAAAAATTAAATTCCATGTGAAGATTCTTCTATACCCATTATCTTATCTGAAGTAGATTGATGCTGCCAGGATCAGACAAGTCTCATTCTCAATGAAAAGAACCTGCTGTTAAAACATCTTAAATATAATATTCGGTAGATCTCTGAAGCATTTGAAGATTACATGTCTATCTAAATATATCTTTATTTGACCTTAAAATCATACCTAATGTGATTACATGTTTGATTATACTAGGTGATTAATTACTAACCTGAATTTCCTTATTATCTTAAACAATTGGTAATAATAATTTTTAAGGACTACAAGTTCATATTACATTGTTAAATTAGTTATATATGTAAAATACCTTGAACAAGAGTAGAAATATATATACAATATTTTCTAATGAAGCTAATCTCCATATAAAAATTCATATATAATATACAAAAGTCCAATGCAATGTTAAACATTTAAAACTAGTAGTTGCTTTTTAAAATAAGATTCAGTTATCTACCTATCTACCTTTTTCTCTTAATATCTATATCCTCCTGTTTTATCTTTATAGAGTAGAATCAGTAACCTATACTTTTGTCCTATCATGTCTATATTCCCCTTTTTCTTTTCAAAACCATTTCTTTTGTTTACATTTTTTTCCTGACCATTACCAATATAACTTTAGAGGACCCTGTAAACAATGACAAATATCGATAATCCATTGAACAACCAAAACCATCTACTTCTTCTCTAGGCAATGTGGGTATCATAAAAAACATTGGGTAAGAAATACTGATGTTAGAAAATTACTATTACTGAAACCAATAAGAGTTGATGTGGAAGTTTTATCTGTGTGTTTCTTTTCTTGGTTAATGAATAAAGAAACTGCTTTGTCCTATTGATAGGGCAGAACTTAGGCAGGGAAGACAGAACTGAATTCTGGGAGAAGGAAATGGACAGAGAGACACTATGGAGCTACCAGACACAGATGTGCTGAATTTTTCCCGGTAAAACACTGCCATGTGGCGATACACAGATTAAAAGAAATGGATTAAACTGAGATGTAAGAGTTAGCCAATAAGAAGTTAGACCTAATGGGCCAAGCATTGATTTAATCAATATAGTCTGCGTGATTATTTCAGGGTTAAGTTAGCCAGGTGGCCAGGACAAACAAGCCCCATCTTGCAGCAAAAAGTGAAAGAAACTTGCACTTATTAGAATAACATATATTGAGAAAGTCATGAGACTACCTATTTATGTTTTAGCAGTGCCAGATCCATGATGCTGTAACTGTATTTATATTTTTCAAAAATAGATTGTCAAATCTGATCTATTCAATGCTTGTTAGTCTTTTGAAGGGTCTCCAATTAAATGGAACTTAAACATGAATAAAAGGAAACATGAAGAAAAAGATCACTCAACTCCACAGTCTGCTCTGCTACTTGTGTCTATATTTATTACTGTGTATTTTCACATTGCTACTTTTGAATGTCCTGTAATGATTCAACATTTAAAAAATGTGACAAGAGCTAGATATGAAAACTTAGACTCTACAATTGAAAATGTGTTTACAAATTTTAAGCAAGCAAAAAAAAGTACTAGCTAAATACTAAAAAAAAAAAAAAATCCCCAAAACTTAAACAAAACCAAAATACCACCACAACTGATCAATTATAAATTGAGGAAAATTTTTATTAGGTATTTCTATGTTTCTTGAAATGTAAAATCAAAAGGAAAAATGTCATCTAGTTTGCCTCCCTGTTTTGAGTCAAAATAAAATGTTTGTTAAGAGGAGACAGATCTCTAAGCAAAGAATTTAAATGCAATATTCTAAATATAATGAGTATTCATAGGTGTTATAACATCATAGCATAGGGCTAAGAGTAAGTCCCATGTGTGGGTTAGTGTTATGTCTGTAGTATGAGGAGTGGGCCATGTCCCGCCACCCCTGGGCCATGTTCCAGGTGCCCGGCTAGCTTAACTCCCGAAATAATTACACAGAAACTGTATTCATTTAAACACTGACTGGCCCATAAACTCTAGCCTCTTTTTGGCTAACTCTCACATCTTAAACTAACCCATATCTAGTAATCTGTGTATCACCACAAGGACATGGCTTACTGGCATGAGTCTAACCAGCATCCATCTTGGCAAGGAGAAGCATAGCATCTCCCACATTGCCTTCTTCCCAGCATTCCATTCACTTTTCCCCACCTATCTAAGTCCTGCCCTATTAAAAGGCCAAGGCAGCTTCTTTATTTAACCAATGAAAACAAACACAAACAGAAGAATCTCCTACACCATATGGCAAATTGACATAAGCTAGAGTCATCTGACAGGAGGGAACCTCACTTAAGAAAACACCTCCCTCAATACAGGCTACAGGCAATCCTCTAGTGCATTTGCTTCATTAGTAATTGGTTTGGAACTACCTACCCCATTATTGGTGGTCTCACCACTCATATGCTCTTCCTGAGTGTTAAAAATATCTAGAGTGAGCAATCTATGAGAAACAAGTCAGTAACTAGCACTCCTCAATAGCCGCTACATTATTTCCTGCCTCCAAGTCCCTATCTGGTTTGGGTAACTGCCCTGATTTTCTTCAATGATGAACAGAGTGAAAGTGTAATCAAAAGCAACAACAAAAAACTTTGCTTTACAAATTTATTTTGTTTCTTGTGCTTCATCATATTAGTAGTACCTCTAACAAAGATTGTATGGATTTGTCTCATCAGCTTTTTTCATAACCATACTAGTTTTCTCTTCATCAATATGCAAAACACAAAAGGCAGTAACATACTGAATATATTAGACCAACATATGTGAATGATGGCAATTTGTTATCTTTTAGAATGGATTTGAATTTATTTCTATAATCTTATTTTTGAAACTTTTGGCCTTCTTATGTTCTTATACCTTCTTGTATTTGTCAAATGAGGAGATACTAGAGATAGCAAGAAGTTCACTAAGACTTTGTACATACATTTTTATTTGTGTCACTGTCACAATAAAGTAAAAGGTATAAGGAAAATAATATAGCACTTCAAAGTTGTTTTTTGTTACAATTCTATTTATGATGATTTGGGGAAGAACTAGATAAAGTATTAATAAAATAAAATATATTTTCTTTAAATTTTATAATATTGGGCACATAGGATTGATTAATTTTGGAGATACAAAAAGGAACATATCACACATCAATTTTCCTATGCTGAAGCAACTTGAAAATTCACTGTTCCACAGTGTTCAAAGTGTGACACACACACATTCATACACATACACCCATATATATGTGTGTATGTATATATATACATACATATATGTATATATATATACATACATATAGAGATAGAGAGATCACTATTTCATAAACACTCATACATGAAATCCTTAGAAAACTTCGTGATCTCTCTTTAGCCTTTCAAATATGAGTAACAGCTTTGCCATTTTCTCAAGTGCCAGCTGATCCTCGTATGGTCATTAATGTGTGAAGACACATATTCATTCATTACTTCACTCACTCAGGATTCATATGATCCCTATGTTAAGTCAGTATTGATAGAGGAGGTGTAAAAATAAAAGTAAGAGGAAACCAAACTCAACAGAAGCATATGGCCCCTGATTTAGATCAAGGAAGGGCAACAGTCTCTCTGTGGGAGTGGAGACAAAAGAATACAGGGGCTTGATTACTTTGTAGGGCAGAAGAAAATTTTGGGATAGAAGATTACATCAGTAGATTCATTTTTTGCACTTCTAAGCTCATACATCCAAAGAAGGTTATTTTCTATATGTTGAATTCCTTGTCAGTAGTTTCCCTGCACCTGAATTCTAATGGTGGTTCTTGGGATATTGATTTCCTTTTCAGCTTTTTCGCTGCTCATGGATTCTAATGGAGGGTCTTAGGATATGGACTTCTTCTTTGTCAGCTGCTTCCTAGCTCCTAACTACCTGCACATATTATAAGCCTGTCAGCTTTCCTGCAGGGAATTTCTCAGTTTTTCTGAGATTTTTAGGGCGTTAACCTTTACCCTACACCTTCTATTTCTTATCTCTTAAATAATCAAGAGGAATCTTGGCACTAAGTCTAGAGCTAATTCAACACAATGCACAACATCAGGTGGTAATGACAAGATAAAAAAACCTTAACAGAAACTATGCCTAGAAAAACCAAAAGGGATGTTTTAACAAGGTAATGCAATTAAAGCCTTGAAGATCATTGAAGATTATTTTGCAATAGTAGCAGGAGAAACAGTCCAATCAAAAACTTGAAATTTTTGTTAGATGTGACACCATAATTGAACCAAATCATTGCTATTATTATTATGTGTCCAAGCACCTATGAGGCAGATTCCAATCTTTTCCCAATTGTATCTGCTCTTATTTTAAGGAAGTGTTGTCAAACAAATGTGTTGGTAATACATGTGACATATTAAGTACCATTCAATTCTCAGGGCTGTAGCCAGTAGAATATAGTTGAATTGAGCTCACTGGAATTTCAGTTGTTAAAGCAGCAACTTCCAAAATGTCGGGAGTTATTAATGTAACCCTGTAGGCTTTTTCCCTGACCAGACTTTCCTGCACAAATAGGATTACTAAACACCTCAGAAATATGGTCCTTGTGTTATTCTTCAATTCCAGGCCTCTTCTTGCCTGAAAGGAAGGTTTTCAATGGTTCAAAGAACTTGTTCTTCTTTTCTAGAGAAGATACAATCATAACTTTCCACCTACGTTGTTAGAGATACAATCATACCTTTCCACCTACGTTGTTAGATTTCCAAGGCAGAATAAAAAGACAAAATGCAAAAAGAGACCGGAATATGACCTTCAATAGTTGGAACTGTAGTTAAATGGCACACACAATGAGAGGCAGCCTCTCTACCACAGGAAACATCTGTCTGCCAAGAACTGAAGCTGCCCTAAATCCTTTGTAGGGTCAAAAGGTTTGGCTTGGAAATGTGGAAGTTGTTGCCTCTTTAAAGGACTACATATCTCTCCTTCCTAATATTGTTTGCCAAAAGCAAGACAGACTAACTTGGAAGACAGTTGGTCTCAATTCACATTTTTGTGTTAGTTAGTTGACTAAGCAAGGCCATCTGTAATCTCATAGGAATTCTAAGTTATAAGCAAGGAACTCTATCACTCGTCAGCATAGTAAATGAGTCAAGCTCTTTTCCCATTATATCTTTCCTAAACAAGATAATTTTTAACCCACAGTGCCAATATTCTACACTGAGGTCATCTGTGAGATTTAAAAATTTTAATATAAACAGGTCTTTATTTAGAGAATTGATGGGGGAAAGATATATAAGCAGAAATATAGAGACTACGGATATCACATAAACGTAAATGTAGTTTTTCTGTTATGTGTACTACAGCCACCACTCTTTAAATTGCCATTTCCCTAATGGATCCCAAACACCTCACTTGCAGGATCTGGTTCACAAATCAAGATACTGGGTAGGAGCAATGTGCTGTATCTCTGCTCCTCAACATAGCTGAGCCATCTAGGCAAGCCTCAGGCCTCATTGATCAATTACTGACTTAGATCACTTGGCCATTGTCCTGGAAACTCTAAGGGCATATCTCTGGTTGCAATGGTTTTGTTTTGCTTTTATTTCTATTTTTTTTGTCTTTCTCCCTTGTTTTTCCAATGTTTTCTTTAATCTTCCTTCCATGTATTCTGGAAAATGCCCTTTCAAATCATCAACATACAACTCTATATCTTCAGATTTTACTTGTCCTAACAATATTTTTTCAGACATTAATATATAACAACTTATATTCTGAAACTACTTTTGCCATGTATTACACCAGATAGTCAATGCACCCCCTTCCTTTTCCTTTACTATTTCTTAACTTTAATTTTACTATTTTCATGGTTTTCTTCATGTGAGTTTTGTGGTGAGTTCCCCATAGCTCAAATGTTATTTTAGGCACCCTTTGCTGTTTCCTGCACTCCTTGAGTCCTGGAACCCTGGGTAATGGTTGGGAGAAATAAAAAAATAATAATATAAAAAGAATGCATACTTAATGCATTGAAAAGATCAGATTTGCATGCTAAAGAGTAGAATGTTTACCTTCATTGTTATCCCATTTATCTTATCTCCACTTCACAAGGAAATGACCTCCAAGGTTCATCAGTCATTCTTTCTTCCTCAAAGCATGAAATCTTTAGGTTATGCACATGATCTTAAACATATAATACAAAAGAAGCTTCTATCAATCTATAATCTAAAAGGATTATTATTTTTTCTCAATACTATGTACATTTAAAAGTTCAAAACACAATCATAACACTAACCATCCTTATACAAGAGGGAACATGGGGAAATGAAGACAGGTTTATACTTGATACACCCAATTATAGAATTCCAATGAACAGAAGTTGTGAATATCAGAAGCTCAACTCTGTGAAGAACTCTCTTATGCACTGTTCTGCACAGACCCTGACTTTGCCATTGACTCATACTCGAGTCTCCTCAGTGACACAAAAGACCTACAGGGTGCTGTACTTTTGTGTTGATGCTTTGATTCTCACTAAATGCAACTTATGGGAGGAATGGGTTTATTTAGTTTATAGGTTACAATCCATCATTAAAGGTTATCAGTGTAGAAACTATATTAGAACTTGAAGCAAAAACTGTGGAGGAACATTGGTTGACACCTTGCTCAGGCTTTGGCCTAGATAACTTTCTGATAAAGGCCATCTAATCAGTGAATAGTACTGCCCAGAGTGGGCTGGACTCTCTTAAATCTACTAACAAGACACTACCCTGTACATGCCTACAGGCCAATCTGATCTGGGTAATTATTTCCTTGGCTGATCATGGTGTGCAAAGTTGACTATTAACAGGACAGAATATATTTTGCTCAGTTTTTGTGCAGTAATCATAGATTCTTTGCTAGGAAATGATTATTTTAAGCCTATCTGAAAGCTGCAATATTATTCCAGTAATTTTTTGGGTTGAATTAGTAATACTATACCATGAAAAGCCTAGTAAGCTGCAGATACTTATTTTTCCATATGCTGACAAACCTTAAGCTTTCTCACCAGGTTTTCCATATGCCAGTGACCTCCTGATTTGTCTAGTTATTGTTTTGAAATCTCTTGTCTTGTGTGTTCATTATCTATTTCATTTTTACAATTTAATGAATGGCATCCCTTTCAGAGTATCAGGGGTTTTTTTTTTTGGAGCCTATAGTTTTCATCTGATGTTGTTATAAAATAGTCAGTTACTGTAATATTATGCTTAAATATTATATTGCATTTTATTGAGCCAATTTTTTTTCTTTTTTCCAGTTTCTCTTTATTTTTTAAAATAATCTTTTCTCATTTTACATATCAATTGCAGTTTCCTATCCCTCCCCTACTCCTGCTTCCCCTAACTTCCACCCACCCCACCACCAGTCCACTCCTCAAAGAGGGTAAGGCTTCTTATGGGGAGTTAACAAGGTCTGACACATCACTTTGAGGCAGGACCAAAACACACCCCTCTGTATCTAGGCTGAGGATGGTGTCCTGCCAATGAAATTAGGCTCCAATTAGATTAGTTCAATCACTAAGGATAAATCCTAGTCCCACTGCCAGTGGCCTCACAGACTGCTCCATTCACACAACTGTCACCCACATTCAAGGAGCATAGTTTTGGCCTATGCAGGCTCCACAACTATCAGTCCAGAGTCAGCAAGCTCCCACTAGCACAGGTCAGGTGTTTCTGTTGGTATCCCTTTCATGGTCTTGACTATTTTGCTCATATTATTGCTCCTTCCTCCTTTGACTGGACTCTGGAAGCTCAGACCAGTACTATTTCTGCATCGCTGTATCTGCTTCCATTAGTTGCTAGACAAAGTTTCTATGACAGTTAAGGTAATAAATGTTATTGCAGGGGAAGACCAGTTCAGGTACCCTCTCCACTATTTAAGGTCTTAGCTGACATCATTCTTGTGGATTGCTGGAATTTCCCTACTTCCAGGATTCTTGCTATACCTAACGTGACTCCCTCAATAAAGATATCTCTTTCTTTGCTCTCCCTCTCTGTTTCCCCATCTGGATCATCCTCATCACTCAAGTTATCCTACCCCTCTTCTTCCTTCCTCCTCCCCTGCCACCCTTCCTCCAACCACCAATCTCACAATCCCAATTTTCTCAGGAGAGCTTGTCTATTTCCCCTTTCCAGAGGAAAGGGAAATCCATGTATGTTTCTCTTAGGGTTCTCATTGTTACCTATCTTCTCTTGAGTCATGAACTATAGACTGGTTATCCTTTGCATTGCGTCTAATATCCATTTATGATTGAGTATAAATTCTGTCCTTCTGGGTCTGGGTTACCTCATTCAGGATAATTTTTTGTAGTTCCATACATTTGCCTGAAAATTTCATAATGTCATTGTATAAATGTACCGCATTTTCTTTATCAGTTCTTTGGTTGAGGGGCATATAGGTTGTGTTGACAGAGATTTCTGTCCTACTCAGTCCTGCAAGGATTCAGTCCCAAAGAAACACACAGAGGCCTACATTAATTATAAACTTATATGTTTTTGGAGATCAGACCAAATGTGAGGTTGGTGAAGATAATTGGGAGCATGGGGATCTTGGAACAGGGTAGAAGGGGAGGGGGAGGAAGGGAAGGGAGCAGAGAAAAAAATATATAGCTCAATAATACAATTAAAAAAACATGAAAAAAATGGGGAAAAGATAAAAACTGAGGATTCTCAACAGAAGAATTTCAAATGCCCAAAAGACACTTAAGGAATTATTCAAGATCCTTAGCCATTAGAGAAATGCAAATCAAATGACTGAGAGACACTATCTTATGAAGATGGATGCTTAAAAGAAATCCCACACTAGCTCAGAATTGAGAATAGAAGAGGGTTGTGTATTTAGGGTTAGACTCACAAATCAATATTCTGTGCTGGAATGGAGAACAGCAAACGAATCCTGCAGGCAGAAAAGAGGTTGACTGTGCTTTATATCTGTATAAATAGTATAAGAGGCTACTGGCTGTAGGATTTCCTACAGCACTTCTCCCTTTTGTTTAAATAAGAGAGTTCTAAACAATAAGAATGAATATATTCTATAATTATTTTATCCTAATAAGTTTAATTCTTGTATAATAAATAACTTGGCCAAGTCATAAGAGGAAAGTCACTACAACTATCTAGTCTTTAACCCCATTTCTTTCAGATATCCCAATTGCACGGAGTATAGATTTTCAAAGTATGACCTAATGATTTTGTTGATATATGAAGTGTCTGTTGTTATGTTCCTGCTTTCATTTTTGATTTTATTAATTTGGATATTTCTCTCTATATAGAAACTATGTCAAAAATCCAAAAAAAGTCTTCTCCACATTTACTTGTTCAAATAAGTTCCTGAGTGAAATCAATTGTCTCTATGCCATGTTTCCATGTTCTCTAAATCTTTTATGTCATTGAGACATACAAGTACTTTGTCACTTTTAACTTTTCTTTCTTATAAAACACTATTTGAGGAAACTTTATAAATTAAGTCTATCAAGTCTTCATTTCTGCATTAATATGTGGCCTTTTACTTCAGTATTTATTTGTTTTTTATTCTGCCAAGTTTTAAAAGAAAAAAATAAGCTTTTCATTGTTTTGCTAAAAATGATTTTTTTTGTTTTTTTTTCAAGACAAGGTTTCTCTTAATAAGGATTTACAATTGAATAAAACACCCCTAAATATAATGTTGCTTATTTCAATCTGTGCTTTTTTGCAGAGGCTTCCAAGGTTGGACAAACTCAAGATAAGGTGTAAGGATGGCAGAGTTATCCACAGAGTAAACAAAGAACATAATAAGGTAACAGAGCAGTAACATTATCACAAACCAGAAAAACACAAAACAGTATGTTTAGGCAAAAGAGAGTCATCTGTTCTTTGATTTTCAGTTATTCCAATTTCACTTAAAAGGGAAAGAAAAAAATCCCTTTGGTTACATGCAGAAGAAAATGAAACAATGCATTTCACAATTGAGAGTACTGGGGACTTTATTCTAAAATCAGAAGAGATCAGAAGATTCTGAATCTTTTTGATGGTGACTGTTTTTCTAACATTATCTCACTTGTTCTATTTTGTTATTTACCTATGATGTATCCTATCTGCACACACACTGAGTTTTAGTCTATATTAATTTGTGAAAGAATTAGAGAAAAATATAAATTAGCAGTTAATTTTTACAATATTCCTAATATGTTACAGATTAAATATATTTAAAGTCATTTATGGTGGGAATTGTTATTGACAAGGAGAACTTTTATAGTACTTGATGTCAAGTATCAAGTTTCTTTCTTATTAATTAGCTCATCAAAATATTTTTATTGTCTTGACATTGATCTTGAAACTGAGTCTTCAGATTTCTCATAAGAGTATTTATAGTTTTAGGAAAATAAAGCTTATAAACAATTATCAAAGGTATATATGATGGTGCATGTCTGAAATCATAGCATTCTAAAAGTAGTGGCAGAAAGATTAAGAAAGACTTCAAGAATATCCTCCCCTATGAATTGATACTACTATATAACCTCCATGAGCTATTCCATCATGAAGCTGTGTGTGTGTATATATATATATATATATATATATTCTACTAAAAGATATTTGGTGAAGTATTACCTAGGACCTTGTACATATAAGAAAATCATTTTAACCATTGAGTTACATTCCCAGATAGATTTTGGCATTTTGATTTTTGGTCAAATTATTGCTAAGTTACATAAGCTAGTTTTGAAATTGAGCTATCAATCAAATAAGATGAATTTTTGATTCTCCAGTATTAGCATCACTAGGAGCTAAGATTATTAGTCTTTGTTACCAGACACTGATTAAAGTCTATTCAAGAAAAAGTATAGCCTTTTCATGGCGGTGGGTCCTTGGTGAGTGCCACAGCTTCAGATTCATCGGCTCAACTCAGGGTAAGATCAACTCTAGCCCCAAGGCTCTCTGCTCGATTAGGAGACATCCTCTCCCCTTTCCCCAGCTTTGCTGTGTCCCACATTCCAGAGGGTCCCTGGGCAAGGCTCACCTTTGGCGGGACCCCGGATCCCCGCGGGAATTGGCCTGCTGCAGGGCTGGGACATTGGCCCTGGCTTTTCTGCGCCCCACACCCCAGAGTGTCCCTGGGCAAGGCTCCCCTTTGAC
>JAQHUG010000359.1:1346284-1363677 GCA_028555095.1 Dicrostonyx torquatus
TTAACCAATACCTAGCCAAAAAATAGCCCTACACAAAATACTAGAAGGAAAACTCCAATCCAAGGAAGTTGGCTACATCAACAAAAACAGACAATTGATGCTCTCAGAGCACCAAATCCCAAGAAGGGAAAAACATACATATTAACATGACAAACAACAAAAACTAAATTGAAGGGTGATGGCAATCACTGGTCAGTAATATCCCTTAATATAAATGGACTCAACTCACTTATAAAAAGGCACAGTCTAACAGACTGGATACAAAAACAGAATCCATCCTTCTGCTACATACAAGAAACACATCTCAACCTCAAAGACAGACATTACCTCAGAATAAAGGTGTTAGAAAAAATTTCCAATCAAAGGGACCTAAGAAACAAGCTGGAATAGCTATCTTAATATCTAACAAAATAGACTTCAAACTAAAATAAATCCAAAGAGGCCAAAATAGGACATTTCATATTAGTTGCAGGAAAAATTCATCAAGAGGAAATCTTAACAATGAACTTAATGCCCCAAATACAAGGGAACTCTCATATGTAAAAGAAACCCTTCTAAGGCTTAAACTGTATATTAAACCGTACACACTAATAGTGGGAGACTTCAATACTTCACTCTCACCACTGGACACATCAGTGACACAAAAAATTAACAGAGAAATAAGGGAAATAACAGATATTATGACATAAATGGACTATACAGACATATACAGAACATTTCATCCAAACAGAAAAGAATATACCTTCTTCTCAGCACCACATGAAAATTTCTCAAAAATTGACCACATACTCAGTAACCAAACAAAACTCAAAAATAAAAAAGAAATAACACCATGTATTGTATCAGATCACCATGGTTTAAAACTAGAATTCAACAGCAATGCTAATTCCAGAAAGCCCACAAACATATGGAAATTAAAGAATGCTCAACTCAATCATCAATGGGTCAAGGAAGAAATAAAGGGAGAAATTAAAGACTTCATAAAATTTAATGAAAATGACCAGACAACTTGCTCAAATTTATGGGACACAAAGAAAGCAGTGTTAAGAGGAAATCTTATAGCACTAAATGCCTTTTTAAAAAAAAGCTGGAAAAATCCCACACTAGCGCATTAACAGAACATTTGAAAACTTTAGAACAAAAAGAAGCAAACTCACCCAAGAGAATTAAACAGCAAGAAATTATCAAATTGAGAGCTGAAATCAAGACAATAGAAAAAAAGAAAATACATAAAATAAATGAGACAAAAGGTTGTTTCTTCAAATAAATCAACAAAACAGACAAACCTTTATTCAAACTAACCAAAAGTCAGCTAGAAAATATCCAAATTAACAAAATCAGAAATGAAAGGGGGATATAACAACAGATATGGGAGAAATACAGAGAATCATCAGATCATATTTCGAAAACTATACTCCAAAAAATTGGAAAGCTTAGAAGAATTGGACAACTTTCTGGATAAATATCACTTACCAAAATTAAATCAAGACTAGATAAGAAAATTAAATAGACCTATTCCTGCTGAAGAAATAGAAACATTCATCAAAAGTCTCCCAATCAAAAAAAGCCCAGGACCAGATGGCTCCATCTCAGAATTCTACAAGATTTTCAAAGAAGAACTAATACCAATAATCCTCAAATTATTCCACACAATAGAAACAGAAGGAACCTTGAAAAAAATCCTTTTATGAGGCTAAAATTACTGACATCCAAAACACACAAAGACATTATTAAGAAAGAGAATTACAGAACAATCTCACTCATGAATATTGATGCAAAAATACTCAATAAAATACTGGCAAATCAAATCCATCATCCACCATGATAAAGTAGGCTTCATCCCAGAGATGCAGGGATTGTTCAATATACAAAAATCTATCAATGTATTCCACCCTATAAACAAACAAAAATAAAAACCACATGATCATCTCATTAGATACCAGAACTTTCAACAATATACAACATCTCTTCATAATAAAGGTCTTGGAGAGAGCAGGGATACAAGGAACATACTTAAACATAATAAAGGCAATATGCAGCAAGTCAACAGCCAATAACAAACTAAATGGAAACTCCCAGTGATCCACTGAAATCAGGAACAAGACAAGGTTGTCCACTCTCTCCATATATACTTAATATAGTTCTTGAGGTCCTAGTTAGGGCAATAAGATACCAAAAGTAAATAAACGAGAAACAAATCAGAAAAGAAGAAGTCAAATTCTCACTATTTGCTGATGATTTGATAATTTACATTAGAGACCCCAAGAATTCTACCAAGGAACTTCTATAACCTGTAAACACTTTCAGTAATGTAGCAGGAGACAAGAAAATCAAAAAAAAAATCAGTAGCTTTCCTGTATACAGATGATACATGGGCTGAGAAAGAAATCATAGAAACATTACCCTTCACAATAGTCAAAAATATCACAAAATATCTCAGAGTAATTCTAATCAAACAAGTGGAAGACATGTATAACAAGAACTTTAAATCTTTGAGGAAAGAAATTGAAGAAGATACCAGAAAGTGGAAAGATCTCCCATGCGATTTGGTAGGTAGAATTAACATATTAAAAATGGCAATCTTACCAAAAGCAATCTACAGATTCAATGCAATGACCAGAAAAATCCCAGCAAAATTCTTCACAGAATTTAAAAGAACAGTACTCAACTTCATATGGAAAAACAAAAAACCCCAGGATAGCCAAAACAATCCTATACAATAAGAAAACATCTTGAGGCATAACAATCTCTGACTTCAAACTCTACTACAGAGCTACAGTACTAAAAACAACCTGGTATTTGCATAAGAACAGACAGGAAAACTAATGGAACTGAATCGAAGACCCAGATATTAATCCACACTCCTTCGAAAACCTGATTTTTGACAAAGAAGAAAAAAATATGAAATAGAAAAAAGAAAGCATACTTAACAAATGATGTTGGCATAACTGGATATCAACATATAGAAGAATGAAAATAGATCCACATCTATCACAATGCATAAAACTGAAATCCAAATGGATCAAAGACCTAAACATAAAGCCAGCCACACTGAAAATCATAAAAGAGAAATTTGGAAGTACACTTGAACGCATTGGCATAGAAGACCACTTCCTTTTTTTTTTTTTTTTTTTTGGTTTTTCGAGANTTTTTCGAGACAGGGTTTCTCTGTAGCTTTGGAGCCTGTCCTGGAACTAGCTCTTGTAGACCAGGCTGGTCTCGAACTCACAGAGATCCGCCTGCCTCTGCCTCCCGAGTGCTGGGATTATAGGCGTGCGCCACCTATAACCAACCTGAGTAGCATAGACACTGAGAAAAACAATTAATAAATGGGGCCTCCTGAAACTGTGAAGCTTCTGTAAAGCAAGGGACATGGTCAACAAGAAAAAACAACAGCCTACAAAATGGAAAAAGATCTTTACTAACCCCACATCAAACAGAGATCTGATATCCAAAATATATGAAGAACTCAAGAAAATGTTCATCAAAAGAACAAATAATCCAATAAAAAATGGAGTACAGACCTAAACAGAGATCTCTCAACAGAGGAATCTAAAATGGCTGAAAGACACTTAAGGAAAAGTTCAATATCCTTACTCATCAGAGAAATGCAAATCAAAACCATTTTGAGATTCCATTTTACACATATAAGTATGGCCAAGATCAAAAACACTGATGACAACTTATGGTGGAGAGGGTGTGTGGTTTACCACATGGATTGCTGGTGGGAATGCAAGTTGGTACAGCCACTTTGGATGTCAATGTGGCTATTCCTCAGAAAATTAGGAAACAACCTTCCTCAGTTACCAACCCAGTAATACCACTTTTGCTTATATACCCAAAGGATGTTCAATTGTACCACAAGGACATGTGCTCAACTATGTTCATAGCAGCATTGTTTGTCATAGTCAGAACCTGGAAACAACCTAAATGCCCTTCAACCAAAGAATGGGTAAGAAAAGATGTGGTATATTTACATAATGGAATACTACACAGAAGAAAAAATAATGATATCTTGAATTTTGCAGGAAAATGGATGGAGCTAGATAACATCATTTTGAGTTAGGAAACCCAGACCCAGAAAGACAATTATCACATGTACTCACTAATAAGTTATTTTTAAACATAAAGGAAAGTAAACCAGCCCACAAATCACAATCCTAGAAATCCTCGACAACAATGAGGTCCTAGAAAACCTAGACAACAATGAGGTCCCTAAGAGTGACATACATGGATCTAATCTACATGGGTATTAGAAAAAAATCCAAGATCTCCTGATTAAATTGGTAGCATGGGGACCTTGGGGGAGGTTTGAAGGGGGCAGGGGAGATGGAGGGAGGGAGGGAGGGGATCTGAGAAAAATGTAGAACTCAATAAAAATCAATAAATAAAGAAGTTGGATGTGGTATAGAAGTGGTCTGTGTGATGGGGACTAGCAGAAAAGATCTTCAAAGAAGCCTAGAAGTTGTTTTAAGCAAGGAAAGTATGCCCAAACTAGGTAAGGGGACTGCTTGTGAGACAAAGTATAGAACTAGTAGGTTGGGGAGAGGGCATGGAGAGGAGGTTCAAGCAGACTAATGAACTATATATATCCTGGAGAAGGGTGAGCATGATATGGCTGGGTGGGGAGTTTAGATGTGATTTGGGAGAGCCCTGTAGGGACAGACATGTTGGGTCCTGATAAAATCTGAAACATTGGCTATAGTGCAGACAGGGGTGACCAGACAAGAATTAAACACTAAATATAGGATCAGGGATAAATCTGTCATTTTCAAATGCTAATCTCCCAGAACACATTCATAGAGACACCTACAAATAATGTTGAACTAGTAATCTGAGTATCTTTTAGACAAATTGATGCACAATATGCAATCCTCACAATGAGGAAATGATTCTCTAGTGGTAGAATTACAAGACAGGAAATTTTCTTTGAATGTTTTAAAAACTTTTCTAAAATTAGATTTTTCAAATTCACATAGAGTTTTAGTAATATTTTTGTAGTAACACATCCATGCTATACCCGCCAATTCATTTTTAACAATAATAAAACAATTTTATCAATTTCTGTTCTATTTTCTTTGCTGTCTCTCTATTAGCTCTAATTTTGATGCAGAGAATATAATTTAAAATCACTGGTCATCTAACACCATATTGTCTTGAATTGTTGCATAGAAACATAGAGCTGATAACTTATACACAGATTTGGCACAGCATGGGTGGAAGAAATGACATTGGAGTACTTTTATAGTTCATGTTCATGTATGTGTATTTGTGTTTGTGTGTTTTTGTGTGTCTTAGAAATTTCCTCATTTTACACTGGGGTTGGTTTTCAGCTGGCTCAGGCCTAGTTGGTCTCAATAAGCATAAACAATGGATGCCTCTGGCTGACCTTACTCTGAACCAGCTCAGCTTTATCAGAGCAGACTCTCCTGACAAAGAAAAATGATTAAATATTCAAAGAAAAAGTCATTTAGTCTTATTTAATTCCAATCTCAAAATAACCTGAATTTCCAGTTATTTCATAGTTCCCAGTATTTGTGAATTCAATTTAAAAGATGCTACTTTCTAGGACAGATCTACATGCTAACATTTTAAACTTATAGTAACAGAAATAAATTCTGAGACATTTTGAACTTCATTTAGTGCTAAAGGAAAGTAAATGAATAGTAAAATATTATGAAATTAAATGATATTTCTATGTACTCAAGTAAATTGAAATTTATTTATTGCATAAATTCAACATGCTTATATCAGATTTTGTTTTGCCATACAGCAGAATAATGCTTTTATTTAAAAATGATTCTGAATAAACTTTAAAAATAATTACAAATCTTTAGTGAATATATAATCCCATCAACTCAAGAAACAGAGTACATGAAACAAAAATTAAAAGTTAGTTTTAGCAAAATAGTGAGACTCTGTACATAAAAGAAAAAATAAAAGAAGAAACTAATATATTAAAAATGGAAAAAGAGCTCAGTTGTAGAATTCTCATCTAATATGCATGAAGTCTTGGGTTCAGTCACAGGCAAGAAAGAAGTATAATGTTAGTATACTATTTTTTATTTGAAGTTTACGAATGTATTAAGTATTATATACCATACATATACATAACACACACACACACACACACACACACACACACACACACACACAAGGTAAGGCCAGAAGCAGAATTATGACACAAGAAACCCAAAAATGCCATTGAGTTCATTTTCTGTTGGGCATCTCCTTCTGGGCATGCAGACATAACAGTAGTTTGTTTTCACAGATATTCTCCCTTGTAGGAAACTAAATTTTCATTTGCAGGTAGCTATGAGGTTAAAAATGAGTTCAGGCATGATGTTTATTAATTTTGTACATTCTTAGAAAACCTTTAATTTCTTAATTTCTGTCTTGATTCATTTTTCATTCAGTAGTGAGTTATTCAGTTTCTATGAGTTTTTAGGCTTTTTGTTGTTGATATTCAATTTTATTCTTCAATGGTCTTATAAGACGCAGGCAGCTTTTTTAAGTTTTCTATATCTGTTAAGACTTGCTTTATATTCAAGCATATGATCAATTTTGAAGAAAGTTCCATGAGGCAGAGAGAGGAAAGTATAATATTTTGTGTTTGGGTGAAATGTTCTGTAAATATCTAATAGGTCTATTTGGTTTATAACATCAGTTAGCTCAAGCATTACAGTTGAGTTTCTGTCATGGAAAAACTAATGATCTGGGAGTTGCACAAATATTGAGGACAAGGCTACCATAGTTAAATGAGCAGAGGCAACTTTATTCCATCACTGCAGGGTATCAGAATTTCTAATTAGTTAGGGTCATGGATAGGTCAGGTTCTGATACCATGATTCCGAAAAGAGGGAGTAAGCCCTTTTAAGGCAAAAGTCACAAGTAAAGTCATCAGAAGGGATGTAAGAAAGAGTTTTTACAATTCGAGGTTAAGTCTTTGGTACATTCCCAGAAACTTACAACTTGGGTAATATTATACAACTAGCAGTGCAATTTGTGATAACAAAGCATTTGTACATTCTTGACATGGAGTTTGTAACATCTTGTTTATACAAGTCTGTGGTTATCTTAAGACAACTCGACACAGCTGGTTATTTGTCTTATTTTTTTTCTGTTCATAAAACTTTTATTCCACTTACATGAACTTTAATACATATGTTCTTAACAATTATGCTTGGATTGTTAATGAGAGTCTCCTAAGGCATGAAATCTAAGCTAACTGTCATCTCAAGTCATTTCCCTGTTAACTATTTTTACAGCACATGCATGTAAGGCAAGTATCAAAAAAAAAAAGAAAGAAAGAAATCACAAACGCATATAACAAAACAAAGACTAAAAAAAAGTTAAATACAAGGGATCTGTTTACTGCTCTGCTTCATATGCATAGAAGATTGAATATCGAGCAATTCATTTTACTGCATGTTTTAGTTTTTGTTCTTAGATTAACTAAAACATTTATATACAAATGAAATGTGTAGAAAAATAATGAAAGTGGGTAACTTTACAAATAATGGAATGTGAGCCATTTCTGCCCTTATCAGAGAAAATTGGGTCACAACTTTGAGAATCACTTCTGGAGCTTTGGTCAAGACTGCACGTGCAGAAATATATGATCCCAAAGTGTATGCAAGGGATATTTGTTTGTACCACAGCTTCACAAGTGCTTCACAAGTACCCACAACAAATACACTCATGATTGGAACCAATTTCCCTTTTATTCCCCACCAGTACAACCCAGTGTGTAGGCAGATTTATTTGTTTAGACATGGAAGCAGTTTTAACACTGGTCCTTCTGAAGTCACAATGCACCAAAAGTACTATGCCAAACATATATAACTCATGTAAAAATTTCACATCCCCACATTGGCCACCTTAGAATGAAAATGAGTAACTCCCTAAAACTAACTGGCTCTGCTTCCCTAATATTAAAACATAAAAAAAATACACAGCAAACAACTGCTACTCTCATAACTGCAGAGAATATGGGACAAGGGTTGTGCAACAGGAGAAGCAGTTGTGTCTAATATTTTTAAATTATTGGGAACTGCACACTATAGGTAAGAGAGGAGTATTGAAGCCTCTCAATTATTAATGTTTGAGGGTCAATATGTGGTTTAAGCTACAGTAGTGTCTATTCAACAAACATGGGTCCCTTGTGTTTAGGGCATAGATGTTAAGAAGTATCATCTTGATGATTTTTCCATTGATGAGTATGTATATCCTTCCCTATCTGTTCTGATTAGTTTGATTTAAAGTCTACTTTGTAAGATATTGAAATGGATGTACTAGCGTGCTTCTTAGATTCAATTGCTTAGGTTACCATTTTATTACTTTCATCCTGAGGTGAGGTCTATTGTTGATGTTAAGGTGTGTTTCTTCGAAGCAGTAGAAGGATGTGTTTCTTCGAAGCAGTAAAGGATGACTTTTCCATCCATTCTGTTTTTTTGTTTATTTGTATTGGGAAATTGAGACCATTGATGTTGAGAGATTATCAATAAGCACTGTTTGTCGATCCCTTTTATTTTGTTGTTGTGGTGGGGGTATGTTTGCTTGCCCAGGATTATTTATTTATACTGTTTTTCTGGGTGTGCTTAATGTTTGCAGTGATTGGTTTCCCTGTAGCACCTTCTGTGGTTCTGGATATATAGTTAGATATTGCTTAAATATCATCTTATTTTCTTCAGCTATTGGAATTGTAATCTTTACTAAATACAGTTGGCATTTGTGATCTCTTTCTGTCTGCAGAATACCTGTCCAGGACTTTCTGGCTCTTAGTATATCCATTGTGTAATCGGGTGCTATTTATATGGTATTCAGTTTTCCGCTGAAGTATTTTATAGTTTTCTTTTGTTTCTAGTGTTTAACATTTTAAATACTATATGTCAAGGGAAAGTTTTTTCCTGATATACTCTATTTAGTGTTCTTAATGCTTCTTGTGTCTTGATAGGTACCATTTTCTTTAGGTAATGGACATTTTCTTCTATAATTTTGTTAATAATATTTTCTGTGATTTCTTTTTCTTCCTATTAATTGGTCAGTATTTTTCTTATTCATCAATTCCTATTATTTTTAAGTTTGATCATTTCATAGTGCTCAGATTTTTCTGATTGTTTGTGGCAAGGACTTTTTAGATTTATTTATTTTCTTTGACTGAGGTATTCGTTTCTTCTATTGTGTATTATTCAATGCCTATGATTTTCTCTCCCATCTCTTGTATTCTTTGGGAGGTAGGCTACTGAATTTCCAGCTTGAGTTCTAAAACACATTTTCCAGATTTCCCTCAGGTTGGGATTTCTTTATTGATCCTCTATTTCCACTGTCAGCTCTTTAATGGTTTTATGCATTTCCTTCTGCTGTTTATTTGTGTATTTATTTCTTTATGGGATTTATTAATTTCCTTTCTAAAGACCTCTAGCAAATTATGAAGACTGTTTTATGGTGTTCATCCTGTGCCTCAACTATGTTGCACTACCCTGGAGCTACTGTGGTAGGATTTCCGGGTTCTGGTGGAGACATATATTCTTGGCTGTTTTGATTATGTTTTTCTCTGGCATCTAGGCATCTGGCATTGGGAAGAATATAATTCTCAGTGCTGATATTTGTTCTTGTTTTTGTTGTGTGTGTTTTTAGGGGAGTGTCTTGGCTGTTGCCTGGTAGGGAATTTTTGGAATCCTGATATGTGTGGCCACAGAGACTTTTGGGTAAGATATGTTTTTAGGTTTAAGAAGCTGACAATTAAGAATGAACATGGAATAGGAGAGGGAAAATGAGTGGGTCCACAGGAGGAAGTAAATCAGGGTGGTCCACAAGGATCTGCTTATTCCCCTGGGAATAATGGAGATAAAGAGTGAGGATAGACTGCAACAGATAGTCTTACAGAAATGATGATGAGACTAGGTATTGGATATGGAGGATAGGAGGGAGAGTGAAGGTCTGAAGATTATAGCTTTTTGACTAGCCCATCTTGCTTTCTCTGTAAGGGTTGTCCTACAGATTTTAGAGAATGCCTGCTGGAGTTGGACCCTGTGTGATGTGATGAGTTGGTTGGTGGAAGGTTGAAGGAGAAGTTTTGCTTAATTAACTGGGATGAGTACAGAAAGGAGGATGGAGTTACACAAAGTAGTTTGCTACAGATAAGGGGATGAAACTGGTGGATTAGATTTTTGAATGGTGAAAATCAGCTGTTAGACTAAATGCCTATTGGGAAAAGTTGCATGGGCATTCCAAGACAATGTAAGCTGGAGTTTGGGACTGGGATAAAATAGTGATTCTGGAGCAAGAAAGTTTAAAGGGTCAGAGAATGAGGAGAGACCACAGAAGAAGGTCTGGTACAAAGTTACACATGAGACTGGGAAGCTGGATTTCAAGGACCGGAGTGGTGATGAAGATATGCAGTTCGGTTATCTTC
Organism: Dicrostonyx torquatus; assembly: GCA_028555095.1. Taxonomy (NCBI): domain Eukaryota; kingdom Metazoa; phylum Chordata; class Mammalia; order Rodentia; family Cricetidae; genus Dicrostonyx; species Dicrostonyx torquatus. The sequence goes on from JAQHUG010000359.1 coordinate 1,356,702, forward strand.
TTCCCTGGTCATAAAGACCTTTGGGATTCAGGAAATGCCTGGTGGAGCTGGGAACTGGAATAAATCAATAAGTAGTGGGAAGGAAGGTCTGAAGAGAGGTTTTACATGATCTCTTAGAGTTGGGGGCAGAAACAAAAGGGAAATCAAATTAGGTGGCCTGCTAGAGAGCTGGGGGTGAAACTGAGGGATTGGATTAAGAGAAGTAGAGGAATCAATGAAGATCTGTAGTTAGCCTTCCCTATCTGGAGCGGCCTGAGGGTTTCCAGGGTCATTTTTTTTATTTTAATATACATATAAAATTTAATGTTATCTGTTTTGTTAGTATAGGATGAAAGCTTTTGGCTTATACTAACTTAAAAGTTTTCTGTTAACCTAGAAGGTAATTGTGCTACTTGATATTGCTTATAACCTGGAGAAAAACTTTCCATGCTTTTCTGTAACCAACCTACTGATGGTTTCTCCAATGTTTTTAAAAAGTTCCCTAGTGTATGAATGTAAATGTTCAGTGTGGTTATGGTCCATTAGAGTATAAAGGGAACCAGAAAGAGGAAAATATTTTAAGAAGTGCAGATAGAAGGTAAATGAGAACATGTGACCTGGAAATATAAAGATTACTGAAGGTCGAAGTCTACAAGACAGGGGAAAGAGCAAGGGAATTGCAGAAAGGAGAAACAGAGGACCAACAAAAACAATGTACATTAGAAAATACAAAAAAGGTGATTACTTAGTATGCTAACTAACACAAATTAAAAAGAACTTCAGTACAATATATGTATTACTGAAATAAAAATGTAAACATACTGTTACAAGGATTGTAGTGCATGTGTTTTGCCAAATAAAATTTTCTTGGGTATATATCAACAGGTAATACAACTTGGTCATAGACAATGCATGCATTGTATTTTAAGAAAACACTACCCCAAACAGACATTCCCATTCTCAGTCAAATTGAATGTTGATTGACTTTTCCACATTTTTACCAACATCTAGTGTTTTCTCTTTCAAGTTTTATGATTCTATCATTATTATTTGAAGTATTAATGAAAACAGGGCTAGAGAGCTGGCTCAGTGGTTAAGAGTATTACCTGCTCTTCCAAAGGTCCTGAGTTCAATTCCCAGCAACCACATGGTGGCTCACAACCATCTGCAGTGAGGTCTGGTGCCCTCTTCTGGTGGACAGACATACACACAGACAGAATACATAATAAATAAATAAATATTTAAAAAAAGAAAAAAGAAAACAATTCATAATAATATACAGTAAGCATTTATGTATTATTTTTAAGTCTTAAAATATTTATAATATCTGTCATCATTATCTTTATCAGCAGCATTTGAAAAATGTTTTTCAAACATCAAGGCATTATGAGTAACTAAAAATACAGAAGTAATAAATATTCATATGAACTTATGTACCTTCATAATAGCCACATCTATTTTCAAGATTCTATAAAGCTGATAGCCAAATTAGAAAGCTGGAGAACTGTAATGCTACACAATCTGAACTGAATTATCTTGAAGTATCCTTGAATTACTTAACTGGCAGTCACTCCCTAACTTGGTGCCTGATCTTCCAACCTTCTTACTATTAAGTAAAATATTTTAAGATGTATTAGCAGAATTCTACCAACCTAAAACCTAGTAATGTCATGAGATATAATTTAAAATATATATGTCATGAGATATAATTTAAAATATATAATAGAAAATTTCAAAGTAATTATTTTCTGTGACTATAAAATCTTTATTAAAGTTCAATGGGCATCCTATTACTGAATGCATCCAACCCTAAGCTACAGAACATGAAGTACTCAAACTTATATTAACCTAAAAATTTTATGCTTGCTTTCTAGCTGATTATAATAAAGTAGTTCCACACTAGCTCAGAATGGAGTATAATGAAGGTCTCTTTATTTAGGGTTAGACTCACAGATGAGCAGTCCTCTGCATTAGTGGGGAGCAGAAAATAAATCCAGCAGCCAAGGGTCTGTGCATGTTTCTAAAACTTTATATATATTACATGTGGCCATGCCCAGAGTGAGCCAATATCTTAAAGGCTATTGGCTGAATTCCCACAGATCCTCCTCCTTTTATCTAAATAAAAGATTGTTAAGTATAATACAAAACTATATACAATAAGAACAAATATTAAGTATAAAAATTAGAATTACAACCAGCGTAAACAATATCAAGCAAGAAACATACACTAAATGTTTCGAAAGCTATTCTATCCTAGTCTTGTATTACAAATGGCTTTGCTAAGCCATGAGAGCAAGGTAACTACAACTATATAGTCTTCAACCCCATCAAAGAGCTGAGAAGGGAGATAATACTACTTGAGTTACCCAAAGTCTCATTTGCAATGTTGGAGTAACCAACTTTGGCTAAGGCCTAGGGTAACTAAAAGACAATTTTCAGAGGCAGAAAAATTTTCAAAGCTGTCTTACCTTGCCTTGTCAAGGTTTGGCAGTCTTTTTATTTGTATCCTGATTGTCTAGTCTGGATAACATGCATTTTTTCACTGTTTGGGGAATGGGCAGTTCTTTGCCCAAAGGCAAGTTTTGCCAAGTGGGAAACAAGCTTTAAGTGCAGTGTATTTGTTTCCCAACATATTCTTGAGAAAAGATCTGTACTGCCAGGAGCAATCATGTCTCACATCAACAGAACCCTAAGTTATTTAAATGCCATATTTTAGTTTGTTGAAGTGGTTTATTACCTATCTATATGGAATACAATCTCTATACATCTAAAGAACCTAATTAGTCAGACAATAAGTATGACAAATATGAATGATTATTGAACTATGATACTTAATGCCTATATAACTTAAAAACTAAGGCTTTATATTAGAATGTTAGACAGTCTTTAAACAACCGTGCAGCAAATGAGGACAATGATCTCAAAATGTGAACAATGCATAAGCATCTTGATCAGAAGCAGACATTTATAATGCATTATAATAAATATATCTTATCATTTTATCACTGTATAAAATGTCTTAAATAGAGGTAGAAACATGCATGTATACACTACGAGTAAAAAATTTTGCATAGGGGTTCCGGTACTGGGGTCAGAGACCCAGAGGGGTGAGTGAGTGGGAGCTCTGACGGAGGGCAACTGGGACACAGTGCAAGCAACACCAGCTCCAGCTGCAGGGGCCCCTTGATTCCACACATCCCTACCCCCACCCCCAAGTTCGTCTTTTCCTCTGTGGGATCTGCTCCACGGACCCCCAGGAGTTCCTGTTCCAGTGCTGAGGTCGGAGACCCGGAGGGGAGTTCCTGTTCTGGTGCTGGGGTCAGAGACCCAGAAGGGAAGAGATGGGCAGACGCCAATGCAAGAATTCCTCCAATAACATGAAAAGCATCATGAAAACACCAGAATCCAGTTAATCCAGCTAATGCAGCACCATTAGCTATTAGCTAATTATTCAGGGTTGGACCATCAGGTCCCGCCTGATGTATAAGACTCAGTTCACATGTGAGCTCTCTCTCTGTGGCTCTTGGTCTGGCACAGGTCTTCGGAAAAGTGCGGGATCCAGGATCTGATATTGTAAATCTGCTTGTATTCTTTACTTCTATTAAAGTATATATACTAAAGATAGCTGGCTTGGGCGATAATTTATTAAATCTTACAATGGGCACCCCACGTGAGTGATATCCTGGCTCACTCCGGGGCTATAGCCCCCAATAGCGCTCGGGCACCAGCTGGCTGTGTTACACTGTTATTTGCTGGAGAGAGCACTGCCGGCATTGTGAAATGATCTGTGCCCCTGCCCATGCTCTCTGCCTCTCTTTGCGCTGACTAGGGACTCGAGCACTTGGGAGACTGCACCGCAGGTCCAGCTCTGCCCTCACTCACCCTTTCTCTGCACTGCCTGTGATTTTGAGCACTTCCTCTCGCTGTTTACCTGTGCTTCATTGAATTTCCACCCCATGTCCTTGTCCCGCCAACATGAATGCAAGCGGTTACGCTTTTTGGCCTTTTGTTGCATTTTTCTGTTGTGCTTGGTGCTTTTATGGTATTTGGCTTCTGTAGACAGACTGGTTCTGCAACCTTTGGCAAAAGACTTGTTGTACCACTATGATATCTACTGGTGAGCTATGGTAATACCCCCTTTCACTGCAATGACTCACAGGAATAATTTTTCACCTGCTTCAAATCAGCAGTTACCCCCTTTCACTACTTACTCAGATAATTTCTCATTTGATAATTTAAATGGCTTTAGGTGTTATGCCATGTCTTATCATCTTCACAATATATATGAATTTTTTCCACTTGGGCTCCTTATGGCATTCATTGTCTTGCTTGCATTTTGCATTTTCCTCATAAAGATTTATAATGTAATCAAGTTACTCAATGCAGAGATTCAGGAGCTAAAGACACAAAACACTGGCCTCACTGAGGATCTTCGGTCAACTAAGATTTCTTTAGAATCCTTGCAATCAAACGGTAACTCCTTTAGGGAAATCTTTCCTTCATGGAAGACAAAACATCCGATTTGACCCATGCTACTAAATCTTATCAGGATAAATTTGCAGCTTTGGAGTTGAGCGGAGCTGAGGTAAGTTCTAAACTCAATTCCCTTAAGCATAGATTCACCATTCTGGAAGAAAAGGCTTTTGATTTTCATCTAGATACCGCTTCCTTTAAAGGAAAATTCAACACTCTGTAAAAGAGGTAAACGGGCTGACACTCTTAGCCCAATCCATGGCAGGGGGTGCTCAATCATTATTGGAGAAACTTTGTACAGTTGAATCCACTACTAAAATTCTATCACAGGAACATGAGAAAATTACTTACAGGCTCTCTTTACAGGAAGCTAATATAGTCACAATAAAGTTATGACTAAGGATGACACCTCATCTTTTATAGCCAGACTTCATGACTTAGAATCCTCAATGAGGACATTAGAACAAATCACTGGACAGGAAATCCAGATGTTTCAAAAGGCAGTGGTAAAGAGATTTGAAAAGATTGAAGAAACATTAGATGACCAAGAACAGGAAGTATTGAGACAAAATTTACCTTCCTCAATACAAAATCTCCCCGGGCTAATTTCCCCAGAGTTTTTCCTGTCATAACTTCAGGAAGATTAGCGAATACAAAGGGCTCAAAGGTTGTGAAAAAACCACATGGGAACCTGTGCATATGAATGATTTAAAAGAGATTAAACAAGCAGTTGTGAGTTACAGCCTGCAATCATCCTATGTATCAGAGATCCTCAAGGCTTGGGCTTCCAGTAATAAGGTAACCCCTTATGATTGGGTTCAGCTGACTTCTGCTGTACTTGAAAGCATGCCTCAATTACATTGGAAATGTCTTTTTAAAGAGGAGGCTAGACTTTTAGAACAACAGGAATGGGCAAACGGATCTGAGGTTTCCTTAGATCAGATTATAGGTGAGGGACTCTATTCTGATCCTGAGGATCAGGCTTCATATGATGACCACACTCTGTCTCTGTGCACGATGGCTGCTATGAAAGCATGGCACAGAGTTCAGGAACCAGGACAGTGGGTACAATCTTATATCAGAATTAAACAGGGTCAGAAGGAAGCATTCAGTGACTTCGTACAAAGAATGACGTCAGTGGTGCAAATAGGAATAGCTGACCCAGAGGCTAGGCATATCATAATTGAGGCTTTAGCTTATGAAAATGCTAATGTGGAGTGCAAGAAGATCATAGGGCCTTTAAGGGCCAGATCAGCACCTTTTGAAGATTGGGTCTTGCAAACAACGAATGTTGAAAGTTTTGATTATGGTACGGAGACGTGGGTGAGTGAAGCACTTGCCAATATTAAGAAAAGATATCAAAATATTAAAAGTTTTAATTGTGGGAGATTGGGACATTTCAAACGAGATTGTAGACAAAAGAAATTCAGGAATACTAACTCTTATGGGAATAACGGTAACAGGAGGCCGCAGCCTTCAGGCTTATGTAGGAGATGTGGAAAAGGCAGACACTGGACTAGCAAATGTAGATCGATAAGAGATAGGCAAGGCAACCTGTTACCATCAGGAAATGGGATAGGGGCCTCCCGCAGGCCCCGATGCATATACAGCAGGCTCCTATACTTATGGCTCATATGGCTCAGCCACTCCCGCTTACTATGTAGAATGTGCCTTGTCAGCAAAATTAGAAGGCCCCATGTCTATGGTCAATAGCGATAATGGTTTGATTAATGAGATAAATATGGATAATGAACAAATAAACTCTATAGATAAGAAGAAACGTGTATTCTGGCAGACTTCTATAAATTAACAGAGACCACAGCTGTGAGTTTGTTTTAATTGCATTTATATTCAAGGTGTGCTGGACACAGGTGCAGATGTAAATATATTACCTCGAGATCTTGGCATCCAAGCTAGCCTCTTCAGGAAGTGGATGTTCACTTCATGGGAATTGGAACCTTGTCTTGGGTAAGACAAAGCACAAGATGGGTAACATGCATAGGGCTAGAAGGGCAAATAAGAAACCTAAGGCCATATGTAGCAGATATTGCAGTGAATTTATGGGGCCTTAATCTATTGTAGCAATGAAATACCCAGATTAACATTCCGGCTGCTGCTAGAGCTTATATTCCTAAGGAAAATATAACGAGACTTTACAGAAGGCGAAATCCAGCCATCAGAGCTGTACAAGAAAATAAGGCAATTGAGAACTTTTCAAATATTCCAACCGCCCTGCCTTTAACATGGTTGACTGAGAAGCCAATATGGGTCAAACAATGGCCTCTGGCTGAGGAAAATTTATGGGCCTTAGAACAGCTGGTACAGGAACAGTTATAGGCTCACCACATAGAAGAATCCACGAGCCCTTGGAACTCCTGTATTTGTGGTTAAGAAGAAATCTGGTAAATGGAGAATGGTGACAGATCTCAGAGCTTTCAACAAGGTTATTCAACCTATGGGCTCTCTACAATCTGGAATTCCTTTACCTTCTTTACTACCAAAAGGATGGCCTTTAATAGTTATT
>JAQHUG010000359.1:1372906-1387098 GCA_028555095.1 Dicrostonyx torquatus
GTAGCCATCGATAATGACACTGTGACCTATCTTCTCTGCATGATTAGGCTTTTTGGGAACTCAGTCTATTTGGATGCACACCTTCTTGGGCCAGGATGGAGGGGGGAGGGCCTTGGACTTTCCACAGGGCAGGCTTTCCTGCCCTCTCTTAAGGTAGCAGGGGGAGGGAGGAGGGGTAGTAGGAGAGTGGAGGGGTAGTGGGAGAGCGGGGGTGGGGACTGGGATAAGGGGAGGAAGTGCAAATTTTTGAATGAAAAAAATAAAAGGATAAAATTTTGCATAGGTACACAAATACTGTACACTGAAATAGGAACATATTCAATATAACAAATATAATTTGAATTTGTATCAATATACAAGAATCCATACAATATAAATTGTCTATAAATGATAGCTCACAAGTATTCACTCTATTACTCACTATTATTATTAGTGTCAGTAAGCTTACACTAAGCTACATATTTTCCCATCCAATTTCTTTTCTTCAAAAAGAAATCCCTGAGTCTACATAATTTCCATCTCAACCCCCAACCCTATAGGTAACAAAATATTTATAGGAAAAAGTAAAACCTTTTCTAAATTCCTTCTTTCTGTCCCATACCAGATGGTTCCTGATAAGAGGCAGGAAATCTGAAGTTTTCTTTTAACTACATGCTTGGATTAAATAAGGATAGGGATTGTCTAACTCCAAAGTCAGCCTAATTTTTAAATATATATACATATATATTTTCAGGTAATTAAATTTTACCCTGCAGATGACTTGTCCTCATAAGTAATATTTCTCTTTGTTCCATGATTCTTTCTGGGTAGTTACCTATTATTTCTTGGGCATCTAAATGTCCAGAATCTCTTGGCTCTTTGAAGATGACTGTTTTCCTGCAAAGAAAAGAACAGAACCTTACCCCAGCCCTTATAAAGTTTTCTTACCACCTGTATATTTGTCACCTCTGTGGATGAGCTGTCATTTCTCTTTCTCAAAAGGTTTCTCCTTTTCAAACCAAATCTTTATTAATTTTGATGCTGTTCATAGCTTTTCTTCTTCTGTGGGAACAAGAGGGAAAACCCTTCTCCAATGTAGCACATTTCTTGGTTTCCATATGGAGGTCAATACACCCTTGAAACACACTGGTTAGTTTAATTCAGAAGTCTTTTCTTTTTTCCAATGCCCCTCTGCTGTCACTGTTTCTTTCTCATTAGCATTAAAAATTCCAAGTTAATAAAGCATTATGCAATATATTTCCAGATGTATTTTTCATCAATTTATGTTTGTTTAGCAGATATTTTACAATTTGATTTGATATTTCTATAACTGCCTGACCTGTAGGATTGCTTGGTACACCTATAATATGCGTTATATTATAACAAGCAAAAACTATTTTGTTTTCTTAGAGACATATGCTGGACCAATATCAGCCTTTATTTGTACAGGTATACACATGATGACCATAATTTCTAATAAATGTGTGATTTCTGAATCAGCCTTTATGAGCTCAAAGCAGCTGCCCATTGAAAACCTGAATAAATGTCAATGGTGTGGTGTAATTATTTTAATTTTCCAAATTCTACTAAGTGGAACACATCCATCTGCCAGGTAGTGGTGTTTGGTTATAGAGAGAATAATTATGATGTCTCTTTATAATCTTCTTAGCTTGTTGCCATATAATAGAAAACTCTTTAAGACTTTGCTATTGACATGATGTTTTTTGAAATTCAGAAGCTTTCAGCACATTTCGGATCTATAATCAGTCGATTTCAACATTATGTTGTGTTAGAGGACCTGGAAGACAAATATGGGATTGGATGTATGTTATATGTATGGGCCAAATCCTATTCCTGATTATATCTTGAACCTGAATGAATAATGAAGTCAATTCTGTATCATCTGGTGTAAATTCAGTGGTTTCAATAAGCAAGACAACTCTTTCTGCATATTGTGAATCAGTAACTACATTGAGAGGAAAGGGTCTTCAAAATCCCTTAGTATCATGACAGTTGCATATAATTCTGCCTTTTGGACAGAATTATAAGGATTTTGTTACATCTTACTTAAATCTTCTCATTTGTAACCTGCCTTTCTTGATTTATTTGCTTCAGTATAGAATATGTGGCTTCACTTATTGGTTTGTCCCATACAATGCAGGGAAGGATCCAAGTAGTTTTCTCTATAAGGTTAATTCTATCACTTTTGGGATAATTGCTATTAATCTGTTCTAAAATAATTAGCACAAGCTCTTTTCAGGTTTTATTGTGGGCTCATAATATTTTTAAATTCATCAATAGTAAAAGGCACTATAAACTCTGCTAGGTCCATGCCTGCTAGTTGACAAAGTATCAATTTTTTCATGATTATTTCAGAGACCTTTGCCACGTAAGTTTTAATTTTTTTACTCAGTTTACATGGTAAAAAGATCCATTCTAATATCTTCCCTCTGTATTAATATATCTGTAGAAGAAATTCTGGAAGGCAATATGACTAGAATGCAGTTCAGATTTGGATCCACCCAATCCACGTATGTCATCTGTAATTTCTTTTCAATCAAAGATAATTCTTTCTCAGCTTCAGCTGTTAATTCCCTGTGACTATTTAAGACTTTGTCACCAGGTAAGGTTTTAATTTAGTGAATTATAAGATCAGGTGTTATCTCAACAGCAGGTCATAGACTGGAAATTTCTTCTAACAATCTTTGAAGTCATTAAGAGTCCACAATCAGTCTCTCCTAGCTTGTGCTTATTGTATTCTAAATATCTGTAAATCTATTTTATAACCTAGGTAATTGATAGAATCTCCTTTTTTTATTTTTTTAGGAGCAGTTAGTATTCCCCATTTAGACAAAACATTCCTTAATTCTTCAGACATTCTTTCCAAAAGATCTACATTTGAATCAGATAAAATGTCATCCATGTAATGAAAAATTAAAGATTTAGGAAATTGATTACATATTTTTCCAATGGCAAACTTATGAAATATTCGGACACGTTTGGATTATTGAGTATTCCCTGTGGCAGGACAGTTCATTGATATCTCCTAGTAGGCTGAGAATTATATAACTAGGCACTGTGAAGGCAAATTTTTACTTGTCCTTTTCTTGTAAACGTATCGTGAAGAAACAATCTTTTAAATCAATAACTATAAAGGGCAATCCTTTAGGTAATAGGAAAAGCAAAGGAATTCAAGATTGTACAGGGCCTATAGGTTGAATTATCTTATTAACAGCTCTTCGATATGTCACCATTCTCCATTTTTCCAGAATTTTTATTGTTAAAAGGAAAATTTACATTTGCTCCCCTTGTTCCTGGCCCTCCCACTCCCCCACTACCCCACCGCCCTCTCCTTGCTTCCTTAAGATGGGGCAGGATCCCCTGCCCTATGGGAAGACCAAGGCCCAGATTTATTTTGAACAAGAAATACAGGAGAATTACAGGAGCTGTTGATTCTTCAATATGGTGAGCATCTAGCTGCTCCTCTACTAGCTGTTCTAAAGCCTACATTTTCTCTTTTGTTAAAGGCCATTGTTTAATCCATATTGGTTCCTCAGTTAACTATTTTAAAGGTACAGCTGTTTGTACCTCTGAAAGTTTGCTAGTTGTATTGTGTTTTTGTACAGCCTGAATGGCTGCTGACTTTTTAATAATACTTTATAATATCCTTCCCAGGAGCATGAGTTGGTTATGTCCCATTCCTAGGACTACAGGAATATTAATCTGGGTATTCCATAACCGTAGCAGATCATGACCCCAGAGATTTACTGCTATATTAGACACATATGGCCTTAGCCTTCCTCTCGTTTTGGCCCTATGCATTCAACCTATCTCATGATTTGTTTCACTTGAGATAGGTTTCCAATTCCTAGGAATTGAACATATGCTTCTTGAAAATGCCAATTTGGATGCCAAGATTCTGAAGTAATGATAGTCAAGTCCACATCTATGTCCAGTAATCCCTCACTTACAATATTATTGACTACTATTGTCACCTTTGTTCTTTGGTCATTTATAGATGTCTGCCAAAATATATGCTTCCTATTTTCTATTAGAATTTTTTGTTCATCCTCCATGTTTATTCCATAATCCAGAGCAATATGTTTTTTTTTTTTGCAACAGGCACTGGATATTTTAATTTTCTTGGGGAGACATGTCCTCCACAGTGACTGGGAATGGCCATATCACATTTGACCTGGGGGCCTGTGAGAAGCCCCCTGAAGGAGTTTTCTGATGCTAATGGATTGCCATGTTTGTCTCTTGTTGATCTACATTCATTGGTCAAATGACGGCCTTTGTCACATCTTCCACATAATCCAGAAGTGTGTGACTTACTATTTTGTCATTTCCAGAGGAGACATTATTCTATGAATGCCATGTCTATAATCCCTTCTCAGATGTCCCATTCTATCACATTAAAACTTTTGACATTTTGATGTCTCTTCATAACTTTGGAAATTTGCTTCTCCTACCCAAGCCTCAGTATTATAGTAAAATGTATGCAGAGTCCATTCACCCACTGATGCTGATCTAACCTTTAAAGATCCAAGTATCTTTATGTATTATAAGTTGACATTTTCAAAAGCCAGAGATTCAATAGTACTCATCTAGCTGTTACTCCTATTTATAGAACTTTATTTAATCTTTATAAAAAGTTACTAAAATATTATCTTTGGCCTTGTTTAACCCTAATATATGACTCAATTATTTTCCCTAGTTCTTGAATCCTATCCCAAGCATTTAAGACTGCTGTTTGGCATAGGGATAAGATTTTTCATCATAAAGAGCTTCATCCTGTGAATCAGCAAAATAAAAGCCCTCACCAAGAATTTGATCTTGGGAAGCCTCAAATCCTTTGGCACTTCCCTGTTGTTCTAAAAATTTTACCTCCTCTCCTTAGTAGCATTTCCATTGCAATTGCAGTCTGTCCTCAAGAACCACTGAGACTACTTGAAGCCAATAATGTGAAGTAGCCTTATTTCTCAAAGCCTATGTCTTTACCAGCTTCCTAAGAAATGGTGAATGTGAAGCATAAGGTACTAATGCTTGCTCATTTTCTTTTAGACCTCTCATACCTATAGTTTTCCATTTGCATTCTTTTTTTTTTTGGTTTTTCGAAATAGGGTTTCTCTGAGGCTTTGGAGCCTGTCCTGGAACTAGCTCTTGTAGACCAGGCTGGTCTCGAACTCACAAAGATCAACACACTTGCCCTTTGTCTCTTACACTTTTTCTCTCTCCTCTTTAATGGGGTTCTCTGTGCTATAAGGGGAGAGATTTAATGGAGACATCCAATTTTGCGCTATGAATTCTGTGGTCTCTTATTTTTGCATGTGTTTGACTGTGGGTCTTTGTATTTCTTCCCATTTGATACAGCAGTAAGCTTCTTTGATGATTTCTGAGCAAGGCACTGATCTATGAATAAAGCAGAATATCATTAGGAGTCATTTATTTGCTACACTTTTTAATTATTGTTGATGGGTTGGTTTGTATAACAGTAATATTTGGTTATACACTAGGTAACTGTGCTGTCTAGTCTCTGGTTCTTAGTTACTCAAGCAGTATCAGGTATGGGTTCAATATCATGGAGTATGCCTTAGGTCAAATAAGATGTTGGTTGCTTAATCCCCCAAGCTTTGTGCCACTGTTGGATTAGCATAATTTGCAGAGAGGACACCATTGTAGCTTAAAACATTTGTGGCTGGTTTGGTGATTACATGTTTCTTTTGATAGAATATACAGTTCCTTCCCAAGACAAAAATGCTAAAACATAGGGGTAAATACATAAGCTCTACCTCTACTTCTCTATGTTCAATGAGTATTGTATATATTTGCTGGCAAATGCCTGGGAAGGGAGAAAACCTAGATCAACAGAATGGCACCGACATGGACAACTGTATCTACATAAAGTGTGAGAGATCTTGGAAAGTAATTCTAGACGAAAAAGAATAGAGTTAAGCACAGTTTATTGATAGCATTTTCACAGGTGGGCAGTGCTTGCTAGAGGCAAACGTGTCTCATTTAAGAGAAGCTTCCAGACTCAGCTTTAGCTATAAAACCTTGCAGCTCTTTTAACAGGCCCTGCCATGAAACACTTAAATGGTGTTGAAGAAAATCTGACTGCAAGCTTTTTGGTTTTCAGCTATAGCAGGAAAAAAGCCACACCTTTTTAAAATTCTGGCTTTCTGGGCTGTCCTGCCAGAGCTAACTCTGACTCTTTCAGGCAGAATGTATGGCTACAGAGCATTTGAGTGTGGTTTGTGAGTAGACTGCTACAGCTTGCTTGCTGTCAGGGACCTTGAAAAGCCATACAGTTGTGATAATAAACATGGCTAGAGCTGGTATCTCTGCCATGAGCCTGGAATTTCAGAAAGCTAAGGAATGGGTTAGATCCAGTCACCAAAGCCAAAGCTTTAAACTTAGCCATATTGCTTAGCAAATTAATGACTCATATGGTCAGAAAAAGAGAGATATACAGTAAACAAAGAGTCACAAATGAAGAAAACTTGTAAATGGTTTACAGTGTGTTAAAAAAAAACAGGCTAAAGGTTAAAGTCCTTAAAATAAAATAGTGAATAGTTGGGTGTGGTGGCACATGCCTTTAATCTAACACTTGGGAAGCGAGGCAGACAGATCTCTCTGACTTCAAGGTGTGGTGGCACAAACGCTGATTGGCCAGTAGCCAGACAAAAAGTATAGGAGAGACAACCCAACAGGAAGTAGAGGCAGGTAAATGAGAACAAGAGAAATCTGGAAAGAGGAAACTTTGTCTGCAGTCCTGATCCAGTTACAGAGCAAGCAAGATGTGACTGCCTCGCTGAATAAGGTGCCAAGCCACATGGCTAGCATAGAAAAGAGTAATGGAGTAATATGTGTTATGAGTTAATAAGAAGCCTAGCTAATGGACCAATCAGTTTATAACTAATGTAGACCTTTGTGTGATTTTTTGGGGACTTGTGAGAACTGGGAAAGAGAGAAACCCGGAAAACAGATATTGTCTTGAGTAATGAGGACTGGCTGTCAATTAAGGAAAGCAACTTCCAAAACACTGAGTAGTTTGGGATTCCCATTGGAAATCATTTGGCCAACAACTCAATTAGATGTATAGTCCCTATAATGGAAGCTTCATTTGGTAACAAGTGATAGCCAGTTGACATTCTGTCTCCTTGGCATTTGTCAATTTCATTTAGATTTCCTTAAAAAAATCTCTATATATTTTAGGAAAAATTTACTCTAGTAGATTTCAGTAAAACCTCTTGAGTGGTTTCCCCTAATTTTAGCTGTCTCTCTCCGTATTCCCTGCCTCATCCCCTTCTCTTCCCTGTCTTCTAACTTGATTCTCCAATTTTTGGTCACCCCATCCATCTGTAACTATCTGTTTCATTTTTCTCTCTAGTTATATCTAGTGATACCCTAGTGCCTTACTCTATCCCCATCCTCTGTAGTTTGATGGGTTATAGCTGATTATTGGTGACTTAAAGCTAATCCCCACATATAAGCAAATTCATAGCATATTTGTCACTCATGATTTTTTTCTAGTTCCATCCATTCACACATAAATTTCATGGTGTCATTTTTTTTTGAAGAGATGAGTAACTCTCTTTTGCATAAATGTATACATTTGCTTTACTCATTCTTCTGTTGAGAAACAAAGAGGTTGTTTGCAATTTCTGTCTATTATGAATAGAGCAGCAATGATCATGGTTAATCAAGAGTCTCTGTGGTCAGATGAAATGACCTTTGGGTATATGCTCAAAAATGGTATAGAGGGATCTTAATATAAATGGATAACCATCTTCCTGACAAACTACCATAATGATGTAGTGTGGCTGTAATAGTTTCCAGTTCTACCAGCAATATATGAGAATTTCACTTGCTTATATCCTCATTGACATAAGATATCACTTATTTTGGTGATTTTAGAAATTTTGATGGGTATAAGATAAATTCTCATAGTTTTGATTTGCATGTTCCTAATGGCTTAAAATGTTAAGCATTTCTTTAAATGTTTCTCAAATATTTAAGTTTCCTCTATTGGGGATTCTCTTTTTAGGTCTGTACCATTTTTGATTGAGTTTTTTTTTTCTTCATATCTAGGTTTTTTTTTAGTTCTTTATATATTTTTGATATTAATCCTGTATAGAATGCATAGTTGATTTAAAAAATCTTTTCTCCATTCTGTAGGCTATTGATTTATCTGAATAATGGTGTCCTTTGCAATGTAAGAGCTTCTTAGTTTCATCAGGTTCCATTTCTTTTTTGTTTATAGTGCCTAAGTTATTGAGATTCTGTTCAGAAAGTCTCTCATATGCCAAAGAAAATGCTATTCCCAACTTTCTCTTCTATTACATTAAGCATATATAAATTTATGTTGCAGTCTTTGATGCATTTGAAACTGACTTTTGATCAGGGGGATAAACATGGATATATTTGAAATCTTCTTTCAGCCCTCCAGTTCAATCATCATAATTTGTTGATGGTGCTTTTTGTTGATTTGTTTATAAGAAAAACTTAGGTGTTCAAAGATGTGGAGATTTCTGTCTGGCTTTCAATTCTATTGAGGAACACGTCTGTTTTTGTGCCAGTATCATGTTGCTGTTATTACAATAGCTTTGTCAGACAACATAAATCTACTGTAGTGATACCTCTTGTAGCTACTTTATTATTCTGGATTCTTTTAACTCTCCTTGGAATTTCATGGTTCCATATGAATATGAAAACCATGCTTTCAAGGTCTGCAAAAAATTTGTTAAAATTTTGATGGGGATTGCATTACATCTCTAGATTGCTTTTTGTAGATTGGCCATTTTTACTGTATTAATTCAACAGATCTTGAGCATGAGAGATCTTTCCATCTTCTGATATTTTCTTCACTGTATTTTATTGACTTGAAGTTTTTATCATACAAGTCTTTGACTTTCTTGGTTAGAGATACTCCAAGATATTTAATATCATTTGAAGCTATTGTGAAAGGTGTTATTTCTTTGATTTCTTTCTCAGTCTGCATGCCATTTGTGTATAGGAGGGTAACTGATTATTTTTAGTTAATTTTACATCCTACTTTGTATTTATCTGTTGTAAGGGTTTCTTGGTGGAATATTTTATAGTCACTTATGCATGCTATCATATCATCGAAAAACAAATATACCTTGATTTCTTCCTTTTTACTATGTGTCATCTTAATCTCTAATAATTGTCATATTGCTCTAGTTAAAACTTCAAGAATCATATTTTCTAGGTATGGAGAGTGTGGACAACCATGCTTGTTCCTGATTTTTGTAGAAATTACTTGAGTTTAAGTTGATATTGGCTACTAGATTGTTGTAAACTTATATTATTATCAAGGTATGTCCTTTGTGTTCATCATCTCCCCGGGACTTTTATCATGAAAGAGGTGTTGGATTTTGTCAAAATTCTTCATCTAATGAGATGATCATATGATTTTTACCTTTCTGTCTGTTTATGTGGTGGATTACATTTATCAATTTACACATATTTGAATCATCTCCACATCTCTAGGATAAAGTTGACTTGGTCATGGTAGAACTTTTTAATGTGTCCTTGGATTATGTTTGCAATTATTTTTATTGAGAATTTTTCATCCATGTCCACAAGAGATATTTGTCTGTAATTCTCCTTGATGAGGTGTCATGTGGTCTGGGTATCAAGGTAACTGTGGCCTCATAAAACTAACTGGACAGTGTTCTTTCTGTTTCTATTTTCGGGGATAATTTGAGGAGTACTGGCATTACTTCTTCTTTAAAAGTCTAGTAGAATTCTTTGCCAACACAATCTGACAATCTGGCCCTTGACTTTTCTTGTTTGTTTGAGAGAATTTTAATTAGTGTTTCTATTTCACTAGGGGTTATAGGTCTCTCTTATCTAATCTTGATTTAATTTAATAACTGCTATGTATTGTGAAAATTATCCATTTCTTTTAGATTTTACAACTGGTGGGAATACAGGTACAACTTTTGTTCTTCATTTAATTCTCTCACTTTTATTGGTGAATATAGTTAAAAGTTTGATACTTTTCTCATACATTCAAATGACCATTATATGTTTTAATTTCTCTTTTGGTTTATGCTGCTTCCATTGTAAAATTTCTGTTCTAATATTTATTTTTCTCCTCTGGTTACAGATCTTGGAAACTTTGGGGCTCTACAACTATGTGAACCATCTGGGTAATAGCCCCTCTTTCTCTTACTCACTGTTTTCACTCTGTGTCTCTGTCTCTCTTTTGTATTTGTTTCTGCAAGTTTGTCTGTCTGTGAACCTCAGTGTACCCATTTCTTTCTCTCATCCTTCAAATGCACACACATATACACACACACTAACACACATCCTTAGTACTCTTCTAAAAGATCCAGTTCCCTCTTTTGAGCTATGCATGCACAATTAGGAAAAATACATGTAGTATACATACATACCTTCAGACAAAAAACTGACACAAATAATAAAATGGATAAATGTAAGAAAAATCTTAAACCCAGTCAATAATTGTCATAAATTTTTATTCATTCCATCATTTATTTATATTAGTATGATGCCAAGGCTAAAACTGTTAGGCAAATTTTAAGCAGAAAAGAGAATTTTTCAGTCTTAATTTTCTCTCCCAAAATATTTACTAGTATCACAAGATTTCTTATTTATAAAGTCAATATTAGATCACTATCAGTTTTAATAAGAATACCATCTTTATAGGAGATGATAGCACTGGAGGAATTCGATCACAGGTGTACAAAGAGGATTATTTTGTAGTAGTTTTGAAGATTTTCTGATAATTTAAAATTCTACCTTATTTATTTTATAAAGTTTTAAGTATAACTTACTACCTTTATTTTTGTGTATGTATGTCTCTTAGTATGGGTGTGTATGCATCTGTCTTTCCATCTGTGTGCAAATGTATTCCATGGCTTTTATGTGGAATTTTTAAGACAAGCTTAAGGAAACGGTTCTTTCCTTGGAAATCAAATTCATATTTTCAGGCTATGAAGCAAGCACCTCCACCTGCTGTTCTACCTTATCAGGTTTTAAAGTTATAACAAACTAAAGCTTAACTAACTTCATATTTTATGACTTTCAAAGCAACCCTGATAGCATTCTGTTTTAATAATTTTGAAGAGGAGAACACTAGTATGAACCACTGTTGGTCAAAGTCAATACCTTTAATTCCTTTAAAGTTTATTCATACAAAATCTATTTTGCTCATCACCAACTTTTGTGCTTGTACTCTATGTTCTCTACATGTATTCTTCATCATTCATATTTTGGTGAGGGAGTACACTGATTAGCGTTAGCTAAAGCATGTTACCTATTAACATCAGTTTGTCCCAGGTGCCCAGAACCACGCATAAACTGTATTGATTAAATCATTGCTTGGCCCATTAGCTCTAACTTATTATTGGCTAATTCTTACATCTTAACCCGTTTCTAGTAATCTGTATATCACCATGAGCTCATGGCCTACCAACAAAATTTCAGCACATTTACCTCCAGCCACAGATCCATGGCATCTCGCTGACTCTGCCTTCTTCCTATCAGAATTCAGTTCTGTCTTCCCCACCTACCTAACTTCTGCCCTATCAACAGGCCAAGGTAGGTTTTTTATTCATTAACCAAGAAAAATGACATACAGACAGAAGGACCTCCCATACCTGCATAGACTAATATATATACAAAATTTAATAATATGAAATTTACAAATTAGCATAATGTTTTCAAATTAAACTTATTCTTGAGCAACACACTATTTTTATGTTGTTGGCTAGAATTTAATTAGTTGAATGTATTAATCTATTTAATAATTTATAATTATCTTTTAATTCAATCTTTTTCAAAAGTAGTTTCAACTGAAAAAGAACAAATTGATTATACCCAAATATTAAGCTATTTCCCCAAATAGAAATAGGTAATAAGTAATATTGAATTCTTCCGTTGTGTCCTTATAACAATGGTAAATTAGACGTCATGCATGATATTCTTTATCCCTGTAGGAAAGAACAGCAATAATAATAGTTGGAGACAATAATATTAGGAAATATAAAATAGTATAATAATTATTATTGCCTTCAAATGGTTTTAATGATCCTATGAAAATAGACTGAAAACCTACATAACTATACTAACATAGCATACAAGTCATTCATTACATATCCTAAAGATATTTTCAACAGTATCAGAAAATTTGTGAACACTCAAGTCCAATTTGCAATTATTTTTTTACAAATAGAATTGATTTTCTTTTTTGGAAATCACTAGTTTCTGTAATTAGCTTATGTGTCATCTTTGTTTACTTTGCCCATTTTCTACACCTTTCCAACAAAAAAGTAAAGCTCCATGAAATAAGAGCCTTTGTCAGTCATTGTCTCAACTATATTCTGAGTATTTTTAATTATACCAAGTTGATCAATAAAAAAGTCTGTTTCTGCTCCTAAGGTTAAATTGTTTGAATATAGTTATTTTCCCTAATGTCGATGTTTGCCTTGAAAAGGTAAGCTTATTATAGGAAGGATATGCTTGAGCTTTTATCCCCAGATCCTGCAATTGAACTTCACACCCTCTGGAATTCTTTAACAGGATTTTTTTGCTTTTATTGATGAGACAGATATTTCTTTGTAGATGCCTATATAATATCAAAATAGGACTAGTCAAATAATAAGTATATTGGAAGTTTAAGACAGCTGGCCATCTATAGAAAGAGAGGCTAGAAACTTATTTGAGCCATGTGCCAATAATTTAACAAACTGTAATTAATTAATGAAACTCAAATAAAACCCCTAGACATTAAGTGTCAAAGAGTTTCCTGATTAACACAAAGTCTGATATATATAAATCTGGATAGCCATTTACTATTCAAGAAGCTTGTGTTGGTTGGAATGACTGTAAATCTTGTCTTCTATTTCTGCTTTAAATAAAGTTGTAATTGTTACTGCAGAGTTCTCCTAAGCTATACAAGTCATTCTACCCAAGGGAAATTCTCAATTTTAGAACTGATTACTCAGTAAAAGAGAGGGCCTTGAGACCTTGACACTTGCTATTGATGTTTTAAATAAGAGATATTTCAAGAGGGACTGAGCCCTTAAACCTGTAAACCATGTCACTAAGTCTAAGATGTTGGTGTCAGAATTATATTTCAATTCATCTACTTAGAATAGAGAACAGCACAAAGATTTTGTTTTCTTGTGGACAAGCAACTATCAGACACAACTTTCTCATTAAATGACACCTCTTCGGCATTAGAAAAGTAAGAATCTGTAACAGATGGAGCCCTTACATATGTAATAAATATCCCCTAGCAGCTGAACTCAAACTTTACCCAAAAGTTGAAATACGGTAAACAGCAAAGTGACTTTCAGAGCTTTATAGTAATACAATGTTTCTCATTTTGTTTCTTGGATTTAAACAAATTATGGCATACATTTTTATAATGAGGAAAGCTTTTGGTAGGTGCTAGTACATTACACTTCTACTGAAATGAATAGATGACTAGAAAACAATCATAAGAGCTAGTTCCAGTGCAGGCTTCAAAGACACAGAGAAACCTTGTCTCGAAAAACCAAAAAAAAAAAAAAAGAAAGAAAGAAAGAAAAAATAAAGAAAACAAGCATAAGGAAGGTTGTTTTAGTACAAATTGAGCTTATGAAAAATAAATAAATAATTCTTGGATTGTATTCCTCTACTATTTTCTCCAAACCCAGAGAAATCCCTCAATTTTCCCTTTGTAGTCATGGCATCTCTTTCACTCTGGCTACTTTCTCTTTCTAACTCTGTTCAGATTTCACATCTGGCTTTACTCTAATAAGCCATTGGCTAAAACAGCTTCTTTAATAACCAGTGGTAATAAAACATATTCATAGCATACAAAAGGGAATCCCACACCATCTCTCCTTTTCTGTCTAAGTAAAAAGGAAAATTTTGACTTTAACCTAGTACAATTACATTTAACAAATTAGGTATCATACAAGAATTATATTACAGTATTTAGTGTTTTATATCTAATGTATCCTTTACAATAACTAAGAAAAACTATAACTATCTTCAACTCTTCAAAGATCCCAGGATATATTATCTAAATAAACAGGAACTACATTGTAAGCAACTTAAAAATTTCTAGAATTGACAGTGACATCTCACTGCCTGAACAATCACTCAATGTTCTACTGTAACATTGGTGCATCCATGTTCAGCCTTCAGGCCCATAGTATCTGGCAGAC
>JAQHUG010000359.1:1417088-1431633 GCA_028555095.1 Dicrostonyx torquatus
CTGAGATGGAGGGGGGAGGGCCTTGGGCTTCCCATAGGACAGGGTGTCCTGCACCATCGTGAGGAAGCAGGGGGAGTGTGGTGGGGGAGCGGGAAGGCCGGGAACAAGGGGAGTAAATGTAAATTTTTCTTTTATCAATAAAAAAAAAAAAAGAATATCATGAATAGGCACAAGCCAAGATGGCCTGAGAAAACAGAAATTATAGTTCCATTAACTACAAGAAACCATTTATACTTCAAATGGAATGAACAATTTTCTTCCAAATTTTAATCATAAAATTATTCAGTATGGCATATTTCACTTTACTGTCTCCTTACTTTTCCACTTTATTATATAAATGATAACACAAAAGAGGAGAGTATACATACTGAAGTAATTTCTGATTGTACATTAAGATTGAAATCACTATTCATAACATCAGTATTTTCTTAAAGGAGATGTTCTCAATTCATTAATTATGAAGTCTGTAATTCATTAACTTCTCTTCTTTATTTTATTTTAAGGATTTATATTAGTTTTACTTGTATTATTTGAGGGAGCGTCATGATCACACCATTGCAGATGCTCTCAGAGTCAAGAAGAGAACATAAGTCTAATGCTGCAGAAAACTTTAGTTCAGTTTCACTGCACTTTTTACTCAAATGTAACAAAGAAAGCAGTGATTCAGGTAAGGTTGTTGGGATTAAAAAAATGTGATCTTAAAAACATGTAAATAAATGCCAGTAAGCACATACTAAATATTAACTGAATAATACTTTCCCAGAACTTTCTGAGGACAGGCCAATTTAAATGCAATTGTTTGCCACATACTATTGATTATATCTGGAAAAAAAGAAAATCAAGGCAGGAGACCATGTATAGATCAAGGATGCACTGAGGATAGCAATCAGCATATCCTTTCACCAAATTTGGTTCTGTAGGTATTTTTTTGACGTTCAACAAGAATAAACATGTCCTATAAATTCAATGCAAATGTTTGCATAGGAGGCACAAAATCCCAACCAAGAACAACACATGGAAAAGTGTACTTGAATTAAAAGGCCCTCTGGAGCCTCTCACACAGTTCCCCAAAGCATTGTTTACCAGGCATCATTCTATTAACCGTGTTCCACTGACTATATAACCTGAATGGGTATCTTGTTGTGTACATTAATTTCAGTATAAATTATCCAGATGAAGCTTCTTATAGCACATATTTAAATATGTAAAATCACAAGTAATATGCTTGCATCTTCAGGGTTCCCAAACAGTGAGATTCTATTATATGCCATTCCATATCACACTTAGCTTGATGAAATGTGATTTACCGATCAACAGCAACAGTATTAGTTATAAAAGAGCTTAGTCAAGTAATTTATAAGCTCAACTGTTATATAAAAATCTCTGGACATAGTATGCAGCTATCAAAATGTTAATGGATTTTTGACAATTT
Source organism: Dicrostonyx torquatus (assembly GCA_028555095.1). NCBI lineage: Eukaryota > Metazoa > Chordata > Mammalia > Rodentia > Cricetidae > Dicrostonyx > Dicrostonyx torquatus. The sequence goes on from JAQHUG010000359.1 coordinate 1,418,521, forward strand.
TAATTCATGCTAAACTTTAAGAAATCCTATCTGTAACATAAAACAGTAGTTTTCATAGATAATCCTGAACAATATGCAAGTTGTGAATATTCAAGAACATACAATATAGCAGAATCAATAAAGTGTTAGGATTTTGTATTAGTAGCTTGAAGCCTGTACATATTTGGGTAATGGGTACCCGTAGCCTGAAAAGGACAAATGAAAGCTTATTTTCATCATTCTTTGAAGTTGTATATGGAGAAGCGGACATATTCTATTTTCCTTACAGGCCTATAAGACAAATACTAACATTATCCTTTTAAATAAGAAAATTGAAATTCAAAGAAGTAAAATAATATGCCTATACTAATCAAAATATAAGAGTTAAAAAATTAGTTCATGTTTTCTCTCAGACATTAATGATTTACAAAGTTCAATCTGAAAGTAGAAAAGGGATTATTAAAATTAATATAAATATATGTGGCAGTGATTGAATAGAAGGAGGTTGTATGTGATCTGTACAAGCTATATGTGTGTATAGAAACCACATAAAATTACATGAATATGCATATTTTCTATGTGTTCTTAAAAATTCAATAAACAATTTAGAAAGTGAAACAAAGTATGAAAGACTCATAAATGTAATAGAAGCTATGAGGTTTATCAGTGAAGCAAAATTATGATAGGAGAGAAGAAATACAACATTTCTGATGTCATGGAAAATGTAATAAGTATTTCAGTAGAAACAATATTATTGCAACAGTAATCTATATATTGGAGAATTTGTACAATTTATTCTGTACCAGTAAAAATTTCTGTTATATTCTTTTAAAATCAGTCTTCTGTAGAATTTGCTTCTTTGAAAAAGAATGCAAAGACTATTATTCATATCTGCAATACTGAGTAGAGGTACTGCCACATGAAGTACAAAAGTAATATTGAATGATGTCTTGCTGCCCAAATGATCAAAAGGGGCTTTTGTTATCTCTTGGAAAAATCAAGTTTTTCACATTCTTTATACAGGCTTCAGCTTTTTCTGTAGTTATTTTTGCAAGTAAAATCCTTCCATGTGCTTATCTAAGTGAGATCCTAATGAAACTATCTTCAAAGAAAGATTGCAGGCAATTTCTCACAATTTTTGAGAAATAATGTCATATATGAAAATAGAAATCATGATTTAAACACTCAGAGTAAAATTATATTATTTTCATCTAAAAGAAAAACATGAAATGAATAAGACTTTTTAAATAGCATAATATTGTAATAGACTAAAATAGTGATACATTCTTTCAGGCTTTTGAATTGTCATTTTTAAAATAAGATTATTCATGAGAAAGTAAGAGAATGTAATATAACAAAGCATTGTTGCATTATTTTATTTGTTGAAAAATGCACAGTGGAGTCCTAGAAACTGAAAATTATTGATTATAGATCTTCAACTCCAAAATTTGTAAGTAATTGATCTAGGGTAGAACATTTATATCAAAATAAGTAAGTTCTGAGAATAGGCACAAAATTCATCCATGTTTAAGAAACACTGGACAGACAACTTATGTTTCTCTATAGGTCACCCAGAAAGCTCCAATAACAAAATAGTTTTACTTCATCCTTTATTATGTGTCAGTATTTTCTCCATCAGTAATAGTATTTCCTTTCTCTCCTATTGGTGGGAAATCGAATTCTAAAAATCATTCTAATCCATATTTCCCTGATTGTTAAGTATATTAAATACTTTTGAAAAATATTTACTAACCATTTATATTTCTTTTTTAGAGATTTGATATCTAGTTACGTAGCCTGTTTTTTTTCACTTTACATTATTTTAAATTTACTGTTTTTATTAACTGAGAATTTCATACATGCTTATAACATATTTTAATGATATTCCCCCACCCTCTAGTTCCTCTCAGATCTATTTTCCACCTCCTATTTTTTTTTCAAATTTTGTCTTCTATTTTTCTCCTTTATAATGTAGGAATTTCAACTTGTGCTGGCAATAGAGTCATGAATTTTGTGTTATCTACTGAAGCATGTTCAATGTAGTTAGCAGGCTTCACACTCTTAAAGAAAACTGAATCCTAATCCTACTCCCCCCCAAATCTACCAATTATCAATAGCTCCACAGCCTAATTTTATTAAGTTGTTTATGATCTAAACATTTAGTTTATGTGTTATTTGTATATTTTAAATACTTATCCTCAGTTTGACGAATATTTGGAAAGATTTTTTTTCTCATTGTATGGGACACATTTTCTCTTGTTTGACAGTTGAGTTTTTTGTTTGTTTGGTTTTATTTTTGGTATACAGAGGCTTTAGTTTCAAGACACTCTGTTTGTCAATCGTTCATGCTATTTCCTGTGTTGCTGAAGTCGTACTCTGAAAATCTTTACATAGGAAAGATAAAGTCCTACAGCTGAATGTCATTTCATTCCCTCTTGTAATTTCTGCTTTACTTATCTATTTTAAGACATCAATTTTAATAAATGATAGAAACTAGAAATGTCTAAGTGTTGCAACATTACACACAAGATAAACCATTTCAGAAAGTGTATGTTCTCAGTTGTGATTTATTTGTGATTTTCTGTACATCCAATCCAAACACCTGTAAAATTAATAGGCTAAGATTATGTGCTATAATACTACACTTTCTCATTTATTTTATATAAACAAACTGCAGCAATAACTAATACCATAACTATTCAACACTGAACAAAGTATTTATGTTGTTTTACTTATTAGTTTTCACTTTCCAGTAATTTTTTAATTATTTTAAATGTTAATTTTAAGTTGAATAGAAAAGTGTTTGTGAGATAAAATTAATTAAAGGGAAAATCATAGTATAATAGCTTAAAACTATTATCATATTTTATTACTATGTATAATAACACATTTTATTAAAATAAATATTGACATTGTAGTCACATTGTTTGAAGACATCTCACTAGGAAGGGTAATATGAAAGATCTATCATATGCGTAGCATTATATTTTTAAATACCTTCTTTAATTCATCTATTATATATTTCATATTATAAAATACTCCTAGGGCTATATCTCTTTAGGAATCTACAGAGATCTAACTAAACATGCCATTTACAGTGTGAATATTAGAAGCAACAATGCATGGATATACTCCAGTAGTGGGAAAGAGAGGTTTCCTTGAAAATGTAGTATCAAAATCAATACATAGAAGATAAACAGCAATGAACAAAGAATCAATGGATGAATTACTTGCATCCTTTCACAGAAAAAAATAGTATTCTGAAGTTATACTTCTATATATCTCAGAATGTGACTATTCTTGGAGATGGTATGTTTCTTTTATCAATAAAAAAAAAAGAATATTAACCTAGCATAAGAGTTGCAGAGTGTACATTATTAATTATTTTTGTAATGCTGTGAGAAACAACATGGCCAAATGCAACTTAAGAAGGAGGGAGTTAATTTTGTCTCACAGATTCAGAAGAATGAGAGTACATCATGGTGGAGCAGAGGCATGAAAATAAAAATCAAGATTGGTGGCAGGAACAGTAATTTTAGAGCTCATATCTTCAACAGCCAGTATGATTCAGAGAGAGAAGACAAAAAGTTTGTGAAGTTTAATCTCCCCAAACCGTCTGTACTATGTAGGTGTCATACTTCTTTTATTATTGATTTTTATTGAGTTCTACATTTTCTCTGCTCCCCACCCTGCTTCTCTCCTCCCAATTCAACCCTCCCCCAAGGACCCATGCTCCCAATTTACTAAGGAGATATTGTCTTTTTCTACTTCCCATGTAGATTAGATGTTTGTAAGTTTCTCTTAGTGTCCTCATTGTTGTCTGAGTTCTTTGGGGTTATGATTTGTGGTGTGGTTTTCTTTGCTTTATGTTTAAAACCAGTTATGAGTGAGTACATGTCATAATTGTCTTTCTGTGTCTGGGTTACCTCATTCAAAATAATGTTTTCTAGCGCCATCCATTTTCCTACAAAATTCAAGATGTCGTTATTTTTTTTCTGCTGTGTAGTCCTCCATTGTGTAAATGTGCCACATTTTACTTATCCATTCTTCAGTTGAGGAGCATTTAAGTTGTTTCCAGTTTCTGGTTATGACAAACAATGCTGCTATGAGCATTCTTTGGATATATACTTCTTCTTCTTCTTTTTTTTTTTTTTTTTGGTTTTTCGAGACAGGGTTTCTCTGTGGCTTTGGAGCCGGCACTGGAACTAGCTCTTGTAGACCAGGCTGGTCTCAAACTCAAAAAGATCCACATGCCTCTGCCTCCTGAGTGCTGGGATTAAAGGCGTGCACCACCACCGACCGGCTTAGATATATACTTTTTATAGCAAGACCACAGCACCTTAAATTTAATTAATACTGACACCAATAGATTGAAATGTCTGAGACAACCATTGTGTCCCAATTTGTTTGATCATATCTTTCTATAAAATGGAATTTGGGGAACATAAAGAGATAACAGTGTATGCACAAAGAGATTATATGGGATTCCCCTCTGTATGCTATGAATATGCTTTATTACCATTGGTTAATAAAGAAGCTGCTTTGAATGATGGCAGGACAGAAAGTAGCAAGGTAGGAAACCCAAGCAGAGATAGAGGAGTAAAGAAGATGGAGTCAGGGAGATGCCATGTGGCTGCTGAGAAGAATGACATCAGAAACTTACCAGTAAGCCACAGCTACATGGTGATACATAGATTAATAGAAACTGGTTAATTTAAAATGTAAGAACTATCTACAAATACACCTGAGCCTTTAGCCAAAAAATGTTCTAATTAATATAGTTTTTGTGTGATTATTTAGGACATGGTGGACAGAAGACACAAACACAGTCTCCATTTATATACTGGTGCCCAAAGTTCAGAAATATACATCTACATAAAGCATAAAAATATTAAAAGGGGCTTCTAGACCCAGAGAAATGAGAGTCAATTGGAATTTCTTGGTAGCCACATTTTTTTTTCAGACAGGTTCTATTTGCCAGTGACTAGCAGAGACATTGCTCCATTAAGAGACAGTTTTCTGGTTTGTGCTTGTGGCAGGAATGGCTCTGGCTCTTTCAGGAGGTTCAATTATAAAGCAGTTATGTGGTTTGTGAGCAGCATGCACAAATTGCTTAATGGCTAATGGAGGTAACATAGACCCACAGTGTCTCTGGAGCTGGGATAGTGAGCCTGGCTTGCAGAGGCAGTAAAGATACCTCCACAATTTTGGATGAAGTGGAACAAAAATTGAACCTGCCGCATTAGTCATATCCACACTATCGACAGCTAACATCAAATTAAATGGAAAGAAACTCAAAGATACTACACTAAAATCAGCAACAAGATAAAGCTGTCCACTCTATCCATTTCACTTCAACATAGTTCTTGAAGCTTTAGGAATAGCAATAAGACAACATAAGGATATCAAGGGAATTCAAATCAGAAAGGAAGAAGTTAAACTTTTGTTATTTGTAGATGATATGGTAGTGTATATAAGTGACCCCAAAAACTCTACCAGAGAATGCCTACAGCTGATAAATACCTTCAGTGAAGTGGCAGGATACAAGATCAACTCAAAAAAAATAGTAGTCCTCCTATACACAGAGGATAAAGAAGCTGAGAGGGAAATCAAAGAAACATCACCTTTCACAATAGCCACAAATCACATAAAATATCTTGGGGTAACACCAGCAAAAGATGTGAAAGACCTATTTGAGAACTTTATGTCGTTGAAGAAAGAAATTGAAGAAGATGCCAGAAAATGGAAAGAGCTCCCATGGTCTTGGATAGGAAGGATCAACATAGTAAAAATGGCAATCTTTCCAAAGGCAATCTATAGATTCAATGCAATCCCCATCAAACTCCCATCACAATGTTCTTGAAAGAACGGTACTCAACTTCATATGCAAAAACAAGAAACTCAGGATAGCCAAAACAATTCTGTACAATAAAGGAACTGCTGGAGGAATTACCATCCCAGACTCCAAGCTCTATTACAGAACTACAGTAATGAAAACAGCTTGGTATTGGCATAAAAACAGAGACATTGGCCAATAGAATCAAATTGAAGACCCGGATATTAATACACACACATATGAACACCTGATTTTTGACATGAAAGCAAAAAAGATACAACAGAAAAAAGAAATCATCTTCAACAAATGGTGCTGACATAACTGGATGTCAACCTGTAGAAGAAAGAAAATAGATCCATATCTGTTGCCATGCACAAAACTCAAGTTCAAATGGATTAAAGACCTCAATATAAATTTGACTACACTGAACCTGATAGAGGAGATAAGAGGGAAGTAACCATCAATGCATGGGAACAGGAGACTACTTTCTAAATATAGCCCCAGTAGTAAGACAATAAGAACAACAATAAATAAATTGGATCTCCTGAAACTAACAAGCTTCTGTAAAGCAAAGGACACAGTCATTAATACATAAAGGCAGCCTACAAAATGGGAAAAAATCTTCATCAAGCTCACATCAGACAAGGAAATGATCTCCAAAATATATAAAGAACTCAAGAAATTAGACATCAAAATTCTAAATAACCCAATTTAAAAATGGGCTAATGATCTGAACGGAGAATTCTCAACAGAAGAATTTCAAATGGCCAAAAGATACTTAAGGACATGTTTGTCATCTTTAGCTATTAGGGAAATGCAAATCAAAGCAACCTTGAGATACCATCTTATACCTGTCAGAATGGCTAAGATCAAAAACACGAATGATAGCTTATGCTGGAGAGGTTGTGGAGCAAGGGGAACACTCATCCATTGCTGGTGGGAATGCAAACTTGTGCAACCACTTTGTAAATCAGTGTGGCGGTTCCTCAGAAAACTGGGAATCAACCTACCTCAGGATCCAACCATACCATTCTTGGGAATATAACCAAAAAATGCTTAATCATACTACAAGAGAATTTGTTCAGCTATGTTCAAGCATCATTATTTGTAATAGCCAGGACCTGAAAACAACCCAGATGCCCCAAAACTGAAGAATGGATAAAGAAAGTGTGGCACATCTACACATTATAGTACTACTCAGCAGTAAAAAATAATAACATCTTGAAATTTGCATGAAAATGGATGGAATTAGAAAACATTATCCTGAGTGAGGTAACCTAGACCCAAAAATTCTAATATGGCATATATTCACTCATAAGTGGATACTAGTCATAAACAAAGGGCAACGAGCCTATAGATAAGGATCCTAGAGATCTTAAGCAATAAAGTGAACCCAAAGTAAAACATATATAGACCCACCTGGAAATTGGAATCAGAAAAAAAATTGGAAGCAGGAAGACGGGAGGTAGAGGAGAGAAAAGGGGTGTGGAGGAGAACTTGAGGGAATGGAATGGTCGAGATGGAGGAAGGACAGTTATGAGAGCAAGTAAAGAATTGTCTTGATTGAGGGAGCTATTATGGAGTTAGCAAGAAACCTGGCTCTAGAAAAAATGCCCAAGAACCCCCAGGGATGAACCCAGCTGAGACTCTAAGCAATAGAGGAGAGGGTGTCTGAACTGACCTTACCCTGTAGTCAGACTGATGATTATCTTAAATGTCACCATAGAACATTTGTCCAACAACAGATGGGGAACAGAGGCAATGACCCACATCGAAGCACTCGACCGAACTCCTAAGATCCAGTTACAGAGTGGAGGGAGCGAGAGTATGAACAAGGAATTAAAGACCATGAAGGGGTCATCCACTGAGATAGTGTGCTTGAGCTAATGGTAGCTCACCAACTCCATCTGGATTGGAAGTTAATGAGCATGGAAACAACCAAACTCCATTGACAGCTGGAGCAGACTGAGGGGCCACTGATAATGACACTGAGATGTGTCTCTACTTGCATATACCAGCTTCATGGGATCCTATTCTCTTTGAATGTAAACCTTGCTCAACCTAGTCATAGTAGGGAGGACCTTGGACTTTCCACAGGGCAGGGTGCATGGCACTCCCTTAGGACTGAACGGGAGGGAGAGGGTCTGTGGAGGGAGAAGGAGGGAACTGGGAGGAGAGTAGGGAGTGGGAATTTGGATTGGTATTTTTTAAGTAATAAAAAAGAAAAAAAATTACTGAGATAAATAAACTAAAAAAATGATCTTAAGGATATGCTACTTTGGAAAAAAAGTTTCTACTCTTATTTCCACAGAAGATCAGAATCCATGGATTTCTTCCAGGCTAATGTGGATTGATGGAACAAGATCCCCCAAAAGGTCTCCATGAACCCTAAAAATACTTTGCCTGTTTAACAGCAGGAAACTGTATGGAGAAAACAATGCCCAAATTCTCAATGTGATTATTTATAAATGTTTATTTTCATTGTAAAAAGGTTGGTTATACATAATTAGTAGTCACAGTCAATTTCTAAAAAAATATAATAAGGGGGATATAATATAGAAATGACTACTTTATATTGGCATGGACATTGATTTACTGACATGACATAAATTAAAGGTCAATTTTGTTGCATAAATATTTTTACTCTTGTTTAAGGTATTATGCTTATATATCTCATTTAAAACTGTAATGTATAATTTAAAATCATGGATTAATAGATACTCATCTATAATAATCAAACTTTAATAATTTTGGTTAGGTTTTTCTAATATACAAAGATATATTTGTTAGACAGATAATCTTCAACACTTCAAAGACCTACAAAATGACATTTAAAAGGTTTCAGGAACTTAAACTTTTCATGACAATGAAAAATATCTGCTTCTGGTGGCAACAACTGTGTCACAGAGTTTGATGGACTTTGGAGAAACCTGTTATGAAAATTACCTTCAATGTGACAAAGCTAGCCCTTTGGGCTATAAACTGCTCTTGCCAGGACTGCTGTATGGTATGCTGTATAATTGGACATGCAGGACACACAGAAAAATGAATGCTGAACTTGCCTAAAGAAGGTGAGACAGTCCTTCAGGTTTACTGTTTCATAAAAGAGTCTGCCAAACGTTCTTCAGGAGACATAAGAAAGTTACTGACAAACTGGAAATATAGGTGAAAGAGTCTTTCAAATTTCCTATTTCATGGAAAAGTCTATTGGACACTATGGGCTTGTAGTGAACTTTGGGCGACTGGTGACTGTCCAGGCAGTGAAATGTCTCTGTCAATTCTAGAGTTTTGGAAGTTGCTTAAAATATACTTTCTGTCTACATAGATAATATCATATACTTCTAGAATCTTTGATGGAGTTAAGAAAAAAAGTTATAGTTCTCAGTTATAATAAAAGATAAATTAGATATCACAAAGATAAGATTGATGATAGAGTATTTTCCTTAATTTGTCAAATGTAAATGGACTAAATATTATACCTATACTACTTGATAACTGATAATATTGATAATGCTTAATAACTACTCTGTTATGTGTAATTTTACTTTGTTATTTTAAAACCTCCCTTTTTAATTAGACAGAAAATGGAAGATAATATGGGATTCCCATCTGTACATTGTGAATATGTTTTATTATCATGGGTTAATAAAGAAGCTGCTTTGGACTTTAACAGGGCAGAATATAGCAGGCCATGAAATGCAAGCAGAGATAGAAGAGGAAAGAAGGTGGAATAAGGGAGATGCCATGTAGCTGTTGAAGGAAAAATATAGCAGACCCTTACCAGTAAGCCACAGCCTTGTGGTGGTAAAAAAAAAAATTTAAAAGTGCATTAATTAAAATGTAGGAGCTAGCTAGAAATATGCATGAGCCATTGGCAAAACAGTGTTGCAATTAAAATAGGTTTGTATTATTATTTGGGGTAGGTTAGCCAGAATATGCAACTTCAAACACTGTTTACATAGAGTGAATGACCATGAGGGAACACAGACAGGGTGTATCTCCTATTTGCTAGATAAGGAAAGAAGAGTCAGGAGAAGTTCAGTCTATTAAAATGTTGCTCTTAGAATTTTAAACTTCACTAATATGAAATAATTTCCTGTCATTTAATCATCTCTTCCTAAAATGAAAAACAAAACAAAATGAAAAAACACTGGCAGAAATATAAATAATATTCTGTTTATTTCAGACAAATTAAAAGGTTTTTACTCCTAGACATTGCATCAAATCTTTTTCATTGGAATTTACAACTAGCATTTGGGCTCTGTATCCTTAATAGGACTCTCAGATATTATTTATTTTTATCTATGACTCAGAGCAATACCTGATAACCAGTCTCAAAATATGTAAATAATATTCTGTAAAACTTAATCTATATACATTAAAAGTATAAGAACTGGAGTAATACCTCAATGGGTAGCATATTAATTTCACAAGCATGAGAACTGGAATCTCCAAAATTCAAGGTACAACAAACAAATAAAAGGGTCTGATATGGTGGTGTGCATTTTTAATCCCATTACTGAGCAAGAGGCAGATGGATGTTAAAAGATTACTAGTCAGGCAGTCTAGACAAATGGTGAATTCCTGAATCAGTGGAAAACACAATTCCAAAAAATAAAGTAAAGAGAAGGAAAAGAAGATACACACTATGGATAATAGGCCTTCACAGGCATATGCACAATTGTATGTAACTTCACATTAAGATTATTCACACGCACACAACACACACACACAGACGGGAGTAACAAAAAGGGAGGGAGAGAGGAGAAAAAGAAAGAAAAAGAGAGAGGGTGAATGTATGAGTTTGTAAAGGTTGTGTGCAGCTTTAAAGAAGTACACATTTTTGATAATATCTACCCATGATTCCCCAGGTAGCAATAGGATCAACAACTGTCACTGAGCAGAAAGATGATAAAAATGGATTGAGCAGAATAAAAATGGGTTATTTTGGGTTAGAAAAGAGGACTTTTGCATAAAATTATGCTGCTGTAGTAAATGTTTGATTTGTGTATTGAAACATTTACAATGTTTTATTTCTTTTCATGTTTTACTAGAAATTGTGAACTATTCATTTTTGGGTAGTGTAGAATTCAAAGAACCTGCGCACAGAAATTAGATTAAAAGATTTTTCATGAGCAGGAAGTATGGAACTAAGAACTTCATTCAATGTGTAAAACACCAAGATAGCCGAGCAGTGGTGGCACACGCCTTTAATCCCAGCACTCGGGAGGCAGAGGCAGGTGGATCTCTCTGATTTCGAGGCCAGCCTGGTCTACAAGAGCTAGTTCCAGGACAGGCTCCAAAGCCACAGAGAAACCCTGTCTCGAAAAACAAAACAAAACAAAACAAAACAACAACAAAAAAAACCCCAAGGTATCTTGAATTAAACATCTACTGTTGTTGAATTCAGCACTCTCAGAATTTAAGACTATTTGCCAAAATTGGACCACAGGACTGCTATGAGAAATTAACAAGGTGTCATGAGCAAGAAGGTAGATATGCATAGTTGGTATACAAAATTATATTTTATTGAACTGAGGGTCATCATACAGTGAAATCTCCTAACTACAGTCCTAAGCCTATCTCCCCAAGGCTGCTCAGCTGTGTGACATATCTTATCTGAAGGTCAAGTCCACTCTCTCATTTGAGGGTCAGGATCCTTTGGGAGACTATCTAGTCACCTGGAATATCAAAGTGACATCTCCAGATTTGTAGAGCAGAACATTGTTCTTGATCTTTGCTGACCTGTCCAGTGGATGTGATGGGGTCCTTTTAGTGTGCCTGGTTATCTTGAGTCAGTTATGTCATTGGGTTCTGCTTATCAGGTACAGCCATGTGTATAGTTTGGTTCATGACTAAGCTCTTTTCACATGTCTAGAAGGTACATTTTTTTTACTATGTTTATTATAGCAGCAGTGGAGAAACCCCTTTTGTAATAGTTCAATATCCATAAAACTTTCTTTAAATTTTCATTTTCTGCAGAATAAAGATTTTACAATGACATGGACTTAATTCTCATAAGGATGATGTGTAAATTTAATACATATATACTTCTTTTATTATATATATATATATATATATATATAATTATATTCCATAATAAAGAGTGGAATGATGATTTTCTTTATAAAATATTCAATATCATTTATAATGTTTAATTCACATTCTTCTAATGGAAAAATACCATAACTCTGTAATTCACTATGTAAACAATTGCATGACTTTGTTTCACCCTTGATTTTTCTAATACTATTAGTATAATTTGTTATATCAGATGTGAATAAATATTCTAGTTAATGATAAGAGACAGTACTCATTGTCACTGGGAAAGAATAAGAGGGAGCTTTCCTAAAGAACATTAAAATTAAAAAAGATTTAGGGTTGTGAGGTACTTCAAATGTTTTTCTTGCTTGGGGGTTTGCCTTTCATTTGTAAAAACTTAAAATCACGAATGATAATTTAAATTTTATAAACTCATAAGAACAAATACTATGCATATACATATTTATAAACATTAGAGTAATAAAAATCCTGAAAATGAAAAAGTACATTTGAAATTTAATGCCATAAGAATTATGAAGATAAATTGTTATTATATTACAATATTTGTGAAATTTCTGTGACTTCATGGAAAGCAAAAAAAAAGATGCTTTTGAGAAAGGCAGAAATAAAGATCAAAAAAGGATAATATGATACAGCAAACATTTCAAAACTGTAAGAAAATATGGTGGTTTAAGTGAAACATCCATCCTATGCTAAAGTATTTGAACACCTGTTCCCGAGATAGGGGTGTTCTTTGTGCATTGATGGAAACACCAGGAAGTACAGTCTCAGTAGAGGAACCATATCACTGGGGACAGGGCTGACTTTACAGCCTTGACACTCTCTCTCTCTCTCTCTCTCTCTCTCTCTCTCTCTCTCTCTCTCTCTTCCTCTCTCTCTCTTATGTTTTTGGTTGAAGATGTGATCTGTCAGCATTCTGTTACTGCATCTGCTATCACGAAGTTCCCATTCCACATTATGGATTCTCCTTCTGAAACCATAAAGTCCAAATAAACTCTTTATCATATAAATTTTCATGGACCAGTCTCAACAAGAATACCACTTGCCAGGGTAGAGGCATGAGGATTTAAAAATATCAGTAAAACCATCTTACCCTGTCTTGGCAGGATTTGACAATTCTGCTTATCCATTTCCAGCTTTTATGTATTTTGTCAGTAGTTGAGGTATGGGCAGTTGCTTGCCCAGAGGCCGGTTTTGCCAAGAAGAGGACAAGCTCCAATTGGAGTGTCTTTGGC
>JAQHUG010000359.1:1473347-1487853 GCA_028555095.1 Dicrostonyx torquatus
AAATTTAAAAAAAATAATTAAATGTAAAAAAAAAGAAAATCCAAAGAATCAACTAACCTGGGCCCATAGGTTCTTAACAAAATATGAAATGAGTGGCTGGAGAGATGGCTCAGAGGTTAAGAGCACTGCCTGCTCTTCCAAAGGTCCTGAGTTCTAACCCAGCAACCACATGGTGGCTCACAACCATCTGTAAAGGGCTCTGGTGCCCTCTTCTGGCCTGCTGGCATACACACAAACAGAATATTGTATACATAATAAATAAATAAATATTGAAAAAAACAAAATATGAAATGACAACCAGGAAGCCTGCATGTGCTGTCCTAGATCCTCGACATATATGTGAGCTTTGTGTAGTTTAGTTTACTGTGGGCCTCCTAAAAATGGGAGAAGTGGCTGTCCTTAACACTTTGTCTGACATTTGTTAACATATTACTTATACCTGATTGCCTTACCCAGCCTTACTATAAGCATGGGAGTGCTTGTCATAGTTAACTTGACATGCCATGTTTTGTTGATATCCCTGCAAGGTCTACCCCTTTATGAAAAGAAATAGAATAGCAGTGGATAGGAAGGCAGAAATAGGTAGGGAAGGGAATGGGAGGATAGGATGGTGGGGAAATTGTGATCCAAATGTAATTAATATAAATTAATCCAAAAATTTAATTGAATAAATAAATGTAACTCATAAAAAGATTTTAATAAAACATAAAATGTAAGTGTCCACACGTACTGTTCTTAAAGGATGAGTCAAAAGTGGTCATTTCATGGAGTTGAAGAGTGGTGGAGTGTTGTATTCAGATACATATAAGGAAAGAAGGAAGATAACAGATCATTAGTCACCTGAAAAACAAAACAGAGGGTCCAAAGCATGAGGTTCTCAATTAATTAAAAAAAAGAGTGCAAAGTGAATGTTTGTGAGATATATTTTAGCAATGGTTTTACAAAACCTGATAAAAAACAATTATTTTACATTTTTTCACAGTTATTTGTAGAAAAGTCAGAGTTTTGAGATTTTATTTTATAGATTATAAATTTGGAATATTACCAAAACCCTACAACTACTCCACTTGCACCTCAGAGGCCACATCACATCAGTATTGATAACCTTCAGAAACAGGACTGGTGACATATGCGATCTCTCGACTTTTCAGCTTGAATACTTACATTATTGTTTCAATTTCTGTTATTTCTTATATTCCAAGCAAAATTAACTGAACCATTATTTGTGATGCTTTTAGCTTAAAATTTCCTGACATCTTCCCAACCACTCAAAAGAATAATATCATTTGGTTCTAGGTTTGCAAGGATCTTCATTCAAATATATATGTACTCTGAAATGTTGCCCTGCAGCCATTATGTAAAATCTCAGCATTGATATCTCACTTGGAGAAACAGCTTGTTACTTCTCTGTAAACTGGCATTTTATGACACTTTTCTTCTATTGGGATTTGAAACTAATGTTTGCAGTCTTGGCAAGAAAATCTCCTTTTTTCCTAACTGTTTACTTTCAGTGAATTTGAGCAATGTCATGTATTGTTGAAATAAAATCTTGTAGAAATCAATAATGATTGTTATCATCAACATTAGCATCAGGAAGAGTTGGCAGTATAGATATCTGGAAGTTTCTTTTCAGACAAAGAATTTTCCAAATAATAAAATTGTGATTGAGTATTTTGGCATTCATGAACGTAGTCATATCACAGATGGATGCAATACAATAAAAATGTAAGAAATTTTTCATGGACACATTTAATATGAAGTTATCAGGTTGTTATTATAGCAACCAAAATTTTATTTGCAAAAAATCTATTTATATGAATATGTCTCAAAAGAGGAAATATTGAAAATGCTTGAGATATTTGTCTCAATATGTCTAAAATATGTTGCCAAAGTAGAAGCTAATTCAAAGTATCGTTTCATATCAGGTTCAATGCACACTACTAAGTAGACTATGGAGATGATTCATGTGGCAAAGGAAATAAAGGATTAACTTCATGAGAAATTGATGACAGGACTACATTGAAAGTATCTTTTTATACAAATTGATAAATATTACTTTACCAATCTGTTGTTATAATAACATTTATTCCATTACCTTTCCATGATAATCTGAATGTATGACATATCAAAATTTCCTGTGAAATAATTTTTATCCAAAGAACACAATTAGCTTCTAAGTCTAAAGATCTTCTTATACCCAAACTGTATAGTTTAAAGGAAATTTTCCCTTCTAAAATCCTGGAATTGGAGAATACTTTTAAAGGAAAGGATATAGAAATGCTTTTTAAGTTCCATAGTATGGATCTAAGTAATTTGAAGCTGGTATTGATAGCAGTAGCATTAATGATGGAGTCATGATTTTTTTTCCCAGAGAAAGTAGGTATTTATTTAATGTATTATGAAGAGAAAATGGAAAGGAGGAAGGGGAGAAGGGATAAAAGCAGAGAGAAAGGCAGAGAGAGAGAGAGAGGAGGGCGGAAGGAAAGAAGTGGGGAGAAGGGAGAAAGGCAGAAGGTGCATCTTTGGGAGAGAGCCAGAAAGGAAAGAAACAGAGTCAGGATTCTTGTTCTACTCTAGGACATGAAAAAATTAAGGCAACAACAATCAATTAACTAAAAATAATTATTAAAGATTTGTCTTTTTGTTTACTAAAGACAAAAGATACATTGGATCCATTCCAATAAAAACAAAATAGTTTTGAGAAAAATAAGAATTATATAGATTCCAAATATTAATCAACATCAATTTATTAGAAAATTATATTTGTCAAGAATATTAATCCTCATATCCCTTTATATTTAAAATAAAATACTGGTCATTCCAAGAATAAATCTTATAATTATGTAATCATTTTATTCATGACACTTAATAACATTTATGTTATTACATATATATAGATAGATAGATAAAAATATGTTTGCAATTTTTTTTATAACTTTCTGATGTTAGCTCACAGATAGAACAGATTGTAGATTGGGGGTTTTGTCATTGGTTTCGCGTCCAGGTTTCTCTTTCTATATGTAGCCTTCAGAGTACCTTCTTGTGCCGTAGAGACTAAAAAGTAGGGATGAAGGCTCCACAGCTCTCTGTATTCAGTGAGCTATGGGCAATCCTGTTCTTGGCAGTAGTGCTTGCTGTCAGTTTTTAGAAATGGACCTTCTGTTGTAGCATCAGCATGAATTGTATAGGGATCTCTGTGGAACCCCTCAGCATACCACTCAACCAAATGCAAACCAGTCTCACCACTGGGAGCCTTGACTGGCTACAAAAATGGTCAGTTTAGACCTCAAATCATCAATTACTAGGAGTCTGTACTAGGGTAACACTCTTAGAATCCAGAAACTTTCCAACACACTAGATTTTCACACTGTTCCTAAGTGACAGCCTAATTCCAGTAGTCTCTACCCACACACTCTCCCTCCAACCCTCCATAAGCCCCTTTTTCCTTCTGTTCCCATCTCTTCCTGCCCCTATTTATCTGCAAAATTTACTCTATCTTTCTCTTCTGGAATGAAAGACACTGTGAGAACATGACTGCCAAATCAACTAAGCAGTGTTCTATGGACTCATAGATTCCTAAGAGGTCTCACAGGGCCTATATCAGTCTGCACTCAGTCCTCTGCATATGTTATGACTGTTAGCTTGTTGTTTTTGTAGGATTCCTAACCATGGAAGCAGGTCTATCTCTGACTTGGGGCACTTTTCCTTCTTTTGGGTTGCCTTGTTCTGCTGTGGAACAATATTTTTGTATATTGTGAAGATGTGTCATTTTGAAGGCATCATATGATTGGTTTGACAAAGAGCTGAGTATCTAGGCAGAAGAGAATAGGCGGGGATTTCCAGTGAGAGAGAAGAACTCAGGATGAATTTAGGCACATGGGAGAAGTCCAATTTATAGAATGGAGGAGGGGTAAAAAGTCACATGGCAAAACATAAATTAACAGAAATGGGCTGCTTCAATTTATAAGAACCTGTTGGCAACAAGCCTAAGCTAAGGCCAAGCATTCATAAATAATAAGTCTCTATGACATTATTTGGGATCTGGTGGTCCAAGGAAAGAGCAACTGTATTGTCCAGCATCAACATGAGGGCTTTTGCCTTGCCTTTTTGTATCTACTTTTGTCCTGTGTGACTCTTGCCTCTCAGAGTCCTGCTCTTTTTTGAAGAATAAATAGAAAGAGGTGAACCATGGGGGGATAGGAGAGGTTGGGGTATCTGGAAGGAGTAAAAAGAGGGAAAACTGTGGCAGGGGTGTATTAGAGAAGAATCTATTCTCAATAAAAAAAATAATAAAAAATTAAAATAATAATGTTAGTTTACAAAGTGATAAATCTTGTTGTGATATTTGCATAAATATATGTTACTCCATTGTCCTTAATCAGTTTCTTTGCATACTGTTTATTATACCTCCCTTACCATCCTTAATTCTGGTTCCCTTCTTTTCACCAATAGTGTGTTTCTTCAGCTTTCATAACACATGCATCCCATTACCTGTTCCTTTTCATTACATTCTGTTCTCTTAGAGGGAGCAATTAAAAGGCTAGGGAGAAACATAGCAATGGGGAAATTTTCAAAAATCAACAAGGATGACCCCAGCTAAGACTCTAAGCAGCAGTGGAGAAGATGCCTAAACTGGCCTTCTCCTGTAATTAGATTGATGACTACCTTAATTATCATCATAAATCCTTCAAACAGCAGTTGATGGAAGCAGATACAGAGATCTATAGCAAAGCACTTTGTAGAGCTCCTGGAGACCAGCCCAAGAGAGGGAAGAAAAATAATATGAACAAAGGGATCAAGAAAATGATGGTGATACCCACAGAAACAGCTGACCTGAGCTAATGAACTCACTGACTCTGAACTGAGAGAGGGTGTCAGGGTCAGTGCTAGTCTAGACTATAAATCATTTCTCCGGAGCAGAGGGCAGGCAGGGGAATAAAGACACAACTCACATGGCTTTATCAGGAGGGAGATTCTTAGGCCAAATGCTGTATTTCCTTCACTTTTCTTACCCGTTTAGCAGTGATAAAAGTTGCATTTCTGTTACTATAATTTTCACAGACTCGAACTATCTCTGCCATTGTTTTTGTTTTATTTTAACTTTTTATAGACATCAACATAAATAACTGAATATTCTTTTTTATCCCATATATAATTTATTATTTACAAATATTTTTACTTTTGATTTAAATTTTTTATATTTTTTAAAGTTTATTTTTATTTTTGAGCATTCATTACTCAAGTATCCACTTGTGGTATAATTTTTGTGGGTATTTTTATGTTCTCTTTCTTATGTCTGGTCACTTTTCTCGTGGTTTTTTTTGGGTGGGGGTTACTGATCAGACCCACATAGGGTGCCATTATGTTGGGGTCTGGTGCTAGCTTAGACCATAAATTATTTCTCTGACCAGCAGGGAGGCATGGAATAAGTACACAACTCACATCACTTTATGAGGAGGGAGTTTTTTAGTGATCCCTCACAAAATCCTGAGTTCACATCTTGAAAAATTCACCCGTGTTTATTCTCCAAACAAATTTTATACCAAAACGTAAACTGAATGGGAAATTTATTAGCATTCTGTTTCTGGGGTAGCAGGACTAAAGTCACACCCACAACTATGACTGCTCTGTCACATAGCCTGAATTAACACCTCTTTCCAGGCAATCTCCATTATTGCAAAAAAGCAGCAAAACGATATTAGCATATCCTAATCCTTTGTTTAGGATGGCGACATCCTGCCTGGAAGGCCAGGTGACCACCTTCTGTGAGGCCAGGTGCAAGCTATGGCCTGAGAGTCTGGCTGCCACACAATGAAAACATGTGGGCCTATATAATATATGGCCCTAAAGCAGGGGAAACTGCATTGGACTAAATTAGGCACAGTGAATGTGGGGGACAGTTCTGAGGCTTGGGAAGTCTGTAAGGCCTCTGGTGATGGGACTAGAATTTATCCCTAGTTCTTTAACTGACATTGAGGCGCACATTGTCTTTGGAGGGATACCTTGTTCAGCCTAGATATAAAGGGAAGGGCCTAGGTCTTGCCTTGAAATGAAGTGTCAGACTTTGTTGACTACCCATGGGAAGCCTTATCCTTTCTGAGGAGTGAAAGGAAGCAGGGTGGGGGAAAGGAGGAAAGGAGGGAGTAGGAGTAGGAACAGGAATAGCTATATAAAATGAGAAAAGATTGTATTTTTAAAAGTTCTTAATATAAAAATAGGCTTTCTACTTTCTTTCTTATAATCTTGCCAGTGGCCACATCAGAGGAGTAGCAGGAGGTAATTGCCTTTAGTTTATTAGCCCACCAGGAAATAAAGCTTTGATGGGTAAAGCTCAGATAGGCAGAACCCTGAGTGTTCCGGTTCTAGAATATTTCTTGTTACTGTTGTATCTTTACATGTTTGCCAATGCCATTTTTTTCTGGTGTCTGGCATAGTGTAAATCGGAGTGGGGAGATCCACATTCACCTTAATGTAGTGTGATCATCTTGTGGAAATATCCAATTATACTAGGCATTTTTACCTGTGGATTATTATGAAGAAAATTTCCTCCTAAGCTACACTGCTTAACTGAAACAATGATTTTATACAATAATAGTGCTACAGTAAATTGAATTTTTGATGACTAAGGGTCTTTAATAAATATAGTAAGGGATTATGATAGAGATTACCTTAGTGGGAAAGTTAGTATAGGTAAAGAGAGGTTAAAATATTGTCCCTGCCTCTGGTAAGGCAGAGGTTGCAGAGGATAGAAAATAAGATCAAAGAGATGTCATACAACTAATTTTTCTTAAAGAGCCATATAGACTGTGACTTAGTTTAATGGTTTTTAAAAAACAATTGAATCCCAGAAGCCCAGCTATCTTAAATTATCTTAGTCATAATATTTGGGGATGTTTTTGCAGATTTTGGTATGCATCATGACTAAAACAAATGACTTAAGTTTAGATTAAGATGTTTTTGTTACTAACTTTTAGATGAAAACCCAAGGAAATAATCTAAACTTTACTAAGGCACAAAGTTGAGTTAATGATTCATTAAGGTCAGGCAGGGAACAAGAATAAATTAGTCCAATAATTAGTTGATGTGCCTTTCTTACCAGGATTGTTTGAGGATCAAAGATTATGTAACATTCTACTGTCAGTTTAGTGATAGGAAAAAACTTTTGATGAATAGGTATGTAGCCTGAATATTTAAAGTACAGATATCTGATTCTTTTCACTTCTAAAAGATTAGATATTTGATTCTTTTAAGATTTCTTAGAAGATTACATTTTGAGATAAATAATAAAATAATTGGTCCTTTCTTTGTAACCACAAAATGCAACCTTCCAGTAAACGAACTGGCTGATAAAATTACCTTGCCTGCTTACACTCTGTTAATCAATCACAAGTGGATTGGGTATGAATATATGTGGTTTCTTATGATAACTTGTTTTTCACCTGTAATACATAAAATGTTTAATCATCTAAGGGTTGTGGAAAACATGATGATTTTTACTTGTATTTATTTTAGTCATTCATTTGAAAATTAGATTGTAACCATATTGCAATTTTTATATGAATTATAAGAGTTTGCTGGGATATATCAACTGTATGAGAAAAAATAAATTTAGTGAGAAGGTAAATGTCAAGAGTGAGAGAAAGAAATCACAAGGAATGATGTAGAATGAAAGTTAGAAGAAAGATATCAAGATAAACAGTAGGGAGACATTAGAAGTATAGAATAAAACAAGCAATACTAAGAACAATTAAATAAAGAACTAAACATTGGCCCCAGAAAGTCCTTGTGTGTCTGTTTGTCCACCCAATTCTTTACCTACTCTGCCTTTTCTCTTCAGTTTCCAGTTCCTCAGATAGAAAAGTCAAAGATCCACTGACTCCATTGATTCTTCCTTAATCTCTGTGCTCCTGGAGGATGGTCTTCAAGAAAGCACTATGATATCCTTTCTACTTCATGACCTCCTCCCACATGCTTGTATAAAATTAAGTCTAAATTCTACACATGAGAGAAGATATGTGGTTTTTGTCCTTCTGAATCTTCTTTATATTCTATAATATGAATCTTCTTTATATTCTATAACAGTGACTTACAGTTCCTTTAACTCCCCAAAAAATACTGATTTAATATTGTATTCCATCATAATAAAAATCCATTATGTATATGTAGCTTACATTTACTATTCATTTATCTGCTTGTATAACTCTAGGATGTGGGAAAATTATTTATTTTGTTAGGGTCTCAGAGATTTCAGACCATCATTACTTCTTCCATATACTTAGACAAAAAATTGTGACTGAGGCATGGTCAAGAATCTTCTTTACTTTATCATGGACATATGTTTGAAGATTACTGTAAGAGGAGGAGGCCAGGTAAAGTTTCATGAAGACAGGCAGATTGTGGTGAACTACAAACTCCAGCAAAGAGCTTGCACAGTTCTGGAACATAGCAATGATCTTTTCATGTCTGAAATCGATCAATGGACTAAACTACTGTTTACAACAGAGCTCTCAGGATCTAAATCCAATCATCTCTGGAAATACTGATACAGATAGACCCACCAGAGTACTTTAATATCTCTTATATATTTTTTAAGTTTAGTCAATTTGACAATCAAAATTAGCCATAACCTTTGTCATCATGGCACCCAAATATACTTTAATCTACAAGATTCAACCAATGTTAATCAAAAGTCTCATGCCCATAGCATAAAAGAAAACACATTAAACCAATATCCATTAATATTCATGATGTCAAGAATCATTACTATTTGAAGTCCAACTTCAAAAATTCCTATGAGAGCTGAATGAACTCTTCTTTGTAAGCCACTGTAAAAATTAATTTAAAAATTTCATTCTTTATAACTATAATAATATATAACACCAGCTTCATTTCAAAAATGGAGAAAAATAACCCAAGCGGTGGTGGTGCATGCCTTTAATCCCAGCACATGGGAGGCAGAGGCAGGCGGATCTCTGTGAGTTCGAGACCAGCCTGGTCTACAAGCGCTAGTTCCAGGACAGGTTCCAAAGCTACAGAGAAATCCTGTCTCGAAAAACTAAAAAAATAAGGGGGGGGGGATACAAGAAAGAAGTGGTACTCATTGTGGAAAACTCTAAATTCTATACTTTCATGTCTGTCATTAAGAATAAAAGGGACTGTCCACTGAGTGCCAATGGTATTGTATAGACATACCTGAACACCATAGCTGTTTGTAAACAAGATGGATCTCTCTTAGATTGGCTATGACTTTTCTTTAGCAGATGTTGCTGATTACTGTCAAATCCCACGTTCTTAGAGCTTCAGTTCAACATAGGCTTTACAGACATGCTGGGGAACCTCCCTCAGCCAATGGCCTTTGAGATGTTGGACCAGGTTAGGTGAGGTCTTGTGTTAAAAAAAAAAAAAAGCAAAAAACGTGCACTTGTGTGATTTCTCTCTCTCTCTCTCTCTCTCTCTCTCTCTCTCTCTCTCTCTCTCTCCTGGCTTCTGGATTCAGTTCCTCTTCCTTATTCATGCAGAAGACTATAATCTGTGAGTCCCTGCTAAATAAAGAACCCTTTATTATACTCAATGCTGAGCTAGTGTGGGACTACTTTATTAGCATTTTTCTACATCTGGCATCCAATGTGGGGAACAAGCACACACCTACAGGGACTGGGATGCCTTGAACACAAAGAAGAGAAATTGAATGGGATAATAGGTAGATTAGTGTGAGTTTATGCACAATCATAATAATAGTCAGTAATAGAGTAAATACTTGTGAACTATTATTTATAGACAATTTACATTGGCATATATTCTTGTATATTGATACCAATCAAGTTATGCTTGTGATATTGAATATGTTCCTATTTATGTTTCCAATATTTATACACATATGCAAAGTTATTTTGTCAAATTGTATGCATACATGTTTCTACCTCTACTTAAGACATTATGTATATTGATACAATTTTAGGATATATTTATCATATTGCATTATACATTTATACCTCTGATCAAGATAAATATACTGTAAGGTCTTCTTTGAAACTTCCAATCATATATTTCTTCCTTTGCTCTATTTTGGATTTCCCTTTTTGTTTCAATGTGTTCTTTTAATTATAGGATTAGAGGGGATTCCTATTATCAAACAAAACTTAGGAGCACTGATATTTGGGTAGCTAGACCTATTGTCTTTTGCGAAGATATTATTGATTTTGAAATTCACTGCTATATTTTAAATTAGAATATTATAAATTAGGTTATAATATACAAATAATACAAAAATTTATTTTTTTATATTTATAAATATATTCATATTCTACATAAAACAAAACAGGTATCAAGCAAGAATTACAGTTGCAGCATTTATATATTCTCTATCTTTTATCATAACTAAGGAAAACTATAAATATAACTACCTATTTATTTATTTATCTATTTATCAAAGACTCCAGGAGGATATAATATTACCTAAGTAAGCAGGAAGTGCATTGTAAGCAAGTTCTAAAATTCTGGAACTGACAGATACATCTTGCTGCCTGGACAGTCACCAAAAGAACTTCTCTAAGGTTGGAGCATCCAATCTTCACCCTATAGGCCCATAGTATCTAGCAGACTTTTCTATGATATAGGAAATTTCAAAGACTGTTCCACCTATACTGGCACTTTGTCAGTCACTTATCCTCCATGGAAATAAAAGAAGAACCTCTTTTCCAAAGCAACATATCTGTAGACCCATATTTTGAAGTCAAGACACCTTTAAGATATATATGATGGCTTAGGTTAGCAGCCCATACAATGAAATGTCTCTTTGTACTTAGCTCCTTTACAGTCAAAAAATTCAAAGAAAATGCAATAATAATACACAATCCAGACTATTTGTGTATATTCCGTCTTTACATGGCTTATTTTTCTTAGTCTATTACATTTTATACAAGTTTAATATTTCTTTTATTTTCTTTACTTCTTTAATCTATAATGGTCTGTACTATTTTATATTACTTGTACTGTTTCTTTACTCTTTTTTTCTCTCTCCTGAGCTTATGTACAATTTTTTAAACAGACTATGACCCATTTAGAGGTATATTTTTATCTGAATCTGTAGTTATTTTTTATCTGTAATTATGATCAGAAAGGCTTCTTAAAATGGTAAGCACTTCCTAAAATTCTAAGTGGCAGCATTGCTAGGGCAAACACAGCTCTACCTACTTACTCCACCTAGTCCAACATGGTGGAAGTCAGTGTACTGCCTCTGAGACTGCCTGGTGAGAGCTATGCTCATCACTTCAACTCTGGTAACCAGTTGGTACATACTACCACCAGGTAACTTGCATCATGCTGCCCACAAGCCCCATTCAAGTGCTTGGCTTCCTGAAAGAGCCGGAGTTAGTGCTGGCAGCACAGGCCAGAAAGCTTCCATTATGAAATTGTGCAGGTTTTTTTAGCTACCACTTAATCAGGAAGACCTCTTTTAAAGGAGCTACAGCATGCTGTCAGCAAGCAGAGCTCATTCCAAAAAAAATGTGGCTAGACTTTTTTGTTTATTGTCTAGAAGTCCTTTCCAAGCCCTCTCACTTTTTATGTGGATTTAGCTAGCATATGTTAGAGTGCCAATCTGTTGTGGGTGGCCACTTGTTTGTTCCCAGCTGCTCAGCCTTGAAATAATAACTAAGAAATGATATTATTTAAATTACTATTTGAACTATTAGCTATAGCTGCTCATTGGCTAACTATTACATATTAATTTAACACATGTCTATTAATCTGTGTACTGCCACATGGTTGGGACTTACATGATAAAGTTCTGTCTGGCATCTATCTCTGGCAGTGTTACATGGCATCTCCTGACTCTGCCTTCTTTCTCCCAGCATTCAGTTTAGTTTTGTCCACCTAGTACTGTTCTGCTATAGGCCCAAGGAAGTTTCTTTATGAACCAATGGTATTCTCAGAATACACAGGGGAATCCCATATCAGTTGTTTTGTTTTTGTTGCCTTCTTTCTTTGTGTGTATGTTTACCTAGATTTGATATTAGAAAATTATTTGACAATTCCATCAATTTTGAAGAAATTTCACCACTGACTGAAGTTTCTTAGTTTCAAAGTCTTATAACATCCCAGGTTCACCACCTGTTTGCCATTCAAGATATAAGCTCTTATTTTGCAGTTCTAGTTGCAGTGTTTGCCTGCTGTAATTCTCCCCTCTATAGTAGTAATGGACACTTATCCCCTGGAATCATAAACTAAAATAAGACTTTCTGTCTATAAGTTCCCTTAGTCATGGTGTTTTAATACAGCAATAAAAAACATAGCACTGCAGCATCACAAGTGAAACTATAAAATCACTTACCAAATAACTCTAAAGTCTTCTATTATAGTTGAAGTTAAGATTGAATATACAAAATTGGTACTGCTGTACTATTTAAGGGTTTATATAGATAATGACTGATGTACTATTTAAGTGTTCATACAGATAATGCTTGCCATGACATTGTACAATGAATACATTTTAACAAACTTGTTCTCAATCTCTATAAGTACAGATATTCTTGGGCTTCTATTACGACAACAATGAATGAGGCTTAGGAGACATAAAACCTGATTTCTGCTCTAGTCTCTGGCAAATGATACCTGCAAAAATTCCTCCTACACTTTGCTAGCTTCATTTGCAAAATATAAATAAGCATGTCTATCTTAAATGTATACAGAAAGCAAAATAAGACAATTTGTATAAAGCACATAAGCATATTACCTACAAAATTAGAGACATTTAAGAATCAAATATTGTGACTCACTTTGATTAAAATGAAACCAGAAGCAAATATTTTACTAATATTGCATGAAAATTGTTGTAAGAGGTAATTGGATTTCACTTAAATGCTTTTGACAATTCAGTAAATAGGTATTCTCCACTGATCATTATTGATAGTATTATAGAGAAAATTTGAAAGTACTCATGTAACAATTGTCATAATATAAAAAGGAAATTATTTATTTTGATTACCATAAACTGAGACACTAGTGTTAATTCCTTGTGGGTTTTTTGGGTTATCTAAGGTTCTTGCTAAAGTGATGAGATGTCACTTCTAAGGGACACAAAAGTTTTCATGAGTACTTAACAATGGGTAGCAGATGACAGACAGTAACTAATAGGTAGATGGAATTTGATTGTAACCTCACTCTTATTAATCTAGAAGTGAGATTTGAGGGCCCTGATTGAACTTTAATCACACAAAAAAATTTCAGGCTCTCCTCTATCTATCAGAAAAAAAAACTTAATAAATGTACTTGACCAAGGTTGCTAGGGCCTTTCGTTGTTCTCCCATTATATTTTCCTCCATGGATGAACTTAATTGCAAATTGTGTTTCTTCTTACCCTGACTTCAGAACATAATTTGACACTGAGTGGGAAGTGAACATATTTTCTTTAGAGTGATTTTGCAGGATGGTGTTTAAGGACAATTCCCAAAGTATATCTGGACCTATATTTGGAAATCCAACCTGTCTTCAAAACCTACAGAATGGACTGTAATGTTTGCTCAGTGGAGAGTTTTTGAAAGCACTGAATTGATTAATGCCTGAATGGAGAGCAGAGACAGTCTGCCAACCACAATCTGCCTTTCAATAATTCTCAGAGAAGACAGATGGCAAGAAAGTTCAAGTTTCAGACCTCTGGAATCTCAGGGGTTTATATAGAGTTTAATTACTTTGCAGACAAAATGGGGGACAGATGTGTAGCACTAGTTCCACAAACAAAGTGAACCCTACTATCTGACTAGACTATAATTTCTTGGCTCTTGTTTTAAAAACCCTGTGAATGCTGAGGAAGGAGGCCAAAAATCTGTACATTGGATTCTACTGCCCCTACTGTCAGAAGAGACAGCTGAAAACCAACAAGTAAAATGTTTTAGTAGGCATATTTATTAGGGCTCCTTCTTTACTAGTGGATTAAAGTCCTGTGGTTAGCCACTGACATGGAAGAGAGATTAATAACCAAATCAATAAAGCTGGAAAATGAAACTATAATGTTAAAGGTGATGTTTTAGTCAAGAACATCCTACTTCCTATTTTGCTTTGTTCATTTCTCTGGACCCTGCGAAGCCTAATGCTAACAGATAGTTGCTAGTGTGGTAATTTACATCTTAAAGGATTTATTTTTAAAATCTCCTTTATGAAAGAAAATATCTTCCAACATCTGACAGTACTCTCACAT
Source organism: Dicrostonyx torquatus (assembly GCA_028555095.1). NCBI lineage: Eukaryota > Metazoa > Chordata > Mammalia > Rodentia > Cricetidae > Dicrostonyx > Dicrostonyx torquatus. The sequence goes on from JAQHUG010000359.1 coordinate 1,487,542, forward strand.
ATAGTACTGGATATATTCATTGTAGTAGAGGTATTTTGTCCATAAAGTACCAATTAAATAGAAAATCTTGAAACTAGAGACTGTAAATTTTAACATCAACCATAAAATATACCCTGAATCCTTTGGAAGTTGAGATATCACTTAGAATGTAAAAAAAAAAAAATTTGTTATATGTATACATGTTTCTGATCTTGTATAAGATATTATGATTGTGTAGTTCATTTAAAAATGTAATGTATAATTAGGAAATATAGATTGTTAATAGATAATCATCTATAATAGTTTAGTTTGTAGTCATATTAGATTTTCTAA
>JAQHUG010000359.1:1511990-1528167 GCA_028555095.1 Dicrostonyx torquatus
GCAGGAATGCCAAGGGATCTTCCTGCTTCCCAAATTCTTCTGTTTTCCCCTCTACTTTTTGTCTGGTTTTCCCGCCTATACTCCCTGCCTGGCCAATCAACATTTATTTAAAACATGATTGACAGAATTGTCCCGCACCATTTCCCCCTCTTTTAAAAAAAAAAGGAAATATTCATAGTCTATTTTTTGGGAATGTAGGCCCAGGTAGCTCAGTCAGTAGAGCATGAGACTCTTAATCTCAGGGTCATGGGTTCGACCCCCATGTTGGGCGCCAGTTGTAGAGTTACAATAATTAACCAAGCCAGCTCAATAAGAAAAGGTATTTTAATAAATAAAAAGAGGGAAGACTCACAGAAACAGGGAAGTCTGAAGTCCTATCTGATCACATGACGCCACATGGAGCGATCAGAGAGCGCATGTCTGTGTTCTCTCCATTTTCATTACCTGGGGTCTCAATGGCCACACCCCAACATGAGGTGATTGGCTGTTACCCCATCATTATTAAGCCAAATATTCTATATCATTTGCCCTTGGTATAATTTAGGCATAAATGTGTAGATGAAAGTGATTATATGGAATAATTTTTTAAATAATTTTTTCTCATACACATCTGAGAGAAAATTTAAAACAACTTTGTTGAAGGTAAAATCTGTTTTATGAATCAATTTTTTCTAAAAGAATAGTTATATATAAGTCATATATTTAAAAATATTGCAAAGATTTGGATGTTTCTTCTTCTGTATTCTGATTTGATGCATAGGTGCATACTATCAGCAATGCATTTCCTTTAGGAACCTATTCAGGTTGATTTCATTAATTTATTCATTCCAGAAAAAAATATGACTGTTTTATAGAATGTTGAATGCAGCATTCACATTTATTTCCCTTTAAATGATTGAAGACATTACTCATCTTACATGACACCAGTTTGGTGTTGTAACTATAATTTAAGGTTAACAGATATCTTTTAAAAATATTACTCATGAATTATGAAGCGTTAAAAAGTCACTGAGGAATATAATAGGAAAATTTTATGTGTATATGTGTTTGCATGCAAGAATATATGTTCACTTGTATATGTATCTTGATGCCCTTAGAAATTGGAAGAAGGTGTTGGATGTCTAGTAATTCCAGTTGGAATTACAATCATTTCCAATACATCACAGTGCATGCTGGGGACTCCTAGCAAGTTATGTATAAGTCTGTCCCATTTGCATATTCTACAGATTATAGATTATGGAAGATTAACTGAATAGGAAACTCTAAGTAGCTATGATAAAGTAATCATCCATTCCAGAGTTACACTTCTGTCTATAAAGTTGCTTTGGAGCCACACACTTCTGTTAGTAGCTCTTTACCCATGTTCGATAATTAAGTCCCGATAAACATATTGCTATGTGGAGTTGGAATTCAATGGTAGCATACTATGTTCTGTCATTAGGAGTGGATATGACAGGAGTAGAAATTCATTTAAATCTTCCTCAGGGAAATATTCATGCAAAAATGAAGACAGACTTTGGTATTTATATAATATTTCCCCCAGAAAGTGAACTCACATATGTCTTGCATTTGACAAAGTCATAAAAATATTGATTTGGATGTGGTAAATGGGTTTGTACATTGTAGAAATATTCTCACAGAGTAGATGCTAGAATAAACAAATCTGCAAATTCTCAATGATTTTTACTTTCTTTCTCTTTTAGTTTGCTTTCTACAATAAATCCCCTCTTCTTTTTTTTTAATAATAGCATGAGGATTTCCCACTCATTTGCAGCTACTTGCCTATATTTTCCACAGGTAGGTGTGCAAACAATAAGTCTTTTGCAAGTATAATATAAACTTCAACACAACAGTGATTATTGATCATGTTGTACTGGATATGTACATGATGCTGTATATACTAAATATACTAGATACAACCACCATAGTTGTCAGTTGCCTGTGCGTTTCTGTGGGGAGACAGGTAAAACCAATTTCCCACCCAGTCCTTACAAATGTGACTCAGTGTTCAGCTGTCAATCTCCAAGGTAAGAATCATCTTTACTGCATGTATAAACTGGTATTAAGTATGAGTTGGAATCTCAAAGATGTAGATTCTAATGCAAGCTAAAGAATGGGCATGGCAGTGAGATATGTAACAAATAGTCAAAGATAGTAAGCTTCCTCCTATGCCAGCAGAAGTTGTGGCCCAGATTACTGTTGAATCTTCCCATCTCAAAAGATCTGGGCTAAAAGTGGGTCTTTAAACTTTAAATGATTTAATTATAAAAAAAAATCCTCATGGTGTTGTGAGATGTTGGTTAATTCCACATGTTGTCAAGTTGAAAACCAAGAACAGTCATAACCACTTTATATGCAGATTAGTAGGTAAAGTATACATATTAATAGTAAGAGTCACATGACCAGTGTTAGAGCATTTATTACATAGTAACCTCCTGTGACTGACAGAATTTTATTGGTAGCACTATATGGCACAAATACACCTTCATAATATTTCTTGGAGTACTTCCTTATGTAGGGAGATAGTTACTTTCCAATGCTAGGACTCACTTATTTTACTTTGTATAGTGCTCTTCTGAATAATGAATAGAGAGTTATAAACACATCCTTCCTATTGCCTGCCTTGAACTAGGAACATTATATAAGAATTTCGTTTTCTCTTTGTGCGAGGAAATTTATTATTTCATCCCTGAATAACAAGATTGAATCCAGTGCAATAAATTCTGGGAACTTAAGCTTTTACTTGTGTAATAAAGGCTTCCTCCTTTTTTCTTCTGAAATAAAAAATACAGTAAATTATTTCTAGCAATTTCATTCATTCTCAGCTAATTTTAAAGAAAACACTGTCGACTTTTTGTTACTTTATTAGAAAAATATTTTGAAAATTTTCCTTAACCTTCAGTCATAGACTCATGGTCTTCATGATCACGCACTCAGTTAATAGACATGAATGATCAGGCATTGAGCTGTCCTGCCTTTCCAGATGCTTACCTTAGAGAAAAGAACATATAGAATACAATCAGTCATTGGAGTGCTGTATGTTTAAATTAAAACAGGGACTCTCTTGGTTCACTTTAAGGAGTCTGTTTTTGTTTACATGTAAGAGTAAGCATTATGTGAGATCTTCTTCAAGGATGAGTATGAGTCACCAGAAAAATAAACATTAAAAGCCAAAGATGACAAAACCAAAAATACACACTGGCTGGTTGATTCATGGAACTAAAGATTTTGAGGTATGATAATTACGATATAGTAATTTATGCAAAGAAAGAAATGTCCATGTATATCTGTCTGTCCATTTGTAAGCACATATAGTGGGTAAGGTACGTTTGCATAGTACAAGTCATTTGGCTAATTTAGGACATATATTACTCAGTCACCTGTGATTTTCAGTGTCTTTTTGATAATAGAATCTACTACTTAGGCATACAAGTCTCTACACTATTTGTTTAATTTGTTAGTTACCTAGTTAGCTAATGTCCAAAGCTAGAACTCTGTCATTTGAACTTTTATTTTGTTCTCCTGATCTTGCTCAAAATGTTATTTGTATCTTTTCTACTTTGACAAAACATATATGCCATCTATTTTCAAGTGATGACACAAATATGAGCTTACTATGAGGAGTCTCACCAATATAGCCACAACTCACATTCTCATATTTCACACACACAACTTTTAATAAAAAAAGATCTTGTCTCATCAAATAATAGTATCTTTGTTCACAAATATTCTCGAAAGGGTACTACAGTTTGTTGTTAATTTAATCTTGGTGACTCTTTGTTTTTTGACATTCTAAGAAGTAATCTGTATGTCATTTACTTAGAAATATTGTGACTTAAAATAATTTATTATTTAAACTGCAATACTACAATCTTCTGTCATTTTTAAAGTATCGTTATTGTTCATGCCATGGGGGAAAATTAGTCAAATGGAGAAATTACCAACGTCCTCTTTAGAAAATAGCAATTTATCCCTGCCTCAGTGTTTGTGCCAAAGCCTATAGTCAACTTAGCTGTATCGATTTATTGCCCTCTATTCATGTTGCTGTGTTATAAAGGCTATAAAAAAGGCATATAATTGTGGACACGCTCTGTAACACATTCTACAGATAGTTGCTTTTTTTCGTGGCCTTTCACTTCTGTATCATGAATGCTATTTGGATTCTACCATGATAATGGTTAGTCAGAGAGTTAATTTACAGCAGGACCTAGTACTAGCAGTTGTAGTATGAGGTATTATTCCTTTAAGACTTGGGTTAGTCTCTTCCTCCAAAATAACACTGAACTCAATAAAACATTATAAATAAAATATTCATTTAATATCCAGGAAAGCATGTTTCTCATGCATTTAGTTTTACAAGTCAAAGTTTTCAACTATATGACTAAGGTATTTTGAAGCTAAGTGTTTCAGTCATACTCATAAACCCATCTTATTATTCTAGGAGTTTGGCAGATATTCAGTTATACATAAACAAAAGTCATTCCACTTACCGAGGATCTACTGGCAGTTAATAGTTGCTGAATGAGGGTCAATCATTCTTTGAACATGTGATCATTGGCAGGTTTTTCATGCTCCAAGAGTTAACCAAACTCCATATACATATGAGCATCACAAACTAGACTTCGTGGGTCATAAAAAGCAAACAACAAAGAAAGTGCATGAAGTTCGCAGGGTGATGTATTGTAAGAGATTTGAGGAGAGCAAAAGTAGAAACACTGAATGTGGATATAGTCACATTTTCTTTATGCATGTATGAAATTCTCAAAAACTACAAAAATATTTTAGAAGACAATGAAATATTTTGTATGAAAATTTGATTACATATTTATGCTGAAACTGAAGTACTTTAAACTATCATATTATTAAATTTAATTTCATTAGATGGTGAAATTTTTCTCATATACTGTTAAGAAATATTATCTCATTCAAGCATATATGAGAACTGCTTCTTTCACAGCTGCTTTTCACTTTCAGTATTTACAAAACCGAGTGCATACTGGACTTGAGGCTGCATTATTTATTTTAACCTCATTTATTCACTGATATTCTTTTGCTACAGTTTTACTTACAAAGATGCTGAGAAAAACAAGTTATTACACCTTTCACTTTCACTTCTTGTTGCCTCTAAACAAGATTTGGATTGACAGGACTCCCCCCGTGTGTAGGTTTTTGGAAGTGGCAGGAGGCATATATACCATTATATTCCTTGTTCAAAAATTCCACATCTGACATCTATTATTATTTATAGTAAAAAAATGAGTCAGTGTACCTTTCATCAGACCTTGTTTGATATATAAAGCTATTAACATGGTAAGCAAATTATTTTCTTATATTCTTGTTTTCCTCAGGTATGTAATGAGAAAATATGCATAGATACATTGGCTCATGCCTTTATTCCCAGGACTTGGGAGGCAGAATTGTCATGAGTATCCAGAAAACTTGGGCTACATTGTGATACTTCTTTTCAACAATGAATAAGCAAGCAAACATATGGTTAACTTGCAGTGAATAAAAAAGTTACATTTAAAGGCTGTTGAGATGGTTGTTTGGGTAAAGGCATTTTCCACTAAGACTCATTACTGGTCCCTACATAATGTCTTCAGACCTCCACATGCAGATCATTGCATCCGTGCCTCCTCCCGCAAGACAAAATTTAATCTAAAGAAAAATGTTTAAGTAACTGTGTAAAGCTGTCCCATAGTTCCAAACAGCCACTCAGACAAGTCCTCCTTTGAACCATTATATATCACAAATATCAAAGATTTATATTAAATTAACTGCTTTATTAAGTTACTTAGAATGGTTTGGCATTTTATGTATATTGTCAACTTTGGGCTTTTTCATAGGACTTTTTCATGACAGCTCACAACTGTTTGTAACTCCAGTTTCTGGAGATGCAATGCCCTCTTCTGGTCTCTGATGTCATTGTACACACAGGGAACACAGTCATACATGCAAGCAAAACAAACATTCACATAAAATAAATACTCTTTTCATTGGAAAAAAAATAATTAAAAACCCCAAACTAAAAACTGGTGTTATTTTGGTGCTGTGATGATGCTTAGGTTGGAAAGTCACACCTTTGGAACATTGGACTATTTTTCTTTCTCCAGATGGTACATCACTTATGATTGTGAACTCATTTGGAAGAACAGGGAGCCTCTAATAAAAATCTGTCATGAAATAAGGACTAATGGTTCCATGAAAGGTGACTCTAAGTGAAACAAAAATTGCAAATATAATATATCTTTCCCTTGCTGCATGGAAGACTCAGCATCTAGCAGTAGATCAAGATCCATACCATTGCAAAGTATTTATATCTACAGCATATCCCCTTTAAATGTAAACAATCATTTAGGGATATGTGTGTAGTTCTCTCCAAACTGCTTCCTGCTGTTTATTGGGCAAAGTAATTATGGGGATGGTCAAGGAGACCTTTCAGGTGGTCTTGATTTATCAAACTACATTAGTCTGGAATCCTTAGGTTCTCATCTATGGAAACAAAAGAAAAACCTCTTTCCCAAAGCAACAAATCCTTAGACCCAAATTCTGAAGTCATGATATCTTTAAAGTATATATGTTGGTTACTTATCTCCTTCACAGTTGAAAAATTCAAAGAAAACACAGTAATATACATAATCCAGACTTCTGTGTATTTTCCATCTTTACATGGCTTATTTTCTTTAATCCTTTTAATCTATGACTAATTGTATTATGTCTCTATAAAGACTTTGTTTTATTTTTTAAAAAGCAATTTCCTTCTTTTTATAATTGTCTATACTCTTTTTTTCTCTCTCCTAAGCCTATATATATTTAAGCAATACTGTGACCCATTTAGAGGTCTTTTCCAACTACATTTGTCTTTATTGCATATCTGTAAATATTTTCTGATCAGAAGCACTTCTTAAAAAGTTATGCATCCTTATTAAGCTAAGGCTGCTTTTCTATTTGTCTCAGCCCAGTCCAACCTGGTCGGGTGGAGGTCTAAACAGGCATGTTCACAGCTCCATTTTCAGGCACACAGCAGGTTTATGTTGCCATTATTCAAGTTGTAGCACTATGCTCACAAACCCAATTTAAAGGCTCCATAGCCAGACCTCCCAAGAGTCAGAGTTCATGCTGGCAGCAAGGCCCAGGAAGCCATGATTTCAAAACTGTGTGACTATTTTTCTGCTACTGCTGAATCAGGAAAACCTCACTTACAGGAGCCATGGTGTCAAGACATGCTTAACTCTTCTCTTTTGTGTCTAGAATTACTTCAAAGCTTTCTCAGGTTTAATGTAGATACAGTCAACCACGTTGGTGCACCAATTTGTAGTAGGAGGCCACTTGTTCATTCCTGACTGCCCTAACTTGAAATAACCACACAGATACTGTACTAATTAAATCCCTGCTTGGCCTATTAGCTCTAGCTTCTTATTGGCTATCCCTTACATCTTAACTCAACCCATTTCTTTTAATCTGTGTATTGCCATGAGGCTATCACTTACTGAGTAAAGTTCTGTCCTGTGTATCTCTCTGGCAAGGATACATGGCTTCTCCCTGACTCTGCCTTCTTTCTCCTAGAATTCACTTAGTTTTCCCTGCATATATCTATTCTGCCCTGAGCAGGCCCAAGACAGTCCTTTATTAACCAATGTTATTCACAGTATACAGAGGGGAATCCCATATCACCATTTGCCTCCTCTTTAATCTCAATTCAGAAAAGGGCATACCTCCCAAAGAAGTCAAAATAGTATGGCACATCAAGTTGAGGAATGACCAAACTCCACTCTGTGCATCAACCTTAGGCAAGGCAACCCCACTTGAATTTGGGTTTTCAAAAGCCAGCTCAAGTACCAGGGAATGTCCTGATCCCATTTCTAGGAGCCCCACAAATAGACAAAACTACAGAATTGTTACACACATGCATATTGCCTAGTGAGGTCCCATGCAGTTTCTATAGCTGTTCAGAGTTGATGAGCTTCCATGGGATCAGTTCAGCTATCTCTGTGGGTTTGACTGTCATGACCTTGATCCTCTACCTTGTACAATCCTTCCTCTTTCTCTTTACCAGGGTTCCCATATCTCAGCCAGTGCTTCGCTGTGGATCACTGCATCTGCTTCCAACAGTTACTGGATGGATGTTCTCTGATCACAATATAGGATGGCCACCAATTTGATTAGAGAAGACCAGTTCAGGCACCCTCTGCACTATTTCTATGAGTTTTGACAGGGGTCATCCTGTGTATTCCTGAAAGTTTCCTTGGCACCAGATTTCTCCCTATCCCTCAAATGTCCTCCCCATCAAGTTATCTATTTCATAATTTTATCCAACTGCCCTATCCTCAACCCAACCAAACTGATCCCTTATGTTTCCATACCTGCATATCCCCAAACCCCTACCCCACCAGCCCCAAGTTACCCAGGAGATCTCTTCTATTTCCCCGTCCCAGGGACATACATGTGTTCACTCTTTAGGACCTCTTTCTTACATAGCTTTTGGGGGCTGTGGAATGTAGCCTTGTTATCCTTTATTTTAATGTTAATTAATATCCACTTATGAATGAGCACATACCATGTTTGTCATTAAGATGGAAGCCCATAGTCATTTTGATTTGCATTTCAATGAAGGCTAAGGAATGTTGAATAATTCTTTAAGTGTATCTGGGCCATTTGAGATTCAGCTGTTGAGAATTCTCTGTTTAAACCTGTATCCCATTTTAAATTAGATTATTTGGGTTTTTTTTATGTTTTCTTTCTTGAGTTCATTATATATTTTGGAGATCAGCCCTCTGTCATGTGTAAGGTTGGTAAAGAACCTTTTCCATTTTGTAGACCACTGTTTTGTCTGATTGACAATATCCTTTGCATTACAGAAGCTTTCCAGTTTCATGAGGTCCCATTCATCAATTTTTAATTTCACTGTGTGTGAACACATCTTCCATGCCAATGTGTTCAAGGCTACTTCTTACTTTCTTTTCTACCAACTTCTGTGTAATTAGGTTTATCTTAAGGAATTATATCCACTGGGACTTGAGCTTTGAACAGCGTGGTAGATTTCGATCTGTTTGCATTCTTCTACATGCTGACATCGATTTATGCCAGCTTCATTTGGTGAAAATATTTTAGTTTTTCCATTGTATAATCTTACTTATTTTGTCAAAAATCATAAGTGTATGGATTTACATCAGAGTCTTCCATTTAATTCCATTGATGCAACTGTTTTAATGCCATTATCCGCTGTTTTTGTTACTATAGTTCTAAAATAGAGCTTGAAGTCAGAGATGGTGATATATCCGGAAGTTACTTTATACTACAGGATAGTTTTAGCTATCTTGGGTCTTTTGTTTTTCCATATAAAGTTGAGTATTATTCTTTCAAGATCTTGTAAGGAATTGTGTTAGAATTTTGATGGGGATTGTATCAAATGTGTAGATTACTTTTGGTAAGGTTACCATTTTTACTACGTTAAACCTATGGAACCATGAGCATGTCTTCTTCAATAACTTAAAGTTCTTGTTTTATCAGTTGTTCACTATTCTGGTTAGAGTTACCCTAAGATAGTTTGTATTATTTATGGCTATTGTGAAGGGTGTTGTTTGCATGATTTCTTTCTCAGTAAATTTGTCATTTGCATATAGGAGAGGTTCCAGTTTTTTTTTTTTTTTTAGTTAATCTTGTATCCAGCCACACTGTTGAAGGTGTTTATCAGCTGTGGAGTTCCTTGGTATAATTTTTGGGTCACTTATTTATACCATCAGTCCAACTGCAAATAGCAAATGTTTGAATTGTTCCTTTCAAATTTGCATACCCTTGATGTCATTATTTTATTGCTATAGCAAGAAATTTGAGTACTATATTAAGGATTTTTGGAGAAAATGGGCAGCCTTGTCTTGTTCCTGATCTATTGAAGTTGCTTTGAGATTCTTTCTGTTTAAGTTGACATTGGCTGTCAGCTTATGTTGCTTTTATTATGTTTTGGTATATTCCCTCTATTCCTGACCTCTCTAAGACCTTCATCATGAAGAGCAGTTGGATTTTGTCAATTTTTTTCTGTGTCTTAGGAGATGATTATATGTTGTTTTTTTTTTTTACTTTCAGTTTGTTTGCATGGTATATTACATTGACAGATTTTCATATATTTAACCTCCTTACATTTCTGAGATGAAGCCTACTTGATCATGGTGGATGATTTTTTTATTTGTTCTTGGATTTGCTTTGCCAGTATTTATATAAATCAATGGGGGAATTTTGCATTTAACCAATAACATTCCACTATTTTCTTTCAGAGGCCCATGGCCATTTCATAAAATATGCATTCCCTATAACTTCAAATTTCCAATAGTCTTATACTTAAAAGTCTATTTAAAATTCTACCTGAATATCTCTTTTGAGAATTAATGCAATTTTGTAACTGAATACCTAAAAGAAAATAAGAAAAATAAATTACAAATATCTTACACAAAATGTCACATGATAAACATTCTCATTCCAAGACTGGAGTCTTGAATAAAACAGATCTGAACTGTGAGAACTTAGTTACACATTAAAAAAAGTTCAGACCACTGCAAGATAAAAGCTCAACAGGTAAAGCATCAAAACCTTTCTATGTTCTATGTTCTTAATCAAAGGTACACAGAGATATAATCTGCATTTCAAAAGGCGTATACATGCACCCTTTCAGTTTTATTACTGTCACAATACAGATACTCTCTTTTGAGCTTGTCTTAATTTTTGTCTGCTACTTTTTGTTGTGGAAGGAGGCTGCTTGTTGCTTCCTGGCCACTAGGCTAGCTTAGACCTGAAATAATCACATAGAAACCATATTATTTAAATCACTGCTTGGCCCATTAGCTGTAGCTTCTTATTGGGTAACTCTTACATATTAATTTAACTAATTTATATTAATCTGTATTTTGCCAAGTGGCTGTAGCTTACCAGGTAAAATTTCCAGTGTCTGTATCCAGTGGCTCCATGGCTTTTCTCTGATTCCACCCTCATTCTCCCATGCTATAGGCCAAGCAAGTTTTCTTTATTCATTAACCAATAAAATCAATACATACACAGAAGGACCTCCCACATCATTTCCCCTTTTCTGTTTAAACAAAAAGAAGGCTTTAAATTTAACATAGTAAAATTACATATAACAAAACAGGTATCAAGCAAGAATTACAGTTAAAATGTTTATATATACTTTATCTTTTATCATAACTAAGGAAAACTATAACTATAAATTCTTCAACTCCATTAAAGACTCCAGAAGGATAAAATATTGCCTAAGTAAATAGGAAGTACATTGATAGCAACTTCCAAAACTCTAGAATTAACAGACATTTTACTGCCTTGACAATCACCCAAAATTTACTGTACCATTGGGGCATCCATTTTTAGCCTACTGGCCCATGGTATTGGTGGACTTTTCCATGAAGCAGGAAATTTCAAAGACAGTTCCGCCTATATTGGCAGTTTGTAAGTCACTTTCTTCTGTATCCTGCAGAGTACCTTAGAGACTTCCATGAAGCAGGAACTCAAAAAGATAGTTTCACCTTTAGGCAAGTTCAACTGTCAGTTCTCTGTGGGTCCATAAGGAACCTCTTCAATGCCCATCTTCCTCTTGAAGTAATTGGTGCTAGGAAGAACAGATGTGTCTCATTGTCATGAAAGTCCTAAGTTACTAAAACATTTTAAATGCTATATTCTGTAAACCTTGAAAGATTTGAAGAATACCTACCTATCTGAAATACAACTCTGTACATCTAGAATATCTAACTAACATGACTACAAGCTTGACTATTATAGATGATTCTCTATTTAACTATATTTTTAATTAAACATTACATTTTTAAATGAGCTACACAAACACAATACCTTAATCAAAAGCAGAAATATACATATAACAAAATTGACCTAAAACTTGTATCAATAAGCCAAGATCAATACCAATGCAAAGTATCCATCTCTATAGCATATCCCCCTTTAAATACAAACAAATTTTATAAACAACATTTAGGAATGTGGATGTAGTTTCTCCAAATTTCTTCCTGGTGTTTATTGGGGGAAGTAATTTTTGAGGGTTGTTCAAGGTGATCTTTCAGGTGGTCTTATTCCATTAAACCACACCAGTCTGAAAGCAATCCACAGGTTCTCAGGAAACAGGGGAAGAACCACTTTTCCAAAGCAGCATATCCTTAGACCTAAATTTAGAAGTCATGATATCTTTATAATATACATGCTGGTTTAGCTTTGCAGCCCATACAATGAAATGTCTCTCTGTACTTAGTTTTTGTACAGTCAAAAAATTCAAAGATAACACAATAATATACATAATCCAAAATCTCTGTGAATTCTCCATCTTTACCTGGCTTATTTTTCTTTACTCCTTTTAATCTATGACTATCTGTACTCTGTCTGTATTAAGACTTTACCCCCTTTTAAAGCATTAACTTTATTTTATGACTCTCTATACTCTTTTTCTTCTCTCGTCCAAGCCTATGTACATTTATCCAACATTGTGACTCACTTAGAGTTCTTTTTTCCAATCTGGATTTGTCTTTATTGCATATCTGTAATTATATACTATCCAGGAGAGCTTTTTTAAATGATAGGTGCTTCTTAAAACTTAAGATGTGCCATTACTAGGTCAAATATGATGCTTCCTGCTTGCCCCACCCAGTCCAGCATGGCAGAGCCACCTCTGAGAGCCATGCACACCACCCCGATTTCAGGCACACAGCCAGTCCACACTGCTATCAAACAAGCCACAGCATGCTGCTCACAAACCCCAATGAAATGTTCCATAGCTGAACCTCCTGCCTGAAAGTATGAGAGTTTCCACTGGCAAGATAGCCCAGAAACCCAGCATTTCAAAATGGCATGGCTTTTTTCCTGTTATTTCTGAATCAGGAAAATCTCTCTTAAAGGAGACATGCCTCTGCTTGTTTCTCTGCTTGTTTTCCTCCCAGTCAAAGTTTGAGATAGGATATCACTTTGTCACTGAGGCTGACTCAGAACTCAATATGTATTCCTGGCTTGACATGAACTGAATGCAGTCTTTCTGCCTTAGCCTACCAAGAGTTGGGATTGCAGGTGTGAGGCACTCACACAGGGCGACATTGGTTTTGTTAAATAATGTAAAAAGTAATATAGAAAATAAACACAAGAGACTCAGGCCATTCTACTCCCTGAAAAAGTGGAAGTGTCTATACCCCTATCGCTATTACAAATATTTCTAAGGATATGTGAATAAGAACGGCTTATTTTAAAAATTTGTATCCTACTTTAATAATAATGTTATGGTCCCTGTTACTTTGTTACAAAATTCTTGATTTAAGTATTAAATTCTACAGGAGAATTTATTATTGCTAAGAATAAGATTCTCATTAGATTTCTATTTTCACCAAAACACATTAAATGTTTCTGTATAATTACCTGTATATATACATACATGAAGTAATAAATTATAATAAACAGCTATAAATAAACAAAATGTACATAATATATGCATATATATGCATGTATTTTTTGTATATCATATGATTCATACATTGTATGTGTACATATCTTTTATGTCTATAAAATATTTAGCACTATCACAGATTTATCCTACAATTAATATTTTCAAACCAGTGATTTGATTCCCATTTCCATTTCTAGAAAGTTATGTTTTTAGGAAGTGCAAGATGAAAACATGTGTTAGATTTTAAACATTATTAATTTTATGAAATGCTAAGCCGTAATTTATTTAATCTCATGCTTTAAAGTATCATATTCAGTGTTGTAAAAAAACACTACTAGAATGGGGAAAGACAAGGTTTGCAGAGAAATGTCTGGTTCATAACAATGCCCTTACTATCTTGAAAGATAGAGTGAAACATGAATACTAGAGCACAAAATGTTGTAACTGTGGCAAGATCTTCTCCAGTAGGGCATATCTCTCTCTGTTTATGTCCCTTGATACCTTTAAACATAGCTTATTTCCACAAAAGTTTAGAGCTTCTCATAATTCTTTCACCTGATGATAGACACAGTTTCTACTTAAGTTTTCTGTGGCACCCCTTAGTCTCAACAAACACAATTTACTTTGATGTTAAAAGACTAAGGAAAAACACCAGGAAACTCTGCCATGACTTTCTCAGACAGCTCCCTTTAATTCAGCTGCTTGTTGGCCCTGACATTTTAAATAAGTTTAGTAGAAATAACACCAGATTTCTAGCAACAAACTTCAATGCTGACTTCATTTAGTCCAATAACATGTGTGATAGCAAAGGATTAGTTTGTAAATCTAATGCAGTAGAAATAGTTCTATACAAAAATGGAGAATTGATAAAAGTTGTTTATGTCTAGAATTAGGTTTCAAGATTATCCTCCAAATTCTTGAGTTAGAAAAAGTCTACCAAGTCCCTTCATTTTGTTCTATGTTGAGTTCCATTTTGTCTGTTTTTTTTTTATGTTTTATGTTCTCAATTGCATTGGTCCTTTTGTCATGTTTAGTTGTAATTACATCTTGGCTTATTTAAAAAAGAACATTACATATAATCCCTAACTCTTTTTCAACATCTTCCATTGGTCAGTTGGTGACTCCTTGTGCCTGGTACTGAATTAAACACTCTTGGAACACCGAAGATTGTCATTGTTTTATTTCTGAAATAAATACTTCTTGTAATCATATCCCTCCCTTGTTCCTTCTCATTTAATCAGGTTTTCTTTCTGTGTTCTCTGTTAGGCAATATGTCTTCATGTCCCTTTACAAGTAAAAATGAATTATTTTGGATTGATTTTACCCTTTAGTAAAGAGATGTGGCAGGAGTTATAATGAAATCAGAGAGGAAACAAACCAAATTATTTTTAACTGTATAAATGACTAACTGTATCCTTATATTCATGTAGAAAAACAATGGGAGAGACAAACAAGATCTTGTCATGCACACTGAGAGTTCATTAAGTTGAAAAGAACTTCACTGCAGAAAAACTGACAAAAGAATTTAAACAGATATATAAAAGAAAAGATACTTGAACCATTCTTCAAAGCCTTGTTGTTTTAACTGTATGGATTTCAAGGATCTAATTACATTTCCTTTTTAAAATGCTGTCAAAAGTACAAACTACATCTTAAGAATGTATTTAAAACAGAAGGACTCATGGGATGAGAAAATAACCCTATGGCAAATAGGAAAGACAAAGGCTCAAAATTTCATGATTTTTTTTTTTGGTTTTTTCGAGACAGGGTTTCTAAATTTCATGATTTTTACATAAAATTCTTTCCTTTTCATTTTTATTATTTTCTGTATAATATTCTCCACTTTCTGTAAATATCATAAGTTTTATACTCAAAACCTCTAAACAGATACCTTCTTCCAATATGATATCAAAATTTAATGGGTCATGCAGCATGCACATTTCATGTTCTACTTCCTCGGAATTTCATTTGTTCATTTTAGGTATTTCAAGTAATAAATATATTTCTGCATGATGCAAAAGAACAATTACATGCATCATTGCTCACATTATGCTGATTAAACTTGTCTGCAAAAGAAGAGACTTTACAAGTTAATAGCATTGTAGCTCCAATCTGAGTGAATTCTTATTATTTATGAATTCAAACAAACATTGTATTACTTGAAAATTTGGCCAGAACAAAACTGGACCAATTACTGAAAAAAGTAATGCTTCTAGTTGCCTAATTTCTGTCATTAATGAAGAAAATGAACTGCTTTTATTTTAAAGTGACAGGTTTAAGTGCAGCAGTCAAAAACAAAATTTTCTAAGGAATTTTTTTGGCGTATGTCATAATTTAATTGACTCACATTTAATAATGCATAATAGAGCTAGTGCCTAAAATTTTTATTATTCTTCAATAAATATGGACACATAACTAATTATGAATCTCTCAAAACAGGAAACTGCAATTTCTGAGGACTTAAGACCACTGAGATTTGTCAGAAATGAGTAGAGAAAACTTAAATAAGCTAATGTAGCATTATTTTGCTTTCTAATGCAGGAGTTTACTGAAAATAAGCAAAAGCAGAATAGAGGTGATTATAAGGCAAATTGTCTTATCTTTTTATTTTTTTATTTTTTATTTTTATAGATATCTTATTCCATTCTCCAATATCCACCCTTCCTCGATCTCCACCCTCCCACAACCCCAGGCTCTCCCCGGTTCTTCCTTTCTCCCTTCTACACCCTCCCTTTCACA
>JAQHUG010000359.1:1636649-1651525 GCA_028555095.1 Dicrostonyx torquatus
ACAAAGAAAACAGAGAAAGCACACATTAGTGACTTAACAGCACACCTGAAAGCTCTAGAAAAAAGGAAGAAAGAAACAGACTCACCCAGGAGAAGTAGAAGACTGGAAATAATCAAACTGAGGGCTGAAATCAACAAAATAGAGACACAGAAAACAATCCAAAGAATCAATGAAACAAAAAGCTGGTTCCTTGAGAAAATCAACAAGATTGACAAAACCCTAGCAAAACTAATCAAAAGGCAGAGAGAGAACACTCAAATTAACAAGATCAGAAATGAAAAGGGGGATATAACAACAGACACTGAAAAAATTCAGAGAATTATTAGGTCTTACTACAAAAGCCTATATGCCACAAAACTGGAAAACGTAAAAGAAATGGACAGTTTTTTAGATAAATATCGTATACTGAAATTAAATCAAGGCCAGATGAACAATTTAAATAGACCTATATGTCACAAGGGAATAGAAGCTGTCATCAAAAACCTCCCAACAATAAAAGCCTAGGAGCAGATGGTTTTAATGCAGAGTTCTAACAGAAGTTCCAAGAAGAGCAAATACCTATATTCCTTAATATGTTTCACACAATAGAAACAGAAGGGGCATTGCTAAACTATTTTATGATGCTACAGATACCCTGATACCAAAACCACACAAAGATGCAACCAAGAAAGAGAATTACAGACCAATCTCACTCATGAACATGGATGCAAAAATTCTCAATAAAATGCTGGCAAAATGAACCCAAGAACACATAAAAAAATTATTCATTATGATCAAGTAGGCTTCATCCAAGAGATGCAGGGCTGGTGCACCATACGTAAATCTATTAATGTAATCCATCATATAAATGAGCTGAAAGAAAAACCATATGATCATTTCATTAGGTGCTGCAAAAGAAATTGACAAAATTCAACACTGCTTTATGATAAAGTTCTTGGAGAGATTAGGGATACAAGATCATATCTAAATATAATAAAAGCAATATACAGCAAGCCAACAGCTAACATCAAATTAAATGGAGAGAAACTCAAAGCAATTCCACTAAAATCAGGAACGAGACAAGACAAGGCTGTCTACTCTCTCCATATCTCTTTAATATAGTGCTTGAAGTTCTATCAATAGATATAAGACAAAATAAGGAGATCATGAGGATTTGAATTGGCAAGGAAGAAGTCAAACTTTCATTATTTGCAGATGATATGAAAGTGTACATAAGTGATCCCAAAAACTCTACCAGAGAACTCCTACAGCTAATAAATACCTTCAGTGATATGGCATGATACAGATCAACTCAAAAGAAAATCAGTAGCCTTCCTATACACAAGGAATAAAGTAACAGAGAGGGAAATCAGAGAAACATCACCTTTCCCAATAGCCACAAAAAGCATAAAGTATCTTGCGGTAACACTAACCAAGGAAGTAAAAGAACTATTTGACAAGAACTTCAAGTCTTTGAAGAAAGAAATTGAAGAGGATACCAGAAAATGGAAGATCTCCCATGGTCCTGGATTGGTAGGATCAAAATAGTCACAATGACAATTCTACCAAAGGCAATCTCTAGATTCAGTGCAATCTCCATCAAAATCCAAAAAAAATTCTTCACAGACCTTGAGAGTACAATAACTAACTTTATATGGAAAAACAAAAAGCCCAGGGTAGCCAAAACAATCCTATACAATAAAGGAACTTCCAGAGGCATTCCCATCCCTGACTTCAAACACTATTACAAAGATACAGTAATGAAAACAGCTTGGTATTGGCATTAAAAACTGAGACATTGACCAATGGGAAAAAATAGAAGACATGGATATTAATCCGCAAACCTATGAACACCTCTTATTTGACAAAGAAGTTAAAATTATACAATGGACGAAAGAAAGCATCTTTAATAAATGGTGCTGGCATAACTGGATGTCAACCTGTAGGAGAATGAAAATAGATCCTTATCTATCACCATGCACAAAACTCAAGTCCAAATGGATTAAAGACCTCAATATAAACCCGACTACACTGAACCTGATAGAAGAGAAAGTGGAAAGTATCCTGTAATACTTGGGCACAGGAGAACACTTCCTATATATAACCTCAGTGGCACAGACAATATAAGCAACAATGAATAAATGGGACCTCCTGAAACTGAGAAGCTTCTGTAAAGCAAAGGACACAGTAAGACAAAAGTCATCCTACTAAATGGGAGAAGCTCTTCACCAACCCCACATCAGACAAAGGTCTGATCTCCAAAATATACAAAGAACTCAAAAAATTAAACATCAAAATTCTAAATAACCCAATTTAAAAATGGGGTAAGGATCTGAACAGAGATTTCTCCACAGAAGTTCGAATGGCCAAAAGATACTTAAGGTCATGTTCAACTTCCTTGGTGATCAGGGAAATGCAAATCAAAACAATTTTGATATGCCATATTACACCTGTCAGAATGCTAATATCAAAACACCAAGGATAGTCTCTGCAGGAGAGGATGTGGAGTAAGGGGAATACTCATCCATTGCTAGTGGGAATGCAAACTTGTGCAACAACTTTGGAAATCACTGTGGCAGTTTCTCAGGAAACTGGGCATAAACCTGACTCAGGATCCAGGATCCAGCAATAGCACTTTTGGGAATATACACAAGAGATGCCCAATCATACTACAAAAGCATTTGTGCAACTATATTCCTAGCAGCATAATTTGTAAAAACCAGAAATTGGAAACAACCTAGGTGCCCCTCAATGGAAGAATAGATTAAGAAAATGTGGAATATATACACAATAGAATACTACTCAGCGGTAAAGAAAAATAACATCTTGAATTTTGCATGCAAATGGATGGAAATAGAAAACACTATCCTTAGTGAGATAACCCAAACCTATAAAGATGATTATGGTATGTACTCACTCATTAGTGGACTCTAGCCATAAACAAAGAACATTAAGCTTATAGCTCCGAAGCCTAGAGAAGCCAAATAGCAAGTTGAACCCAAAGAAAAACATATATAGAACCTCCTCGAAATTGGAAGCAAACAAGATTGCCGGGCAAAAGCTGAAAGCACAGGGGTGGGGATAGGGGTGGGAGTAGGGGTGTGGGTGGGGGGTGAGGGAATGGGAGGGGGGAAGGAGAAGGGAGAAAGGAAGGACTGGGGAGAGCTTGGGGGCATGGAAGGGTCGAGATGGAGAACTGTTGGATACTGGAGAAGGGAATAAGATATCTACATAAAGGAGTCATTTTAGGATTGGCAAGAGACTTGGCTCTAAAGGGCATCCCAGGTGTCCACGGGGATGTCCCCAGCTAGGTACTTGGGCAGCAGGGGAAAAGGTGCCTGAACTAGCCTTGTCCTATAGTCACATTAATGTATATCTTGATCATTACCATAGAAATTTCATCTGATGGATGGAGTTAGAGACAGAGACCCACATTCACATTAGAGCAATGGACTGAGCTCCCAAGGTCCAGTCGAAGAGCAGAAGGTGGGAGAAGATGAG
This sequence comes from Dicrostonyx torquatus, assembly GCA_028555095.1. Taxonomy (NCBI): domain Eukaryota; kingdom Metazoa; phylum Chordata; class Mammalia; order Rodentia; family Cricetidae; genus Dicrostonyx; species Dicrostonyx torquatus. The sequence goes on from JAQHUG010000359.1 coordinate 1,640,130, forward strand.
CAAGGAAGTCAGGACCACGAGTGGCTGGTCCACCCACTGAGAAAGTGTGCCTGATCTTGTGAGAGCTAACCAAATCCAGCTGGACCAGGAATTAAATAGAATATAATCAAACCGGACTCTATGAATGTGGCTGCCAATGGTGGCAGACTGAGAAGCCATCAATAATGGCACTGGGTCCTATCTCTTCTGCATGTATTAGCTTTCTGAGAACCTAGTCTATTTAGATGCACATCTTCCTGGGCCGGGATTGAGGGGGGAGGGCCTTGGACTCAAGCCAGGGTACTCTGCCCTCTCTTAAGGAAGCAGGGGGAAGGAGGAGGGGTCACGGGAGAGTGGGAAGGGACTGAGAGAAAGGGAGGAAGTGTAAATTTTTGAATGAAAAAAAAATAAAAATAAGAGAATATGATTGCCAAAAAAAGAAACATGTCTAAAGCTTAAATAACACAATAAACCCCACACACTTATAGTGGGAGAATTCAATACTCCATTCTCACCACTGAACAGGTCTGCCAGACAGAAACTTAACAGAGAAATAAGGGAAATCACAGATGTGATGACTCAAACAGACTTAGCAGACATCTATAGAATATTCTATCTAAACATAAAAGAATAAAATTTCTTCTCAGCATCCCATGTAACCTACACAAAAACTGACCACATACTAGGTAACAAAGCAAGTCTCAAGAGATACGAAAAAGAATTGGAATAACCCCATGCATCTTATCAGATCACCATGGCATAAAGTTATAATTCAACAATAACAGTAATTTCAGAAAGTTCACAAGCACGTGGAAATTGAATAATGATCACCTGAATCACCATGGGTCAAAAAAGAAATAAAGAAGTTAAAGGCTTCCAAAGATTCAGTGAAAATGACCACACAACATACCCAAAACTTTGAGACACAATGAAACTCATGGGACACAACAAAAGCAGTATTAAGGGGAAAGTTCATAGGACTAAATGCCTTCATAAAGAAGCTGCAAAATATTCCACGCTGGCAAGTTAACAAAAGATCTGAAAGTTCTAGAACAAAATGAAGCAAAGTTACCCAGGTACACTAGATGACAGAAAATAGGTGAAATCAAAAAATAATAACAAGGTAAACAATACTAAGTATCCATGAGACAAAGAGTTGGTTCTTCAAGAAAATCAACAAAATAGACAAAACTTTTTCCAAACTAACCAAAAGACAGAGAGAGAATATTCATATTAACAAAATCAGAAATGAAAATGGGGACATCACAACAGACACAGAGGAAATCCAGAGAATCATCAAGTCATACTTAAAAAAAAACCTATACTTCACAAAATAAGAAAACTTAAAGGGAGGTAAATAAACAATTTTCAGGATAAATATCAATTACCAAAATTAAATAAATAGCAGATAAACATAATAAATAGACCCATTACAGGTAAGGAAATAGAAACAGTCATCAAAATTTTCCCAACCAAAAAAAAAAAAAAAAGCCCAGAACCAGCTGGTTTCAGGGCAGAATTCTACCAGACTTTCAATGAAGAACCAAGACCAATACTTCTATACTTCTCAAATTTTTCCACAAGATAGAAACAAAAGAACTTCCAAATCTGATTTATTTTGCTTAACTTGATTTATTGAGTTCCAATTTTATGTATTTTCCTGGAAATTTTCAAATGAAGTCGCATCTTTACTGCTCCATTGAATTGTATCATGCATATGTATCATAATTTTTCTCTCTTTTTATTTGTATTGTTTTATTGAAATACACAATTTTCTCCACTCCCCTTTTTTCCTCACCTCTTGCCTTCTATGCCCAATCTCCCAATATACTCAGGAGATCTTGGGTTTTTTTTTCTATCTTCTATATAAATCATACATGTCTCTCTTGGGGTCCTCATTGTTATCTAGTTTCTCTGGGGTTATGGCCTGTAATTTGGTTTTTCTTTGCTTTATGTCTAAAACTCACTGTGAAAGAAAACACATTATATTTGCCTTTTGGGGTCTGGGTTACCTCATTCAATATGTTTTTTTCTTGATCCATCCATTTGCCTGAAAATTTTAAAATGTTATCAATTTTTACCTAAGTGTAGTACTCTGTCATGTAAATGTACCACATTTTCTTTATCTATTATTCAGTTGAGGGGCATTTATGTTGATTCCAGGTTCTGGCTACTACAAATAATGCTACTATGAACATAGTTGAACACATATCCTTGTGGAATGATTGAGCCTCTTTTGGGTATATACCCAACAGCAATATTGCTGGGTCCTGAGGTAGTTTGTTTCCTAATTTTCTGAGAAATTGCCATACTGATTTCCTAAGTGGCTGTACAAGTTTGCACTCCCACCAGCAATGAAGGAGTGTTTCTCTTATCCCACATCCTCTCCAGCATATGCTGTCATCAGTGTTTTTGATCTTGGACGTTTTGACAGGTGTAAGACAGGATCTTAGAATTTGGGGGTATTTTTGATTTTCATTTTCTTTGTTTTATGTCTAAAAGCCACTTATGAGTGATTATATATGATATTTGTCTTTCTGGATCTGTGTTACCTCACTCAATGTGATATTTTCTAGATACATCCATTTGCCCACAAATTTCAAGATGTCTTTATATTTTTCAGATGTGTAGTACTCCACTGTGTAAATGCACCATATTTTCCTTATCCATTCTTTGAACAAGAGGCATTTAGGTTGTTTCCAGTTTCTGGCTATGACAATAATGTATATCTCTATATAGATTAGAATTATAGAGATGGATGAAAGACAGATCATCTATCTGGAGACAGACAAGAGAACAGATCATAATTGCAACAATTTTTCTTCACTATATTGAGATTGTACAAATCCTTTAAGAGAAGTCCTCAGTCGTGACATAGGAAAATCTGTGAAAACTTCTAAAATAAGTCTTATAAGGCCCTACAAAGCATGTAAGAAAATATTCTCTTCTTGATGTCCCTGGCTGCCCTCCCTACTTCTCTGCATCTAGAATTAGAATCCACAGATCTAAGACTAACTTGTTTCAGTAATATCTAGATATATCCCTTGTGACTCTCTGTTGTTTTCAGGTATTAAGAACTACAGTATCACAAACAAGTGTAAACAATTGTTTAGAAAATCTAGACCATTAAAACAATCTCAAATAATTGTGTGTTTGTTGGTAGGCCAAGAGCCCATGAAACAAACAAAATGTTCTAAAACAGAAAAGAAGAGAGTTTATAATGGTAAAACTGTCAGATCATGACAGCTTATAGATGGCAAATTCATGAAATGAATTCAGAGCTGGAGATACAGCTCAGTGGTATACCACTTGTCTAGAATGTGGAAGAATAAGAGTTCCATCTCCAACATTTCAAAGAAGAGACGTAATTTTGAGGGGACATGAGGTGAAATAATTGAAGTTTGTATCTTTAAACAGGGAAAGTTTCATGACCACATGTTCCTTTAAGACAACACCATCTTTAGGAGTGGGGAGTTTGAATTGCAAAAGAACAAGTAGGACTTCAGATGAAAAATGGTAAGAACAAATACTATGACAATAACAGGAAAGAGGAAGAAAGGAAAAAGTGAAGGAAACATTTATTATTAATGTAAAATCAACTACATGTTACATCAACCTTTTAAGAAAGGAAGAAAAAAAATCATTCAATTGAGGAAAGCTAATTTTCCTTTTTATAATAACATTTTGGGGAAGGTTTCACATCCAGGAATACATGGTCAAAACTATCAGCATGCACATGTTTGGGGGTTTTTTTGTGTGTGTATACTTGAAGATTTATATTTGTTTTATTTTTTGTTTTTAAGAAAGAGAATGAGATGAAGTTAAGTAGCTAGTGAGTTAAGGAGGATCAGGGAGAGGATGGAAGAGAAGAAAAAATACGATCAAAAACTATGAAATCCTCAATGCTAAAAAAAAATATAAAACCCTGTGTTTGGTGATGACATATTCTTCCATGTATTACTTATACATAGAGGAAATGGTCCACCATACTGTCTTTTCCAACTTATCTGCAATATGAATATAAAATATATGTTCTGAACATACAGAATAAATTTATTGCTATTGTGTTTAAGAAGAAGCCTTGCTCATAACAAAGGAAAAAAAATGACAATGCGAACAGACATCTCAATTTGAGGGCAGAGCTACAATTCCTACAATTGATAAGTAGCTAATACCCAAAATATATAAATACATTAAACAAATCTTTACCTAAAAAACCAATAACTCCATAAAATAATAGAACAGAAGACTATGTAAATACTTCTAAAATATAAAAATTGAAAATGGCCGAATAATATAAAGAAGATTCATTTTCACTAATTATTTATGAAATTAAAACAAAAATGGGATGTTTTACATCTGTCAGAATGGCTAAAATTTTAGAAATAAAGAAATAAATAAAAACAGCAAGTCAGCAAGTGCTTATTCAGATGTGTAGAAAATTAATTATTTTTGCTTTCAGCCACATTAACAGCAGTATTGAGTTTCTCCAGACACATAAAAATATGACATGAAAGTAATGGGGCAAATAACATGAAGAGATGTTTAAATAGGAAGAAGGATGTAGTATGAAGCTGGGGTCTGGGGTGGGGTGTTTGAACACTAAGGGTGTTATAAGCTTCATGTATTTATTATTCATACAAATATTTCTATAAAATGGTATGATTAGAGTTACCCTACAGAGGAGATAATGCTACCCCAATAATTCATAGACTGGTTTGGTAGTATTATAATACACTTGTTAAATTGACATACTATTCAGTTAAATTTCTGTTATCTCCTTTCCCTCATTCTGTATGTATGCATCTTTCACATACATTTTTATTGCAGGATGATATCTGTTCCCTAAAAATTTCATTTTAGTCCATTAAATGTGCATATAACTTACATTTTTATTATCTTTTTGTAAATTTCCTTTGTACTGACTCATATGAATTACTTGTGATTGGATAGCAATATGGAAATACTGTATTATGAAATTTAAGTGTTATGCTATGAGGAATTTAGTTGCTTAAATTTATTTCTAAATTTGTCTGGTATACTCACCGATTAATTAGTGCAAATTTTAGGCTTCATCAAAGAAATTTCTTTGTACAGTGAGATGAAAAGAGCTCACAGTTTTTGAAAATGCAGAGTATAAGTGTCCGTGGAGTGCTCAGTCACAAATACATCTATATCACCATCCCAAGATTCATGGATCATCACAGAAAACTGGGAAGAACAATTTAGAGATACAAAGTTCAGGGATAATTGAAACAACCAGTGTCTTTTAGACATGACAGAACCACTGTACTTGTAAACTAAGAGCATCTGTGACTGTCTGCACCAAGTCAAGCTAGTTAATATTTCAGCATGGAGTGTGAGGACTCAAGGGCTTCACAAATAAAACTCAGTAGGTGATATTAAAAAAGAGGACACAATCGGGAAAGAGATAAAGAGATGGGTCTGGGAAAAGTTAGAAGAAGTAAAGAAAGTATTATCAAAATGCATCATATGCCAGAACTTGCATTACTAATTGGTACTTAAAAATTTTATTTTCAACTTATATACAAAATTGGTTTAATTACAATATTTTTATGCATATATACCATTGTACTTTGCTCATATTCTCTCCCTGGTTACCCTCTCTTCCTTATATCTACATGCTATTTGGATGATAGAGAAGGAAACACAATGTACTTTATATCATAGGCATAACTAGAACCTGACAAATATGAGTTTGTGTCAGACTTAGAATGATCTGTTAATCATTTGTTTTATTCCTGGAGGCAGCTGAGATGGTGACTTAATTGTGATTTCTATATTTCTAAATCTCATGAAAGTCAAGAATGACATTTCTTTCTCTCTTTTTTTTCTTTATCATTGTTAATGAAATTGAAAGTCATTTTCTACTTAAAATAGGTAGTGGGGCATCTGTCATGCTAATCTCTGAGATCATATCTTATGTAGAGGAGAAAGTGGGAGTTAAAAGTAAAATCCATTATAGTAAATCAAAATTATACTTGCATGTTTACTAGACTATAGACAAATCATTGTCCAAAACATTGCCAAAAATTCAAGACGTTTGTTTGGTAAAGTACAGAACATATTGCTGCTTCATTAGTTAGCAAAAGATGAAGTTAATTGATTGTTTTAGAAGTCATACTACAGCAATAAATGTTAGCTTTCTTTAACTGTATGGCCATTATTAGGTCTCCCAGTGGCTTGTTAGAAAAATATACTGTTAAATAGATGATAAATAATTTTAATTATAATAAATTGTAACTTGATTGCTAAACTCCCTTACACAGTTTGCTGATTTTCACCTTCATATAATTTCCCCTTTTTAAAAATTTAATTTACATTTTAAGTTTCTGTAGAAGTACACTGAGAATATTCTTCATGCCTACACCCTCAATTCTCCCTTTTCTTGCCTGTCTATGTTCCTGTCTTCTTAGACTAACTTACTTGCTCTGACACATTGTATAGGTATATGCAATGGAAATAGTATTACTTGGAGAAAAGCACACCAATTGGTTATCCATTAACAAATGTTAAGTCATGAAAACATACATAATCATACTATTAAAGAAATTAGGTGAGTTTTACTTATATATTTAGAGAAATATATCATATAACAGCAATTAATGGGAAAAGGCCATAAATTAGAGCAAGAGGGGAATATAAGAGAGTTCTGAGGTAGAAAAAGGGTGGGTAAAGTGCCCTTCCTGAACAGAAACAGAAGAGGAGTGGATTCAGGGATGGGCACAGAAGGGAGTTTTGGGAGGGACAAAGAAGAGATGAAGGGAAGAAAAACTGAGTCAGCAATATAAAATACATAGATAATTTTTAAAGATATATTTTAAAACACTAATCAAAATCTAGAAATTAGAATTGAGAGGAAGTATGGCATTTGTCATTCTGAGAATGACTTAGTTCACCTTAAATGACTGTCTCCAGTCACTTTTATTTTCTTGCAAATGATATATCTCTTCTTCATCTATGTTCAAAATATATTTCATCCCCTATACCTCCCAAATTTTCTTTATCTATTTCATCATTAGTGAACACTTAACTTTGTTTCACAATGTAGATACAATTTTCACTCTCAACCAGTTTACTCTACAAAGGGAATAAGTTATGATTGCATTTCTCACAAATATTGCCTAATTTTTATTGTAACCTGCACCAAACATTGGTATACCCTGCAGTTTATATGTTTTAGAGGCAGTAAACAGCACTACGATTGCGTAGAGTAGTCGTTATTTTATTTCTGACTTAGTCTTAGCTCTAAAAGTCCTCCTTTATTCTTTCTAAAATAAGGCAAATTACATTTGAAATTAAAGAAAATAAAAATTATTTTTTATATTTACTATGAAGAGGAAATTGAATCATGGCAGCAAATTGTTGCACTATTAATGAGAGGTTTTATCTAAATTCATGTATTAATTTTTTAGTGAAAAAAGTCATATTCTTAGTGACTCACCAGTAAAAACAAGAAAAGACACTATGAATGAACATGAGCATGTCCTTTCTTATATTTGACACGTAGCTCAGCCAAAAGTTTGAACTTCCTAAGGACCCGAACATGTGGAAGAAGAGATTACACATATTATATTCCATGTGTTGAATGTGCTTGTACTTAGTTTGGAAGACACTGGAGTGGAGTAACATAAGATTGGTATGATCAATCTACATTGTGTAAATGTGTGGGATTTCCTAAGAAAAAATATTTAGAAATGTCATGACTACATTTATTCATTCCCTTCCTTTAAAGGCTGTAGATGCAAGTCATGTTTTGAGAGAATTTGTACCATTGAAGGGAAAATATGTTTTAAGGTAATCTATTCGTTTCCTGATTCAGCTTTAAGGGATGGAAAGAATAAAAAGGAGAATGGAATGAAGTGAAGAATATGAAAAATGTTGAATATGTAATTACTTTATAAATAATACCAATAAAAATTCCCACTTCCTCCCCTCCTCCCCCTTCCCTCCTGCTCCCCCACACACACTCCCACCTCCTCCTCTCCAGTCCTAAGAGATGGCAAGATACCCTGGCCTGTGGGAAGTCCAAGGCCCTCCCAGCTACATCCAGGCTTAGGAAGGTATGCATCCAATTAGACTAGGATCCCCAAAAGCCAGTACATGCAGTAGAGACAAAGCCCAGTGCCATTATCATTGGCTTCTCAGTCTGCTCCAATGGTCAGCCACATTCAAAGGGTCCAGTTCGATCCCATGCTCATTCAGTCCCAGTCCAGCTGGATTTGGTGAGCTCCCATTAGATTAGGCACACTATCTCAGTGGGTAGAACAACCCTTCATGGTCCTGATTTCCTTGCTCATAATCTCCCACTTTCTGCTCTTCAACTGGACCTTAAGAGCTCAGTCCAGTGCTCTGATGTGGGTCTCTATCTCCATCCGTCGCCAGACAAATGTTCTATGGTAATATTCAAGATAGTCATCAGTCTCACAACTGATGGCAAGGCCAGTTCAGGCACCCTCTCCTCCACTGCCCAGGATCCTAGCTGGGGTCATCCTGGTGGACTACTGGGAACTTCTCCAGAGCCAAGCCTCTTGCCAACCCCAAAATGGCTCCCTCAATTAAGATATTTTCTTCCTTGCTCCCATATCCATCGTTCCTCCATCTCAACCATCCCACTATCACCATCCCTCCCGTTTTCTCCTCTCTCTCCTCCTCTCCACTTTCCCCACCCCCACTTCCATGCACCCAACTTTTGCCTGGCAATTTTCTCTGCTTCCAATTTTCAGGAGGATCGATATATATTTTTTTCTTTGGGTTCACTTTATTACGTAGCTTCTCTAGGATCTTGGACTATAGGCTCAATGTCCTTTGTTTATGGCTAGAATCCACTATGAATGAGTACATACCATTTTCATATTTTGGTGTTTGGGTTATCTCACTAAGGATATTGTTTTCTATTTTCATCTATTTACATGCAAAATTCAAGATGTTATTGTTTTTTACCAGTGAGTAGTACTCTAATGTGTAGATGTGCCACACTTTCTTTATCCATTCTTCTGTTGAGGGGCATCTAGGTTGTTTCCAGGTTCTGGCTATGACAAATAACTCTGCTATGAACATAGTTGAACAAATGCTTTTGTAGTATGATTGGGCATCTCTTGGGTATATTCCCAAGAGTGGTATTGCTGGATCCTGAGGAAGATTGACTCCCAATTTTCAGACAAACTGCCACAGTGATTTCCAAAGTGGTTGCACAAGTTTGCATTCCCACCAGCAATGGATAAGTGTTCTCCTTACTCCACATCCTCTCCAGCATAGGCTATCCCTGGTGTTTTTGATTTTAGCATTCTGACTTGTGTAAGATGGTACCTCAAAGTTGTTTTGATTTGCATTTCCCTGACAACTAAGGAAGTTGAACATGCCCTTAAGTATCTTTTGTCCATTTGAAATTCTTCTGTTGAGAATTCTCTGTTCAGATCATTACCCTATTTTTTTAATTGAGTTATTAAGAATTTTAATGTCTAGCTCCTTGAGATCTTGATATATTTTGGAGATCAGACCTTTGTCTGATGTGGGGTTGGTGAAGATCTTCTCCCTTTCAGTAGGTTGAATTCTCATCTTAATGACTGTGTCTTTTTCTTTTACAGAAGCTTCTTAGTTTCAGGAGGTCCCATTTATTCATTGTTGCTCTTATTGTCTATGCTACTGGGGTTATACATAGGAAGGCTACTTCCCACTTTCTCTTCTATCAGATTCAGTGTGGTCAGTTTTATGTTGAGGTCTTTAATCCATTTGGACTTCGGTTTTTTGTGCATGGTGACAGATACAGATCTATTTTCATTCTTCTACAGTTTGAGAACTAATTATGCGTAATCCACTTGTTAAAGATGCTTTCTTTCTTCTTTTGTATAGTTTCAGCTTCTTTGTCAAAAATCAGATGTTCATAGGTTTCTGGATTAATATACGGGTCTTCAAGTCCTTTCCATTGGTCAACATATCTGTTTTTATGCCAATACCAAACTGTTGACATTACTGTAGCTCTGTAATAGAGTTTGATGTCAGGGATGGTACTGACTCTGGAAGTTCCTTTATTGTATAGGATTGTTTTGGGTATCCTGGTTTTTTGTCTCTCCATATAAAGTCGGTTATTGTTCTTTCAATGTCCATGAAGAATTTTTGGGGGGATTGCTTTGAATCTATAGATTGCTTTTGGTAGAGTTTCCATTTTTACTTTGTTGATCCTACCAGTCCAAGAGCATGGGAGATCTTTCTATTTTCTAGTATCATCTTCAATTTCTTTCATCAAAGCCTTAAAGTTCTTAGTGTTACCCCAAGATACTTTATGCTATTTGTGGACTAAAACTAGAGCACTTTACAATGCCATAGAAAAACACAAGGAAAAAAAAATCTAGGGATGGCCAGGCATGGTGGCTCATGCCTTTTCCTAGCACTCAGGAGGCAGAGAGGCAAGGGGATCTCTGTGAATTTGATACCAACCTGGTCTACAAAGCAAGTTCCAGCACAGACAGGGTTACACAGAAATGCTTTGTCTTGAAAAAACAATCTGTTGAAAGAAAAAGTAATACATAGTAAAGAAAAATAATTTGCCCCACACATTTCCCAAGAGATCACTGCTTCATCAACACTGCTGGTATAAAGGGGATGATAGTTACTAAAACACTGTATTCTGCCATACTTGGAGCTGAAACACAGTGAGTTTAATAGTTCCATATACATCATTGAAATCATGTACCAAGTAACTCAAAATGAAGTCAGAAATTTATATTGGTGCACAAATCTAGGAAGCCTGCTTCAAATGTCCATTGCCTTATTGAGACAATTCACCATTAAAATAGATAATAATTTTCCTGTTTGAAGTCAAGGACTTAAGAGGCTTCATGCATTTCTAAAGTAACTCCCACTGCTCCTTTCAGGGAATATTAGACTGTTCAGTAAGAATACTATCTCCTAAGTAGAGACAGATCGTTCATCATGAGTCCCAGAATAAAATGCATAAAGCCATATGAATCTGACTTAGCTTGAAACAGGACTTCTGCTAATCATACAATAAACTGCATTAGCTCATGATTGAACAATTTGCTTTGTTATACTTCATGTGTTATAAATGCTATACATGTTCTTGTATAACAGATGATGGTGGAGGTAATGGTGGGAGAGAAGTGATAAAAGTGGACACCATGTTGTTTTTTTTTCCCAGCAGAGTTCTCCATATTTCTTCACCAATATGTAAATTATTGAGGGAACAGTTCCTATCCAATACTTTCACATGGAATATAAGAAATGAAATGACAGCCGTCCTATACACAAAGGATAAAGAAACAGAGAGGGAAATCAGAGAAACATCACCTTTCTCGGTAGCCACAAATAGCATAAAGTATCTAGGGGTAACACTAACCAAGGATGTAAAAGAGCTATTTGATAAGAACTTTAAGTCT
>JAQHUG010000359.1:1677198-1689592 GCA_028555095.1 Dicrostonyx torquatus
CAATCCCTAGCTCTGGTGTGAATGTGGGTCTCTGGCTCTATCTCCCTCCATCATGCGAAATTTCTATGGTGACGATTGAGATATTCAACAACGTAACTATTAAACAAGTTCAGTTCAGGCACCCACTGATAATGAAGTTTTTTATGAGTATGCATATGGGAGAAATCAACCTGCCAGTCATTGCCCAGTTGGTGTCCACGAAGCTGGTGCAGAGACTGACATATGTGGAGAGCCCCTTGTGGGTTGGCCTGGGCACATGTCTGACAGGAGGAGTGAACCTGTAAAATACAATCTCGGAGATGGGTGGGGGTCAAAAAGGGGCTCCAAGAAGTGGAAGAAACTTTTGGAGTCTATGTGTAAAATCTGGTGGACATCTGAAATGATTGGTAATGCCTGGTCTTGAAGTAGAATGAGACAGTTATTTAAATAGAACCATCCGTCTTTTGTTTTTGTGCCCCCCCCCTTTATATAAATTTGTCCCTCTCTTTAGGTTGGTAACAGAGCTGATAGGAGGGAGTTAAGAACAAAATATGTTCTGTGGAGTCTGAGGCACTGAAAGCCAGCCCCCGGGCCACTGAGTCAGCCTTGGCATTGCCCAAGGCTACTGTATCCTTGGAGGATTGATGTCTCCTACAGTGAATAACGGCTACTTCTGTGGGGAGCTGGAAGGCCTCCAAAAGGTTGGCTATAAGGGGTCCATTAACTATGGGAGTACTCTTGGTAGTAAGGAAGCCCCTTTCCTTCCAGAATGTAGAATGAGTGTGGACAATCAAGAAGGCATATTTAGAGTCAGTGTAGATATTAGCCCATTGGCCCTTAGCTATTAGGAGTGCCCTCATCAAAGCAGCTAATTCAGCCCTTTGTGAGGACGTTCCCATTGGCAGGCAGGTGGTTTTAACTATGTCAGTGGAAGTGACCACTGCCTGTCAGTTTCCTGATTTATCTAAAAGGGAAATTCTGTCAACAAACAGGGTGAGTTGGGGATCTGCAAGTGGCTGGTCTAGAAGACCAGGCTGGGGTGAGGCTAAAGCCTCTACAGCCTCTGGGCAAGAGTGAATGGAGGTACCAGAGGGAGAGGGAACAGGGAGGAGAGTCACAGGGTTTAGGGCAAGACTGGAAGCCAAACTAATTTGGGGTTTTCTAGAAACAGTAAGTGAAAAGTCTGAACTCGTGAAAGCCCAGGGAGGGGAAGAGAGGAATGTCTCAGAAGATCTGAGAGGCAATGGGTGGAATATAACATGATTGGCCCAGGCAAGGTGATCTTGAGAGCCTCCCAAGTGAGTTCAGAGCTCTCAGGCATGGTTGCCATCTACAGATGGTGACATCTAGCTGTTTGGATAAAAAGGCGACTGCCCGATTTGAAGGCCCAGCCTGTTAGGTTAGAACTCCTGTGGCCACTCCTGACCTGTCATCTGTACAGAGATAGTAAGGCCTTGTGGGGTCTAGAAGAGCAAGGGCAGGAGCAGTTAGAAGGGCATCCGGCAATAGAGAGAACTGGCGATGGACGATGACCGGGTGGGTGAGAGGTCCTGTGGGCATCTCTTTAGCTTCCAGGTACAGAAGCTTAGCTATAATGGAAAAGTTAGGGATCCAATGGCAAAAGAACCCCAACAAATCCCCAAAATGAGAGGATCTGAGCCCCTGTGGTTGGGGGCTGTAAATCTCACAATGCCAGGACCCAGTCAGAGGCAAGGATCTTAGACCCAGGGCTGAGTTGAACACCCAAATATACCACATAGCTGAGCTTTGTTTGGTGAAACTCGATATCCCAGGGATCCAAGGAAGTTTAGAAGTGCAGAGGTGGCCTGTTGGGACAGAGACAATGTAGGACTGCAAGAAGTAGGTCGTCCATGTATTGAAGGAGCATGCTGGAACCTGCGTCAAAGTTTGAGAGATCTAGAGCCAGAGCTTGGCTGAAGAAATGGGAGCTGTCTCAAAATCCTTGAAGGAAAATAGTCCACGTAAGCTGGAGGACCAGGAATCAGGGTCTTCCCAGGTGAAAGCAAAGAGGAAGTATGAGTCAGAGTGTAAAGGGACAGTGAAGAAGGCATCTTTTAGTTCTATAACTGTAAAGTAGGAGGTGGTAAGGGGAACATTAGACAGGAGATTGTAAGGGTTGTTAACTACTGGGTTAACAGGAAAGACTGCCTCATTATGAGGCAGAAGATTTTGTTTTGTTTTGTTTTGTTTTAAGTTTTCTTTATTATTTATTGTGTGTACATTGTTCTGTACTGCATGTACACCTGCAGGCCAGAAGAGGGCATCAGATCTCATTACAGATGGTTTGTGAGCCACCATGTGGTTGCTGGGAATTGAACTCAGGACCTTTGGAAGAACAGTCACTGATCTTAACCTCTGAGCCATTTCTCCAGCCCAAGGCAGAAGTTTTGAACAAGGAGGTAAGCACAAGAGGGCTTTTACACAGGAAGAATTGGAGTGTTGCAAGGTGAGTTGGAGGGAATTAAAGGTCCTTGAAACAGGAGACAAGTGATGATAGGCTTAAGGCCTCAGCAGTGGGTTTCAGAAATGGGAAACTGGGGTCTGGAAGGGAAGAATGAAGGGTCTTTAAGGTGGACTAGCACAAGCTGGTGGTGAGTAGCAATCACGGATGTAGAAGTGTCCCATACTTGGGGATTCACTGGATAAGGGAGTGTATGGATGGAACAGTCTGGGTTAGGAACCTGAGAGGCTGTTAAAGTGAGAAGAAAGTGTGACTCAGGAGGGAGGGGCTAAGGTGAGTGTCGCCCTGAAGCAGCTAAGAATATCTCGACCCAGTAAAGGTGCTGGGCAAGCAGGTATCACTAAAAAAGAATGAGAGAAAAAATGTCCTGCAAGAATTCAGGACAGTAGCAGAGTTTTAAGTGGGGAGGAACAGAGGTCCTGTCTATCCCCATAACCAAAATTGGTGAGGGAAATGTAAAGCCCAAGTGAGAAGTTAAAACAGAATATGTAGGACCTGTGTCCAATAAGAAAATAATGCCCACTACCTGTGGCATGACCCTAGGCTCAGAGAGGGTTACGGGATATACCAAGTCTGGGCAGCATCAATCCTCTGCAAGGCTGAGAGGTTCGAGGGCTGACACAGTTTCACTTGCCGATGGTGATACTGGACCTCCATGGCATGGCATAGAAGACAAGTCTGCATGGGGGCATTGTGATTTTCAGTGTCCAGGTTGCTGGCAGATAGGGCAAAACCTTGGAGTAGGTACAGTGCAATATCATGCCTTGTGACCATTTAGGCCACACTTGAAAGAGTTTGCCTGTGAGGTTGACTTAGACTGGGCTCCACCAGGGTAGAGCCTTGTGTTTGGCTTCTCTTGTTCCCCTTCCTGTGACCTTAGGGTGGTTGCTAAAGCCTGGGCCTATAGGTTAGCTGCATGCTGTAGCCTTGTCTATTGGGAAGACTCAGCTGATTCCTCTCAGGCATTAAAAACTTTAAAGTCCATTTTCACCAATTACCATATAGGTGTTTGGGGACCATTGTCAACCTTTCTTAGCTTTTTTCTAATATCTGGTACTGCCTGAGAAATAAAATGGGTAGCCAAGACCATGGCTCCTGCTGGGGAAGCTGGATCTAACCTGATATATTGGGGACCATGGCCCCTTGTAACCAATTTTTAAAAAATGGCTGGATTTTCATCTGCTAGCTGTATAATCTCTTGGAGTTTGACAAAATTAACCACCTTTTCTGAGACCATTTCCATACCCTGAAGGAGGCAACAGACCATGATGTCCTGCCTCTGTCAGCTGTTTTGGCCGGGTTAGTAGTCCCAGTTTCGTTCTGTGGCCAGCACAGCCACTTCTCCCACAGGGACTGTACTGTCTATCAAATGGGTCTGGTCTGCATACTGCCTAGCTGCTACCTGAATTCTACTTTGCTCCTCAGGAGGGAGGGTAGAAGCTTGGTTTGTGTAATAGTAATGCCAGGTAAGATCATAGGTCTGGGACAAATAAGGAAACTCCTTGATATAAGCAGAAGGGTTAGTGAAAAAGGAACCTAGTCACTTTTCTATCTGAGAGAGATCTCGAAGAGAAAAAGGAACATGAACCTTTATAATGCCATTAACTTTTGCCACCTCCCAGAGTAGGCAGAGAAGGGCGGAGCTATAGTGGGATCTTATATGGGAAGAGATTTGGGGGGATTAGGAGGGGCTAGCCCAGTGCACAGAGAGGGTCCAAAGTTGGAGAGATGAGGAGGAGGGGAAGGAGAAGGTGGGTGAGGTAAAAATTGACCTTGAGCCTCTGGATTAAGAAGAGAAGGAAGGGGAGGAATGTGAAGAATGTTGCTCCACAGGAGGGGGTTGGATAGTGTGGGCTTGAGGGAGTGGGGGAGTGGCCAGTGCCTCTGGCTGCATGGTCCAACTGGAGTTGTCGGGGTTCCAATTTCCAGATGACCAGAAATTTGGAGGCATTGTAGTTTTAGAAACCAAGAACGTTGCTGCTAGTCACTGGCTACTGAGGGAAGGGCGGGAGCACAGATCCCAAAACCCATTGTAACATGAGGGCCGCCTTGTTGGGGTTTCTGTCACACCTGGTACCCCAAGCCAGCAAGCCCCAAAGAAAATCATACGGAGGTCTCCATAAGATTATAAACTGATTGGCCCATTAGCTCAGTCTTCTTACTAGCTCTTATAACTTATATTAACCTATCGTTCTTATCTATGTTACCCATATGGCTGGTACCTTTTCTCAGCCAGGCAGCTCACATGCTGCCTCTTCGGTGATCTATACTTGAGTGGCAAGGTAGCTTCCTGCTTCCCAGAATTCTCCTGTTCTCACCTCTACTTCCTGTCTGGTTTTCCTGCCTATACTTCCTGCTGGCCAATCAGTGTTTATTTAAAACATGATTGACAGAATACAGACAATTATCCCACACCACCCAAGGACATATGTAAGCTCTGCCCATTTGTTCTTATGATGACAAAAATTTTCTAGGTCCTGGAGGATGGTAAGCTCAAGACTTCCCTCTGGTGGCCAATGTGTCCCATTGTCAAGGTTGAATTAAGGCCAAGTCTTAGAGCATAGGGAAATTAACTGTTAGGGACAAATTGTGTCCATTAAGCCCAGTTTAAAGAGATTTTGTAAAAGGCATCCTAGGTGAGACAGTGGATCTGGTTTTGAACCACAAGTACCCATTTTAGAGTCTATGCCCAACTAACTGACCTAAGTCCACTCCAGCAAGTCTGCCAAAATGGCTCTTAGGTCCAAATGGGGCCACAGAGATTGAATGCCTGGCATCCCAAAACAAACAGATTTCCACCTCAGCCAAGACTGGTCCTGCTGGTTTGACCCCCACTGGGAATTGAACCCCTGACATGAGCTCATGACTTTAGCAGGAATCTGAAAAATTGACAAAAATAAGTACAAATGGGTCTCTCAAAACCCTATAGCATAGACAAGAAAAGGGACTCACCAAGACATAGCCACTCTTGCCCAGGAGCCAGTTTTAAGTGTGGCATAGATAACTCGAATTGTAGATTAGGACTTTGAGGAAAGGGCCTTCCCTATCTCGGTGGGGCCTCCAAGATGTTAGGAATATTTCCTAATGCTAGCTCTCTGCCAACACAAAATTTCCAATCAAACCAAATCAAAACAAGCCAAATTAAGAAATATCCAGGTATAATGGGAGTTCTGTGCTCTTAGGTGGCCCTGAGGGGTAAACAGGAAGCCGCACAAATGTGACCACTGGGAGGAAATAAAGGAGACCACAGGTTTCACTTTTGGGAGCTCATGTAAATACCCTGGGGAGGATTCCAGGACCTGGCCTGCTGGGATTTGGAGTCCAGAGTCCTAACTCTCAAGGTCAGGGGGCTAGGATAGATTCAAGGGGCTGGGGCCTAAGCTCCCAACTTGACCATATGCATTCAATAAAGAAAAATACAGATGGAAAAGACCTCTAAATGGGTCACAATATTGGATAAATGTATGTAGGCTTGGGAGAGAGAAGAAAACGAATAAAGACAGTTATAAAAGGAAGTAAATGGTTTTAAAAAATTAAACAAAGTATTTAAAGAGACAGAGTACAGACAGTCGTAGATTAAATGAATAAAAAAATAAGTCATTTAGATGGAATATACATGGAGAGTCTGGATTATGTATACTATTGTGCTTTCTTTAAATTATTTGACTTTGAGTGAGTCAAGTACTAAGAGACATTTCATTGTATGGGCTGCTAAGCTAAACCAACATATATATTTTAAAGGTAACTTGACCTTAAAATTTGGGTCTAAGGATTTCTTGGTTTGCAAAAGAGGTTCTTCTTTTGTTTCCATAGAGAATGAGAACCTGTGGATTGCTACTAGACTAATATGATTTGATGGACCAAGAGCACCCAAAAGGTCACCGTGAACATCCCCTAAAATTACTTCACACAACAAAATAGGAAGCATCTTCGAGAGAACTATGCCCAAATTCCTAAATATTGTTTATAAATGTTTGTTCACATTTAAAGCAGATATGTGGTAGAGATTTGCATTGGTGTGGATCTTGATTTATTAATACAAATTTAAGGTCAATATTGTTAAATATATATATGTAAATATATATGTATATGCTCTTGATTAAGTAATTGTGTTTGTGCAGCTCATTTAAAAATATAATATATAATTAAGAAATGTAGGTTAATTGATAATCATCTATAATAGTCAAGCTTGTAGTCATGTTAGATTTCCTAGATATAGAGACATTTCAGTTAGATAGATAATCTTCAAACCTTTCAAAGATCTTCAGAATATGACATTTAGAGACACATCTGCTCCTGGTAGCACCAATGTACTTCAAGAGAATAAAGGGCATCAAGAGGCTCCTCATGGAGTTTGCTAGTCTTTTGAGAAAAAAAAAAACGGTGTTTTTGCCTGGACTGCATGATGGTATATTATATGAACTGAATATGCAGGATCCACATAAAAATGATTGTTGAACTTGCCTAAAGGTGAGATTGTCATTCAGGGCTCCTTCTTCACGATAGAGTCTGCCAGACATTCTGCAGTACACAGAGGAAAGTGACTAATAAACTACCAATATTGGAGGAACTCTCTTAGAAACTTCCTGCTTCATGGAAAAGTCTGTTTGATAATGTGGGTCAGTAAGTTGAAGATGGTTGCCCACAATGGTCCAGAAGAACTTTGGGTGACTTTCCAGGCAGTGAGATGTCTCTGTCAATTCTAGAGTATTGGAAGTTGCTTACAATGCACTTCCTGTTTACTTAGTAATATTATAAAGACCTTCTGTGGTCTTTGATGTACTTGATTAGGGAGTTATAATTATAGTTTTTCTTAGTTATGATAAAAGATAAAGTAGATATAAATATTGTAGCTGTAATTCTTGCTTGATACATGTTTTGTTATATGTAATTTTCCTATGTTAAAGATAAAATCTTCCTTTTTATTAAAACAGAAAAGGGGAAATGATGTAGAAAGTCCTTCTGTATATGTATTGCTTTTTTTGGTTAATGAATAAAGCTGTTTCAGCCAGGGCCTTAGCAGTGTAGAGCTAGGCAGGAAGACTAAACTGAATTCTGGGAAAAAGGAGGCAGAGTCACTGAGAAGCCATGTAGCTGCTGCCAGTTACAGAATCCTCCAATGGAGCCCACCAAAACTTTTCCAGTAGGCCACAATCTTGTGGTGATGCACAGATTAATGGAGATGGGTTAGTTTAGGATATAAGAGTTAGTTAGAAATATGCTTAAGCTATTGGCCAAACCATAGTACAAATAATATAGTGTCTGATTGATTATTTCAGGTATACGTGGCTGGAAATGAACTAGTGGCTTCCCAATGACAGAAAAGGATATTGAAAAGACATATAAAAAGGACCCATTTATTTTGGGTCATTTGGGTATGAAATTGAGCTGTGATTAAAATACTTAAAGAAGATAAGAGTATTAATTATGAGAAAGAAATGGACAATTCATTGAATGATTATAAACTGGGTGATCAAACCTTAAAATTCGTTTAAAACAAGCAAGAGAAAGAGAGAGGTAAAAGAGAGAGAGAGGGACTTTACCCTGTTCAGACAGAGTTGAAAGTAAAAAGAGTTCCACAGATAACTATGGTGGTTACAACTGGCAACCTGTAATGAAATACTAATTGAAGATGTTTTACATTCATTTATGTTGTGGAATGTTTGTTTAATGCAGCAAATATATGTTGCATGTGTTTACCTCTGTGAAACTGTGTTACTATGCCTACCTAAAACACCTGATTGGTCTAGTAAAGTGCTGAGCAGCCAATAGCTAGGCAGTAGAAATGATAGGTGGGATTGGTAAGCAGAAAGAATAAATAGAGGGAGAAAAATTTAAGAAGAAAAGAAAGAGAAGATGATGCTAAAAATCAGGCACCCAGCCACATAGTCAGACACAAAATAAGAAGAAAAGAAATGTTACACATGATACATAAGTAGAGAAAAGTAAAAGCCCAGAGGCAAAAGGTAAAAAGTTTAATTTTAAGTTAGGAAAAGCTGGCTGGAAATAAGCCAAGTTAGTGGTCGACATTCACTAGTAAGAATAATATTCCATGTATTTATATAGGAGGTGGGTGGCATTCTCCCAAACAGTAAAAGAATACCAACAACATTCACCCCTTTATTAGAGCCTCCTTTTAGTTATGTATCCTCCATTGCCTGAAAATGATGTTAAAAAATGAGTGAAAAATTTGATAAGCAATCTAATCTTAAATTCTCTCCACTTTTTGATGATGATTAGAAGAGACTATGAGAATGCTAACTTTGAACCTAAGCAAGATAGGGTACTTCAAGGAAAAGGTATTTGCTTCCCAATTCCTTCTGGCCTCATGAGCTGTGCTTGATATTTCCAGTGTACTATTTCAAACTCTGGAAGAAAAGATAGCATTGGATAATGCCTGCATATATCTCAAAAGGGAAGAAAAGAACTAAAGCTGTTTGAATACAGACTAAAAGCAGTATTTATGTATTATGTGTAAGGTGATGTATGTTGTGAATATGTTTTGTTGTCATTGGTTAATAAAGAAACTGCTTTCAACCACGGGCTTAACAGAGAAACGAGAGTAGGTAGAGTCAGGAAGAAGCCATGTAGCTGCCCACAGGAGACAGATGCCTCACCTGGGCTCACCAGAACCTGGCTGATAAACCACAGCCTTGTGGCGATAAACAGATTAATAGAAATGTATTAATTTAAGATATAAGAGTTAACCAGAAATATGCTTAAGCTATTGGTCAACCAGTATTGCAAACAATATAGTTGCTGTGTGTTTATTGTGGGACCAGGTGGGACAGACTATTCTGCCAACATATGTATCATATATACCCATCACTTCTTTTAAACTTACTTACATTCTTCCACTAAATTCTCTCCTACAGGTATTATAACAAGATGATTATACTTTGGAATGGCTTTATTTACACCATAAAGGCAGAGAAATGCTAACTGCTTACCTTACTTTTCTTATTCAATTTGCAAATCAGGGCATGCCATGATGTTAACAATTATATGGATTTCATCATTGCTGTACCATTTTACTTTTAACTAGAATGTAGGTGGTATGCAGGGGAAAATAAATCATGGAACAGGGATATTTAAGTGGGCTGGGTAATGGTAGGAAAGAAGAGAGAATTGAAAATAACTAACACTAAAGACACATGAAGCCAGGCAGTGGTGGTGCACGCCTTTAATCCCAGCACTTGGGAGGCAGAGGCAGGCAGATCTTTGTGAGTTCGAGGCCAGCCTGGTCTACAAGAGCTAGTTCCAGCGCAGGGCTCCAAAGCCACAGAGAAACCCTGTCTCAAAAAAAAGACACATGAAAAAGCCATATGCAATTCTGCTACTATAGAAGCTTCTTTAAGTGAATATATATATATATATATGTGTGTGTGTGTGTGTGTGTGTGTATGTGTGTGTACATGCGTTTATACATACATGTGTTTATATATATATGTATATATATATATATATTAAATGTAATGGTATATTTTTGATTAACCTCAAGAATGACATGAAGACATTACCTACCTGAGTCATAGGATGTGGAGAAATAAGACTGGGACTGAACTAGAAGCTTCTTCCCTTCTAGCTAGCTTTCAAGATACTAAAAAGTTCCATGCACACTACCAGAAGAGAAAGTTATCATCAGTCTTACCAAGCTGGGAACCATCTCAGCTGTAATAACTTTTCTGGCAATGTATGCCCACAAGTGTAATAGTGACATAGATGTTATAAGAATAACCAAATAATTTATGATTGGATTTAAAGTCTGCTTCACAAGATGTAACTCTGGTACCACTAATTGGGCCAAAAGCTTTTAGTTTACCAGGCTATAATTCTTAAGAGAGAACACAATACTGCTATTGATCTGAAAGAACTTTATAATAAACTTCACCTAAATTCTCTTTAAACCCAAGCATTTGTGAATCTCTCAATCCTCACAATAGAAGCTTCTTTTTGCAGTAGATGGCAAATGACAGAGTCCAACAACTGGTCAAAATGCAGAGAATAAGAGAATGTTGGGAGATCAACTCTAAATGGGACATTTATGTCACACCCCAATCCTCCAACACTCAGAAATCATGATTAAAGAGAAGGCAGAAAGATTTTAAGGGAACTTCTGTGACAAAACAGTATTTTCCAGGCATAACAGGGCCATGGTACACATGAATTCAACAGTGGCTATACTATGTGCACAAAACCTGCACAAAATAAAAGCAGAAAAATTTCCAGCAAGGACTGAAGAGGATCTTGTGAAGTTAATTGCTGAAAAGCTATTGGAAATTGAAGGCTGCTGAAAGAAGGGAAGACTTTTTTTTCAAGAATATAGTTCTTAAAACCTCACCCAAGCTCTGGTAGATGACCCTAATATAGACACAAATAACAACAACATCAAGTGGATTCAGTGAGTTCAAAAACATGTTTTTGCACTCTAAAAACAAAGTTGAGAGAGAAAAGTAAAGAGTGCTAGGTGAGGTAGGAAAGGAAGTAGAAAAGAGTAATTAGGAGTGAATTTGATCAAAACACATTCAGTGCATATATAAAATTTTCAACCAACAAGATGTAAATGCAAAATATGGAAACAAGTAAGTTGAGTGATTTCTATGTCATGTAAATGGCATGAAAAATTAAGCAGTATACAATCACAGATGTATTGAAAAAACTCAGAAAGAAATATGCTGAGTGAAAAAAATCCCAGCATATTCTTCTAGTTTACAGGATGAGTTAGGAGTGCAGAGGGAATTTGTACAATACTTCAGATTAATGAAATTTAGCTTTCATTCTTAATGAAATAAGCAGATATTTCTGCCTGAGTCCTATTTTTGTTGTTGTTATTGTTTCTTTGTTTCCTGTTGTTGGATTATTGGGTGGGGAACTCTTTAATGATTTGTAGGCACACCCTCTCAATGTGAAGATGAAACAAACTGTTTTTCAAGGGAAAGTTTACAGTATGTCTAACACATTTTTCCCATGTTAGCACCTCTTTCAACTTCAGTTACTCCTGTATCCCTTATCATAGTGATTTTAACACTTGATGGTTACTAAACAAACAAATTTTGATCCTTTATTTGAGTTTAAATACCAGAGCCAAAAAAGAAGGTCCCTGCACTCCATTCTCCAGAAACCCCCAAGTCATAGTTACCATCACATGTTTAACTACTAATAGCTGTCATGCTACAAGGGTGGTACATGCCTTTAATCTCACATACTTGAGAGGCTAAGAGAGAAAGATCACCAGTTTGAAGCTTGCCTAGGTTACATCATGAGCCTACTTAAAATTTTAAAGTACCTAATAAACTCAGAATAAAGGGATCATATCTCAGCATGACAAAACTTACAGATAACAAATACATAGATGATATACTAAATAAGAAAAACCTAAATGTGTTTTGTCTCAAGTGAAGAACAACACAAAAGTGTTCACTTTTAACATTTTTATTCAATATAGTGTTAGAAATTTCAGATAGAATAATTCATGCAACAGTGGAAAAAGACAGAAATTATTCCTCTTCCTCATGATAAGATGCTATACTTATTTCACTGAATTGATAAATTTAGGATAAAAGCAGTCAATACAGAAAATAATTATATTTTATAGAATAGCAGTAAACTCCCTAAGAAAAAAGGAGTGAATCATTCTTCTCACAATAGATTCAAATATTCACGAATAAATTCAGTCAAGCAGGAGACCTCTCAGTTTAAATTACCGGCCACTAAATGAATTAATTAAAGAAGGCACTAGAAGCTAGAGAGACTCTGACTACAAGCTGAATACTTGTGTAAGATCAAATTTGCTAAAACACTAGCTTGGAAGAGGGAAGTTTTCAAAAGTTGGAAGCATGGGTGTGGGGATGGGGGTGGAGCTAGGGGTTGGGGATGGGGGTAGGTGAAAGGGAAGGGGTAGAAGGGAGAAGGAAGAACTGGGGAGAGCCTGGG
>JAQHUG010000359.1:1725474-1736989 GCA_028555095.1 Dicrostonyx torquatus
TAAGACAAAAAGGCAACCTACTGAATGGGAGAAGATCTTCACCAACCCCAAATCAGACAAAAGTCTGATCTCCAAAATATATAAAGAACTCAAGACTCTAGACATTAAAATTCTAAATAACCCAATTAAAAAATGGGGTACTGAACTAAACAGAGAATTCTCAACAGAACAATTTCAAATGGCCAAAAGATACTTAAGGACATGTTCAACTTCTTTAACTATCAGGGAAATGCAAATCCAAACAACTTTGATATACAATCTCACACCTGAGAGAATGGCTAAAATCAAAAACACTAATGATAATCTATGCTGGATAGGATGTGGAGTAATGGGAACACTCATCCATTGCTGGTGGGAATGCAAATTTGTGCAACCACTTTGGAGATCAGTGTGGCAGTTTGTCTGAAAATTGGGAGTCCACTTACCTCAGGATCCAGCAATATAACTCTTGGAAATATACCCATGAGATTGCCAATCATACTACAAGAGCGTTTGTTAAACTATGTTCATAGCAGCATTATTTGTAGTAGCCAGAACCTGGAAACAACCTAGATGCCCCTCATCTGAAGAATGGATAAAGAAAGTGTGGCACATATACACATTAGAGTACTACTCAATGGTTAAAACACAATGACATCTTGGATTTTACATGCAAATGAATGGAAGTAGAAAACACTATCCTGTGTGAGATAACCCAAACCCAAAAATATGAATATGGTAGGTACCTTTCAACTTCATAAAGCCCTCTATACATCTACATTAAGAGTGTTCTTATTTCTCCCCAGCATCTGCATATTTTATGAAGTTTATTTCATTTCTGGATACCTCTGTTATGAAGATGTCTTCAAGACACTCATGTGTATGAGTGTATGTATGTACACTATAGGTAAGTGTGATGTGTGAGGTATCTATCCAATAACATGTCTGTGCATGCACCTATGCATACATGCAGAAGTCAAAACTGGACATTAGGTGTCCTGCAATAGCATTATCACTGTCTCCCTTATTCCCTTGAAACAGTGTCTCTCACTGAAAATGAAGTTAGGATGGCAATTAGGAAATCTTAGTCATCCAACTGCCACTACCTCTCACACTCAGCCTTTTATGAGGGTACTGGAATCTAAACTCAGTTCCTCATGTTTGTGAATCAAACACTCTTACCCATTGAGCAAGTTGTCCAGCTTCCAGGTTATGAATTATGGTTATTAATTAAGGACTCCCTGGCTCAATCAAGTTACAAAAGTGTTATTAGTCATAAAAGTACATGAGACCTGCAAAAAAGCTGTTTTAACTCTCTCCCTGGGTGTTTTTCCTTGCTCATTAATAAAAATTGCACCTATACAGCTCATTTAACAATGTTATTCCAAATTTTATTCCTTGAAAATTATTATTGCCAATTGTTTAAGATAATAAGAAAACATAGGTTAGTAGTTAATTGCCTAGTATAATTGAACTTATAGTCTCATTAGGTATGTTTTCTAGATCACAAAGATATATTTTAGATAGACAAGTCATTTTCAAATACTTCAGAGATTTGCAGAATATGGCATTTAAGATGTTTTAACAACATAGTCTCTTTTTATGACAATCAAACATGTCTGTTCCTGGCAGCACCAATCTACTTTAGAGAATATAATGGACATCAAAGAAACTCCACATGGAGTTTACTTTCTTTGTGGCAAAAAGTAAACCACTGGGCAAGAAAATGTCCCTGCCTTGACTGATGACAGTATGTTGTCTTAATTAGACAAACAGGAAACAAAAGAAAATGACAGCCAAACATTGTCAAGACAGGGAGAGATAGCCCTTCAGAATATCCTGCTTCCCAGAAAAGTCTGTCAGATATAATAGACCTGTAGGCCAGAGATGGATATCATAACATTGAAGAGGAACTATGGGTGACTGTCCAAGAAGCCAGCTGTTTCTGTCACTACTCACATTTTTTGGAAGTGGCTTGCTCTATCTTCCTGCTTACTCAGTTAATATAATTTCCTTTTTGGGTCTCTGAGGGAATTGAAGACTAGATATTTATATTTATAGTTTTCCTTGTTTACCTGACTCAAAAAACAAGTTATGGTAGAAAGTAAATAAGGTACAAGACTTTGGATTCACCAAGATAGGATAGATATGGATTATTTTCTCTGAATTTGTCAAATGCAAATGAACTAGACACTGTTCATGCATTTATTGCCTGTATATATTGTATATGGTTATTTTACATATTATATGTAGCTTTTCTTGCATTAGTTATATCTTTCATTTTTATTTTAGACAAAATAGAAAATGTAGTGGTATTTCATTTATCTTTTAATAAATAAAGCTTCCCTAAGAGTCAAAAAAGCAAAACAGCCACAATGACAAGTCTTACAGACCAGGCAGCAATGGCACACACCTTTAATCCCAGTAGCCACACAAGCTTGCAACAGAAACCTGGTGGTAATGGTGCATGCCCTTAATCCCTGGATTAGAGAGGATTATAAAATAGAAGGAGACAGCTCTCAGGCTCAGTCTCTTTCTGAGGTTCCCTGGAGGCAGGATTGCCATTTTTGAATTTAGGTTGAGGTAAGAGCCAGTGGATGGCTGCTTTGCTTTTCTGGTTTTCAGGTTGAACCCCAATATCGGTCTTTGAACTTTTATTAATCATGGTTCAACTGTTTCTTACTATAAGGAGAACAAATGTAATAAAACTGCTAGGGCAAAGGACTGGGAAAAGAGTTAATATTTTCAAAAGCCTGGGTGACCCCAGCTTTACTTTATTCCTTTTAGTACACTGAATATGCAAGTGAATATGGAAGTGAGAAGTGGCTAGCAAATTTCCATTCCTATTGAGCATGTGTTCACCACCCTTACAACATTGTGCCAACATGCATGGAGCCATTCTTTTCTGTTGTTTTTATTTTTGAATTATGGCCCTAACTAAGCATGCTCAAAAGTATGTATCCTAAATTGAGCACATACACAAAAGTCTCCTTCATAATAGGGTACTCTAGATGTGAATATGTACAGGCCTCCTTAATAAATGCTGAATCTTCTCTTTGTTGGAGGAAAGCATGACTTATTTGAGAGCTATGCTGGGCTACCTACCAGTAGTAAAAATTCTTCACTCTTTTGGGTTGGTTTTGGTTTTTGGGTTTTGCAAATCTAAAAGCATTGTGTTCACTTAAATAAGTATAAAGCAATTATATAAAATAAAGGTGACTTTGGCTTAAAGATTCAAGATTTTTCTAATTGTTGGGAGAGATGGGATAGTTCAATGAAAAATAAATTAGCATGTTTTTAAAGTAACAAGAGTATTTAAGAACTCCCTCTGATATGCCTATTGAAGATATACTTGGTTAGAACTGTGTACCACTATAGTTCCAAATGACTTAAATTTGAAGTCAACAAAACTAAAACCTGGTTTAGGATTATAAACAGGGTCTCTGCTAAAACAGGATTGGTAAGAAGTATTAAACTTTGTCCCTTTAGCATTTGTTAGGCCTTTCCCTTGGCTTCTGTATATAGCTTTAATAAGTCTAGCCATAGGAAATAAATTGACATATAATTCTTCTACTCATGATTTTTTTCCAGTAACATTAATTATTCTTCTTAACCTACCAATTTTCCAAGAATTCCCATTTATCCATTTAATATTGTTCATAATTTATATTTTGGCTTTGGGATTGAAATAAATTGGGTACTAGAGTCATTTTTTCCATTGTAATAGATTCTGAATAAAAGCTATCTTGAATGCTTTGTTGTATGCTTTGTTTGTTTTGTTTTCCTTAACAAAAAAGAAAGTAGCTCATACATCTTATCTAACCAGATATTTTGTCAACTCCTGTCAGTACAACTCTGTCACTACTATGTCTGAAAGCTTCATTTTCATTATGATTATGTAATTCATAATGAAATGTTAACAGATGTGGATTTGTATTCAGGTACACTAGAGAAAGCAGTATTTCCAGTACCATTACAAAATTTAAATTAAACTATATATGCTAATCATAACAGTTTGTTTATTATAATGTTGTTCACAGACAAGAAAATAAGGGAAGTGGTCATTATGAAAAGTCATAAAATCCTAAATTTAAGACAGTTCAAATTTGTTGTAAATAAATTATATGCAATATCATCAAGAATAAATAACAGCAATATCATTAAAAATAAAAACTGAGCTGCCTTGACATTTTGAACTCTATTATGTATTTATTCTAAGTCTGTGTAACACGTTATGCTTGAAATCACCATGCCTTAATTATCTCTTGACAAACTTGACCTTTTTTTATAATGAAAACATACAAAAGTAAATGTATTCATTAGCCTTCTTCAGTCTTTGGTATTTCCATTCCAGAGTACTCAGGTGCCTTACTGATTATGTACTTTAGGAGACAATAGATTCTACCTCATGTCTTAGCATTTCCCCTATTTTCTCCTGTATCACCAGAAAATAAATATCATTTCTCACACTATGGAAGTTATTCCTCATAAAAATGCGGGTTAGTATTAATACTGAAAGAAAAGGAAGATGTTGAAATGAATCATGAGAAAGTTAGTAAGATCCTGAGTATAATTAGGTGTGCCAGTTTTCCCACAACAACCTCCCTTCTCATGGACTCCTCATTTGTTTTCTTGAGCTTTAAGATGATTTGAGATATATAACACCTCCCTAGACATGGTCTTCCCAGGAATCAGAGTATAAATTGGATACATTCATCATATTATCTCATTGGTCCTAAGATAAATTTAAAGACAGACTTAATATTGGAGATGCAGATGCCTCAAAAACTTACCTATGAAAACAAATAAAATTTATATTGTCAGAGTGCTCTAGTGTAACAGAATTTATAGAATGAAACTCTCTGTGTGATTTTCTCTCCCTCTCCCTCTTCATCTCTCTCTCTCTCTTTCTCATACATACATATGTGTGTGTGTGTGTGTGTGTGTGTGTGTGCGCGCGCGCACGCTCATGTGAATAGTGAACATATTGGAATAATTACATGCTTCACTCTTCACTCCAGCTAATCCAATAAGGGCTGGCCGTCAAGAGCAAGTTTGGAAATTCAGTAGTTACTAAGTCTACTTGGCTGAATGTTTCAGCTGATCTTCCATACATGCTGCAATCCAAAAGAAGAAGTGGGAATTTGGACTGCTATTTTAAAAAATCTAATAAGTTAATAAAACAAAGTAGATTTACCCACTTCAAACCAAGCAAAATCTAATCTCTCACAAGTGTTCTCTCCATTTCTGGATAGTGGTTAATTACATATACGGCCAAGTTCACAAACAAGAATAGCCATCACATATATCTTTGTGGAATTTATCTATGTTATTTGATATGACCTGAGCCCTGGCAATCAACAACTTTCAGCTATTTACAACATTCAAGATAAATCTTGAGTTTGTCAACTTAGAAAAGGCTTAAAACACAAAACTCAGCAAAAATCATCATGCCCTACCTCAGGAATATGTTCAACACTATTTCTACTGTAAAGTGATCTTTATGTGTTCTTTCTGAAGAAAGAGCCATTCTATTATAACCACTAAAATACAAATGGTACTATGAACAGACAATGACAGATAATGTCAAACATCTTATACCTGATTTTCCTGGAATATGCACTGTTAGAAATCAATCACTCTCAGTAAAATTCGGCAACCCAGGAAAAACATACAAAGGATAGTACATGTAGACAGGGTTCTTCAAAGCCAAGTTTCCAGTCAAGACTAGAATAAAATTCTGGTCATGAGAGTAAGGCATTCTGATCATGAAGCACAGCAAAATTTCAGATGATTATCGCCATTGTCCACTAGATATATTTTTATCATAAAAGGACTTCAACCTTTAAATACACCACAATATATCCATTACATGTAGTTCATAAAGAAAAATTTCATTTGATATTCAATATGCTTAAAACTGCACATGTCATCATGTTCAATGAATGTATAATTATATTATATAGACAAAATTAGTCCATAAAATAGATCACTGGCATTTGTTGGTTACACAGAAATTTGTTTAAATGATTTGCTCCATTTAGGAGAACCTTGAGAGATTGTGACATAAGTCAAATTTTATTTCAGGTTATGAATTACTTTGATATGTATGACTCTGTTTTATAGAAGAACTATGAAAAAAATTAACTCCCCTAGAAAAATACTAATTTATAGTTAAAAATAGGGCTATTCCATGTTAATTTTCAGATGGTTTTTCAATTAACACCTACTTTCAAAACATATTTTTTTAAAAAATAAAAAAATTCAGGCCATGGAGGTCCACATGTCCTTTGATGGCAACTCGAACATCAACATGGCCTCTAGAGGGAGCACAGACCACAAACCTCCACAAAACCTCCAACTGCAGGATAGATCACAGACTTCAACAAAGCCCTCAGCTGAAGTACAGACCATAGACACAATCAAATGCTGAGCATAGTGACTTCTAACAGTTGTCCCAGGTATTTGGAAGACCCAGGTGGAGGAAATGTAAGTTCAAGGCCAGCAGCCAGCATGGAAACTTGGTGAGAATCTTTGATAATAAAAATTTTTAGCAAGTCATTTTAAGTGTCATTTGGCCATTGAGGTTCTTCTATTAAAAAATATCTGTTTAGATCTGTACCCCCACTTTTAAATTGGATTGTTTTATTTTAGTTATCTAGTTTCTTGAGTTCTTTATGTATTTTGGAGATCATTCCTCTTTCAGATAAGGTTGGTGAAGGTCTTTTCACATTCTACAGGCTACCATTTTGTCATATTGACTATGTCCTTTTTTCCTTACAGAAGATTCTCAGTTTCAAGAGGTCACATTTATTAATTGTAGAACTAAGTGTCTGGGCTACTGGCGATGCATTCAGGAAGTGATTTCCTGTTCTCATGCATTCCAGGTTACTTTCTGATTTATCTTCTATAAGGTTCAGTATGGCTGGATTTATGTTAAAGTCCCTGATCCATTTGGACTTCAGTTTTGTTCATAGGGCATAGATATGGATCCATTTGCATTCCTGTACATGTTGACATCCAATAATGCTAGCTCTATTTGTTGAAGATGTTTTCTTTTTTTACACTGTGTAATTTTAACATCCTTAGCCATCAGTGAAATGCAAATCAAAACAACTCTGAGATACCATATTCCTTTTTTTTTTTTTGAGACAGGGTTTCTCTGTGTAACTTTTTGAGCATGTCATGAAACTTATTCTGTAGAACTGGCTGGCCTTGAACTCATAGAGTTCTGCCTGTCTCTGCCTCCTGTCTTACACCAGTCAGAATGACTAAAACACTGATAATAGCTTAGGCTGGAGAGGACGCAGAGTAATGGGAATACTCCTCCATTGCTGGAAAAAGTACAAACTTGTACACTTTGGAAATCAGTATGGCAGTTTCTCAGAAGACTGGGAATCAATCTATCTCAAGACCCAGAAACAACATTCTTGGGCATATATACTCAAAGGATGCACACTCATACAACAAGGACATTTGCTCAACTGTGTTCACAGCAGCATTATTTATAATAGCTAGAACCTGGAAACAACCTAGATTCCCCTCAACCAAAGAATGCATAAAGAAAATGTGGTATGTTTACACAATAGAGTACAACTCAGTGGTGAAAAAACAATGAAATATTGGAATTTGTAGGCAATAGGATAGAACAAAAAAAATACTGAGAGAGGTAACTCAGACCCAGGAAGACAAACACAGTACATACTGACTCATAAGCGGATATTAGATGTTAAGCAAAAGATAACCAACCTATAGTCCATGACCCCAGAGAAGATAGGTAACAGGTAGAACCCTAAGAAACATACATGGATCCCCATGGGAAAAAGAAATAGACAAGATCTGAGTAAATTGGGAGCAGGGGGAAAAGGGAGGACAGAAGAGAAGGGTGAGGGCAGAAGGGAAAGTGGGATGAAAACATGAGGGAACTGGATGGTCAAGATGTGTGTGTGTTTTAAATAGGAATTATTTGATTTCATTTTCAACAAAATACATACATAATAACACCACAAAATGACTAATGACTAATAAGGACACAATACAATAATTATACTACTCTATGAAATCTATTTTTACAATCAAGAACAAAAAATAATTTTATTCAAGCATTTTAAGAGATATATAATCAGTGAATTTGTTATATTTTGGTAGAATACAAATGGTAATTGTTTAGTTATTTCTCATCTATATCAGAAACATGTAACAATGAATACCCACAATATATTCCTTGTAGCAAATGCTCTGGGTAAATGCAAGCTTTATGTAAGATTGTCATATACAACTTAGGGTTGACAAACTGAACTGGCAGTAAAAAGTCAGGAATTAAACAAGTGGGATAGTGAAATCAGTTGCCTATGAAATGTATGGAAATTAATTTTTTAAGCTCCGAATTACAAAGGGAATAATTCAAAGCTGGCAAAATTAGTAAGGCTCTTTAGAATATTTATTGAGTTATTGGAATTTCCTCATATCTATAACTGTTTTCTTAAGTTGGTTAACCCACTGAAAGAATCGTAATTGAGAACAGTAAAAAATTTACTTTGATGATCTCTTTATAAATGAATACAATGGTTTTATTTTAAAAATGAAAAAAAAACTATTAGCAAATATTGTAAGAGGCACAGAGGGTTGTGTACCCCTGCCGCCTAGCTCCAAGACACCAGCTAGCTTATGCCCGAAATAACCACATGACAACTGTATTAATTTAAATTACTGCCTGGTCCAATATCT
The DNA here is from genome assembly GCA_028555095.1 of Dicrostonyx torquatus. NCBI lineage: Eukaryota > Metazoa > Chordata > Mammalia > Rodentia > Cricetidae > Dicrostonyx > Dicrostonyx torquatus. The sequence continues at coordinate 1,734,181 of JAQHUG010000359.1, forward strand.
CTAGCTTTTGCTTGGGTAACTCTTACATCTGATTCAGCCCATTTCTAAAAGTTTGTGTGTCACCACGAGGTGGTGGCTTACCAGACGATTCTAACGTAGATCCATCTCAGGTAGGAACATCATGGCATCTGATGTCTTCCCTTCTCCCCAGACTTCCATTCTGTCTATTCTGCCCACCTAAGGGATGACCTATCCCACAGGCCAGGCAGTCTCTTTATTTAACCAATGAAAGCACAGAAATAAAGAAGGAGCCCCCTACACCATTTCCCCTTTTTCTGTTTAAACAAAAAAGAAAGGCTTTCATTTTAACATAGTAAATTTATATATACAAAACAATTTTCAAGTAAGAATTACAGTTATCATATTTATATCTATTTTATCTTTTATCATAAATAAGGAAAACTATAACTGCAAATATCCATTCTTCAATTCCATCAAAGACTCCAGAAGGATAAAATATTACCTAAGTAAACAAGAAGTAAGCAACTTCCAAAACTCTAGAAATGACAGAGACATCTCACTACCTATACAGTCACCCAAAGTTCCTCTGCACTGTTGGGGCATCTGTCTTTAGCCTACAGACCCAAAGCATCCAGCAGACATTTCCATGAGGAAGGAAAATACAAAGACAGTTCAGTCACTTTCTTTTGTATCCTGCAGAATGTCTTGCAGACTCTTTTATGAAGCAGGAACCCTGAAGGATCCTCTCACCTTTAGGCAAGTTTAGCAGTCCTCTTTCTGTGGGTTCTTTGTGTTCATTTAAGCAGTCCAGGCAAGAGCAGTTTCTTGCCCAAATGGCTAGCAAACTCCATAAGGAGCCTCTTCGATGCCCATCTTCTTCAGAAAGTAGTTTGGTGCTGCCAGGAGCAGACGTGTCTCATTGTCATGAAAATCCCTAAGTTATTAAAATATTAAATGCCATATTCTAAGTCTTTGAAAGATATGAAGAATGTCTATCTAACTGAAATATATCTATATATATATATCTAGAAAATGTAATTAATATGACTATAAACTTGACTATTACAAATGATTATCCATTAGCAACCTATATTTCCTAATTATACATTATATATTATATATATTATATTTTTAAATATAATATATTTAAAAATAAAATATATTTAAAAATATTATATATATAACAAAATTAACCTTAAACTTGTATTAATAAGTCAAAATTTATACCACTGTAAATTATTCATATCTATATCATCTCCCCCTTTAAATGTAAAAGAAAGCATTTATAAACAATATTTGGGGATATGGATGTAGTTACTTCTCTCCAAACTGCTTCCTGCTGTATGGGGGCGCTGTTAATTAGGTCTTTCATGGTATAACCTGTGTGTCAGGTACATCTCAGTCGGCAGTTGAGTGAAGTAATTTTCTGAAGGTGTTCATGGTGACCTTTTAGGAGGGCGTGGCCTATCATACCAGATTGGTATAGGAGAAGTCCACAGGTTCTCATCCTCTATGAAAACAAAAGAAGAATCTCTTTCCAAAAGCATCACATCCTTAGACCCAAATTGTGAGGCAATAACACCTGTATAATATCCATGTTGGTGTAGCTTGGCAGCCCATATAATGAGATGTCTCTCTGTACTTAGCTCCTTCAAAGTCAAAAAATTTAAAGAAAACACTTAGGCTAATCAATGCCATTAGTGGATATTGAGGCCAAGAACATGAAATATTAAACAGGAAAAGAGTAGGCTCTTGTTAAAGAAAAATACTTCTGGCAATCCAACATGTTTCTTAAAAGGAAAACCTGAAAATGAGAACTAACTTCAGCTAAAGAAACCTGCTTTAGGTTTCTCTTTTTTCCCCTTGGCCTGCTGCTGGCATTCAGTGATGAGAGAAAGGAGAGATAGTAAAATTGAACTTTCTTTCCCACCAAATAGAGATCTTTCTAAAGGGCCAATCGAGTTTAAGAGTTTAACTGAAGCCCTTGTTCATTATGAATCACTGTTTAGTTTCATCTTCAGTCAAATCATGCATTCAATTTGCCTTCATTAAAGTGGATCAATTTATCGAAAATATTTCCTGTACCATCTTGTACTAGTTAACCTCTCCAGCTTTTTCTTGTATTATACATTTACTTATTATCAATATGTCATCCATCCTGACTTTCTTAGTCCCTTATTTGTGCCTTATTTCTCACCACAATTTGTTCTTGTGTTTTTTCTTCTGCTGGCAATGTTCTTCCCCTTCTGTTTATGTTTTTCCATTTCTGTGAATCTTCAAATGGCTCCTCAGTAAAGGACTGTCTCAGAAATTTATGACTAAGCCAACTTGCCTTATGATATATTCAGATATCATTTACATGTTATCATACTGAGCTCAGTATTTCACATCTTTCAGTTGTACATAACTAGTACAGTGTCTAAAGAAATAAGTAAAAAATAAAATAATCACTAAAGAAACCTGACTTCATTTAGTCCATATTAATTGAATCAATAAAATAAAATACATTACTGGAATGTGCTTGTGTATACTGTGTGCTATATTATCCATTATTTTCAAGCAACCATATGACTTGAGTTCTGTCCTGTCATATATGACTTGAATTAACCCAAAATATGTTTGAAATATACAAAACTATTAGGATTACTACTAAAATTTGAGGTATTATTTTCATTCTGTTTTATTTTTTAATGATCTACAATAAACTTGTAGTAATCTCAATTTATGTGTTTTTTGGGGTTTGTTGTTGGTGGTTTTTTTTTTTTTTTTTTTTTTTTTGGTTTTTCAAGACAGGGTTTCTCTGTGGCTTTGGAGCCTGTCCTGGAACTAGCTCTTGTAGACCAGGCTG
>JAQHUG010000359.1:1753833-1779281 GCA_028555095.1 Dicrostonyx torquatus
ATATACACATTGGAATACTACTCAGCGGAAAAAAAACAATGACATCTTGAATTTTGCATGCAAATGGATGGAAATAGAAAACTCTATCCTTAGTGGATTATGTATATTATTGCCTTTTCTTTAAATTTTTTGTCTGTGAAGGAGCGAAGTACAGACAGACATTTTATTGTGTGACCGGCTAAGCTAAACCAACATATATGTATTAAATGTGTCATGACTTCAAAATTTTGGCCTAAGGTTTTGTTGCTTTGGAAAAGAGATTCTTCTTTTGTTTCTATAGAGGATGAGAACTTGTGGAATCATTCCAGACTAATGTGGTTTGATGAACCAAAACTCCCAGAAAGTTCACTGTGAACATCCACAAAAAGTATTTCACCCAACAAAAAGCAGGAAGCAGTCTAGAGATGTCCAAATTCCCTAAATTATTGTTTATAAATGTACATTTACATTTAAAGGGGGATATTATGAAGATATGAATAATTTGTATTGGTATGGATCTTGGTTTATTGATATAAATTTAAGGTCAATTTTGTTACATATATATACATATATATGTATATATGCTCTTGAATATGGCATTGTGTTTGTGCAGTTCCTTTAAAAATGCAATGTATAAATAAGAAATATGGGTAAATAGATAGTCTATAATAGTCAAGCTTGTATTCATGTTAGTTAGGTTTTCTAGATATATAGAGATATATTTCAGTTAGATATGTATTCTTCAAATCTTTCAATGACTACAGAATGTCATTTAAAATGTTTTAATAACTTAGTACTTTTCGTGACATGATAAACATCTGTTCTTGGCAACATCAATCTACTTCAAGAGGATGATGGGAATCAAAGAGGCTCCTTATGGAGTTGGTTAGCCATTTGGGCAAGAAATTGCTCATGCCTGGAATGCTTTATGCTATGCTGTATGAACTAGATATGCAGGACCCACAGAAAAATGACTACTGAAGTTGACTAAAGAAGGCAATATGATCCTTAGGCATTCCTTGGTCATGAAAGAGTCTACCAGACATTCTGCAGGAAACAAAAGAAAGTGACTGACAAACTTCCAATATAGGTGAAACTATCTTTGAAATTTCCTGCTTCATAGAAAAGTCTACCAAATGCTATGGGCTTGTAGGCTGAAGAAGGATGCTCCAACATTACAGAACTTTGAGTGACTGTCCAGGCAGTGAGATGTCTTTGACATTTGTCAATTCTAGAGTTTTGGAAGTTGCTTACAATGTACTTCCTGTTAACTTAGGTAATATTATATCCTTCTGCCATCTTTTATGGAGTTCAAGAATAGTTCTAGTTTTTATTAGTTATGATAAAAGATAAACTAGATATAAATATTGTAATTTTAATTCTTGCTTGATACCTATCTTGTTATATGTAATTTTACTATGTTAAAGTTAAACCCTTCCTTCTTATTTAAACTGAAAAGGGAAAACAATGTGGAAAGTCCTTCTGTATATGTGTTGGTTTTATTGGTTAAGGAATAAAGAATCTGCTTTCAGCCAATGGCTCAACAGAATATAGCCAGCCTGGAAGAAATACATATATAGAGAGTAGGCAGAGTCAAACAGAAGCCATGTAGCCCAGACAGAGACAGATGCCAGATGGAACTTTACCTGGTAAGCCACAGCCACATGGCAATACACAGATTAATAGAAATGGGTTAACCAAAGATATAAGAGCTAGCTAGCAACACACTTAAGTGATTGGCCAAGCATTGATTTAAATAATATAGTTTCTGAGTGGTTATTTTGAGTCTGGGCAGCTGGGAACAAACAAGCAGCCATGTACAGCAAACAGCCACTGGACTTCCAAAGGTACCAACACCCCTATTTCTAAAATGGGTGACAAAAAAGCCTGTTTGGGTTGTGTAATTGCCTTTAACAAATGTTTAAGAACTATTTTATTGCCACTAATCTCATAGTCCTTTGGTTTTTATTGACTCTTTAGGAACTTTTCTTGAGGTACAAATATTATCTCAAAAAATTTAAGGTTAATATATATTCTAGTCTCCAAATATAAGAAAATGCTGGTTAGAGTCACCTATTACAATTAACTTATAGTCACATTATATTTTTAAGGTATGTTTTTAAGTTCAAATGGATGTATTTTAAATAGGCAGGTCATCATCAAACACTTCAGAGATCTACAGAATACAGCATTTATGATGATTTAAAAACACATATTTGTTTTTATAACAATGAGGCATGTCTACCCCTGGCAGCACCAATCTGCTTCAAAGAAGTTAATGGACACTGAAGAAACTCCACAAGGAGTTGAGTTTCCTTGTGATCAAAGTAAGCCAATGAGTAAGAAAATGCCCTAGCCTTGACTGCTGACACTATGCAGTCCTACTTGGACAAACAGAACACTAAAAAAAAAAGTGACTAACAAACCTTGTCAAGACAAGGCAGGAGAGTCTCTCAAAAATCCTGCTTCATAGAAAAGTCTGTTATCTATTCTAGGCCTTATGGCTGAAGACGTATGTTCCAACATTGCAAAGGAATGTTGTAAAATGGTGCAGGCTGTGTTTTCAGCACCCGGCTCCCAGCCCCCAGCCACCGGCCCGCTCAGCCGCTGGTTACTTCTGCCCGAAATAACCACATGACAATTATATTTATTTAAATACTGCCTGGCCCATTATCACTAGCCTCTTCTTGGCTAGCCCTAACATCATAAACTAACCTATTCCTAATAATCTGTGTGTCACCATGAGGTGGTGAGGTGGTGACTTACCAGAAAAGTCTAACCTGCATCCATCTGTGGCAGAAGCATCATGGCATCTCTCCACTTCCATCTCTCTCACCACCTTCCGTTCTGTCTACTCCACCCACCTAAGGACTGTGTCTTATCTTATAGGCCAAGGCAGTTTCTTTATTAACCAATGAAAGCAAACAGAAATAAAGATGGACCCTCCTACAAAGGAACTCTGTATGACTGTCTAGGCTGCCAGTTGTTTTTGTCATTTCTCATATTTTTTGGAATTTACTTACTTGCTCTTCCTGCTTACTCAGTTAATGTTATTTCCTTATTGGGTCTCTGAGGTAGTAAAAGACTAAATAGTTATAGTTTATATTGTTTACAAGATTCAGAAAGGAAATTCACTAAAGAAGTATAAAATATATAAGATTGAGAGATATCAAAAGATAATTTTGGATGGTAATGCAAGTTATGATAGAAAGTAAATTAGATACAAGATTTTGGACTCACAAAGATAGGATAGATAAGGGAGTATTTTCTATGAATTTGTCCAATGCAAATGGACTAGACATTATTTCCTATATATACTGAAAATAGTTATTGAACTTATTGTATATAGTTCTTATATTAATTAAAACCTTTCCTTTTATATAGTAGCATATTGTTAGCCATACAGGCAGGACAGGGTTGGCATTAATCCCAGGATTAGAGAGGAATATAAGACAGGAGGAGACAGGTCTCACTTTAAGTCAAAGCCTGAGGATTCATGCTTTTACGAACTTCATCTTGAACTTCAATTTCTGTCTTTGGGTTTTTATTATTCATGCTATAATTTTATTCATGCAAAGTCTTTCCCCCTCACAATAGTTAAAGACATTTAAAGGGTGTTCCTCATACAGGAAAATCTGTAAATATAGTAGACACTTTAGTCTCTTGTGGGTAAACTGAAAAACACAGTCAAATATAAATATATCTTATTTATATTTTATATATATTTAACAGATAAATATAAATATAAATAAAAAGCAATGTGTTGGGGCAAAACTACCTTAGGGCTTATACCTCAAGGCCTGTAGGACAGAGAAAAGCCTATCTCAAGTTTGAAAGATAGTCTTAAAGCTGCTGAGTGAGGATGAGACAGCAAAATCTAAGTAGATGCCCCCCCTCCACAATCAGAGGGATGTCTTGGCTGTCTCTCATTACCTGGAAGTAACCCCACATCACACAATGTCACTTAACCTATATAAGCTGATGCTCACAGTAATAAACTGAGTTCCTGCTTTGACTTGACTCCTTATTGCATTTGATTGTCCTTTGTCAGGGGGCTGCAGATCTGACCGTTCTGCATTGTGGAGCTGAAGAACAGGCAGATAGCACACACACCTTTCCTGAGTAATAAGGCTAAGGAGACCTAGCAACTGGCACCCAATATGTGTCTTGCTTGGTCCCAGGGCTAAGCGGTCAGTCAATGTGAGTGGGACCCCACTATGGGTAACACAACTTCACACAAAAATGACACGGCACTTAAGGCACTGAGATATATACTACTTTCTCAAGGCCTGGAACTGTCAGACCCCAATGCGATACAGGCATGGGACTCTGGCCCCCTGGGTACTCACCAGGAATCTTTTCTCATGGGATACATGGAACTGGGTGGAGACTCTGGCCAAATAAAGGGAAAAACACTTTGATATACTGCCACCATTGGGATTCTATCAAACTATTATGGCCCTTAAGGCATGTTTTCACCTTGCTGCTCTGCCTCCCACAAAGGTTGGTAGGAAAAGGTCAGAGACCAAGAGAGATCTAAATAATTTGAAAATAATCAATTGAGCCAGGTGGTGGTGGTGCACACCTTTAATCCCAGCACTGGGGAGGCAGAGGCAGGTGGATCTTTGTGAGTTCGAGGCCAGCCTGGTCTACAAGAGCTAGTTCAAGGACAGGCTCCAAAGCTACAGAGAAACCCTGTCTCGAAAAACCAAAAAAAAAAAAGAAAATAAAAAGAAAAAGAAAAAAAACAAATGAAAATAATCAATTGGCTAGAAAGACGGGAGGAGACAGGCAAGGAGCTGGAAAAGGTCAAAGAATGGAAGAGGTCTGAAGAATCCAAAAATAACCAATTCACCAAAAGAACAGGAGAAAAGGAATCAGACAAGGGGGAAGATCAAAAATGGATATAATTTACTGAAGAGTGGTTCCAGGGGGATGGAATGAGGCATGCAGAGGCAAAAATAAAAGGGAAAGTAGATATTGCCTGTGACAAGGCATGGCCACCTCCTTATGGCTCCAGCCACCCTGGAAAGAAAAAAATGAGAGAGAGGAATGGGACAAATAAGGGAGCTCCATCATTGCCAGGTGAAAATGAATATACCAGCCTTCAAGAGGAAGTGCAAAGTTGGGTCTCTCACACAGAAAAACCTAGAGTGGAGCCTCATAGGAATCTTAACCTTATTTATGCCAAGGCCTATAGATCTAAGGTTTATAGACCCCAAGCCTTCCCAATCAATGTTGCTCCTGACACTAAGCAACCCCTAGCCTGGTATCCTTTGGAATCTAAAGAACTGAAAAAATTGAGGAAGGCAGGGGGTGAGGATGGCCCCAATTCCCTTTGGGCCATGACCCTCCATCAGGAGGTAGCTTAGCACATTTAGGTCTTCAAGGACTGCTATGATGGGGCTAAAGTTACCTGGGGGGATTCCAATAAGTTAAATGGACGTCCTTCTTTAGGGGAGGCCTGTTGCTCTAGGGCAGAGTTCAATAGAGTGACCAAACCCCACCCCCGCCCCAATTACCATCACTTATCCAATGCTAGCTGGTACGGGGGTAGTCTTTTCCACTGGGGTCCAATAAGCCACAACTGGAGCTCTGTATTGGGACCAAATGAGACAAGCAGGCCTTGAGGCCTAAACCAAGCTAGAGGAAGGACCCACAGAATCACCTATACCTGGCACAATGCAAAAGCAAGGGGTGCCACTTCTGGACTTTAATGTCCATGTACAGACCAGCCTTGAGAGGAAACTATCCCCTGGAGGGCTTAGAGACCAATTTACTGAACTCCTAGTCTGGGAAGGTATGAACCAAGATACTAGTATGGCTTATGTTGACCTTAGTGAAGGGTCCATGAGTCAATGGGCTGTAGCATTGCCGAATGTCAGGACCGAGTCAAATACCAACCAGACTCTTGACGTGGCCCTTCAGGCCCAGACACAAACTCTAGTCTCATCTATTACTTAAGCCCTCGTGGCCGGACAACAAAAGCAAACATCTAAGAAATGTTTCTTATGTGGTCAACTGGGGCATTTTAAGAGGGATTGCCCACAAAAGGGCAATAACATCCAGGGGCAGAAGGGACTCCCTCCATCTCCCTGCCTTCACTGCAACAAGGGGTACCATTGGGGCTCAGAATGCCGCTCCGAATTTTATATAAATGGGAAACCCATCACAAATCAACCTTTAAACTAGTTGTAGGGGTCTTCCAGTCCCCTTAACCAAAGGAAGAAAAGATGCACCTTCAGTTAACTGGACCATTCCAGTGGTAGAGGGGTTCTGACCCAATATGACTATGATTATTGGAGGACAAAGATTCTAATGCCTGAGAGACACATGAGCTGATAGGATGGTCCTCAGAATTGAAGAGATCCCAACCAGCTGGGATCACATAACCATGCTGCCTGTCATGGGAATTTGGGGGAGACCTATGTCCCAAAGACAGTCAGTCCCATAACTTGGGTGGAGCCAGATACAGATAAAGGAAAGTTCAGGCCTCTGATCCTCCTGGGGTTCTCTGCAAACCTCATGGGACAAGATTTGTTAGGATAAATGGATGCTGTTATTACCACTGACCACTTAGCCTTTTGTGATTATAAAACTGAACAATCAGGAAGACCCCCAATACCTGTATTCACCCATAAAAGTAGAGGCCATTGCCCCGAGGGACCCTCCCCCCCATTAAGTGGGCACCTGGTAAGCTAGTATGGGTGGAGTAATGGCCATTACCTGAACTTAATATGTTCGAGGAAATCACCAGAAATCTGTTTATGGGACAATGGATAAGGCCCTCAATGAACCCCTGGATATGGTAGGCTAATAGGACCTGGGGAATGTTACAGGACCTAGAAGCAAAGCAGTCAATGTGTGAATGGAGTTAGTAGGGGGCCCTTTAAGGGGCATAACTTGGGTCCCACCAATTTCCTCCCAGTTTCAACTCACTGTAATTGATATAAAGGACAGTTTCTTCTCAATTCCTCTTCATGAGGAAGATTATGAAAAGTTTACCTTTTCCATTTCTATAGTTAACGCCTCTCAACCTGACAGGAAATACAAATGGGCTATTCTCCCACAGGGGATGAACAATAGTCTGGCCTTTTGTCAACAATATTTGTATGGTATCATCTCTCATTATTTTGACAAAGATAATATTCTCCTACATGTTTATATGGATGATCTAATCATTGGGCATTTGGAGGAATCAGTGCTAACTCCCTTGGTGACCACTATTGTTGATATTCTCCAACAACGTGGCTTTATAATAACCCCAAACAAAATGCAAAAGGTACCCCCATTTTATATATTGGGATTCCTATTAACACTCACCCAAGTCAAAATGAATAGACTCCAATTAATCCTGCCTCAACCTCTCACTTTATTGCAATTACAAAAAAATTTTAGGAGAAATGAACTAGGTAAGGCTCTAGTTGCCTGTAGAGACAGGGAGACTAGATGTGTTTTATGATCTCCTAAAAGGAGGGCAACCTTATGAGATCACTTCCTTGCCACCTGAGGGTCATCAGACAACCACTGAATTCAACAAGCTCCATCAAGGCTTCTTTGGTTAGCTACAATCCTAACATTCCAATCTAAGACTGTATATTATTAGGGAAAAAGACCATGTTGGCCACAACTGTTCAGCAGTCACAACCACTATTATGGGTACACACCACCCTGGGGGCACTCCCAGAGTGTACTCTCTAGTCGATCAAATAGCTAATATGATCATAAAAATTAGGGACACATCTTTTTGACATTACAAAACAGATTTCTCTAAAGTAATAATTCCATTCAATATTAAGGATTTAGAATGGGTGGCCAGACATTGTTCTTGATTGAGCCTCACCCTAGAGGTATTTCTGAAGACCCTGGATAGCCACTTTGGGGTGTCCCAGTTTGTAAATCTATATCAAAAACTACATTGGAGAGTCCCATTAGTCTTTTCTTCTAGGCCAATGTCCCAGGCATTTACTGTTTGTACAGATGGCAGGAAGAATGGGACTGCCTTTAAAGTTTTACCTGCAAGAGGGATCAAGACAAAAATTATCAAAATTCTCCCTTGTGAGGGATCTGCTCAATATAAGGAAATGGTGGCCATATATATTGCCCTACAAGAGGTCCCAGAACCCTGCAACCTCTATTCAGACAGCTCTTTTATGGTGAACCTACTGCCACACCTACTCTATGCCTATATCAGATTGGGTGCTAATACTATTTCTGCCTTGATGATACAACTCAGATCTCTCTTAGCGGTTGGAAAAACCCCATATATATTCAACATCTTAGAGGACACCAAAACCTCCCTGACCTCATTTCCCAAGGGAATGCAACTGTAGATGGTCAGGTACAGGGGCCTGTCTCATAAAGGTCCCAACTCTGCCAGTACAAAATACTACCCAAATGCATGACTTAATTTATGTTAACTGGAGAGGACTCAAATACCTATGCCCCCAGATCCCCACAACAGAACTAAAGAAAATTGTTCATACATGTAAGACTTGCCAACAGTTTCTCAGCACCTCCCATTTACAAAGGCCGGGGGTGAACCCAAGAGGGTTAGGACACAATATCATCTGGCAAACAGATGTAACACATTACCCTCCATTTGGCAAATTAAAATGTATGTTTGTGATCATAGACATGAACTCTAAATCATGTTGGACTATCGTCCACTCAGGGAAAAAGGTAGTAGATTGCTTCTATACCAATATGGTATGCTAGACCATGCCCCCCTGAAAGGTTGCCATGAACACCCTCAAAAAATTACTTTGCCCAACTGCTGACTAAGATGAAACTAACACACAGGATACACCATAAAAGACCTGATTAACAGCACCCCCAAACAGCAGGAAGCAGTATGGACAAATCTATACCCATATTCCAAAATATTGACTTTATATGATTGTTTATATTTAAAGGGGGATATGATATAGATATGAATATTTGCATAGGTATGGATCTTGGTTTATTGATACAAATTTAAGGTCAATTTTGTTATATGTATTTGTATATAAAAAAAATTGGGGAGATGTTTGGCCAAAATTATCTCAGGGCCTGTACTTTGAGGCCTGGCTCAAGCTTGAGGGATAGTCTCAAAGCTACCAAGTGGGGATGAGACAGCAGAAATCTAAGTAGCTGCCCCTCAAACCAGAGGAAGGGCTTGGCTGTCTCTCATTGACTGGAGATACCCCACATCATACAATGTCACTTAACCTATTTAAGCTGATGCTCACAGTAATAAGCTGAGTTGCTGCTTTGACTTGACTCCCTATTATGTCTGATTGTCCTTTGTTGTGGGACTACATATCTGATTGTCCTGCATAGTGGGGCTGTAGGATGGGCAGATAGAGCACTCATCTCTCCCTGGGGAATAAGGCTAAGGAGGCCTGGCAGCAGGGTAAATAAAAGCAGATAATATAAAAGGGGAAGTATAATGTGAGATCACATAAACTTCAATTATTTATTCCAAGTACAGTATATATCTATTGATAGTTTATATAATTTCTTTAAGTCTCAGTTCATATGTATTATGCATATTTTATATTAATTTTGAAATTATGTAATATATGTAAAGTACATTAGATCTTGATTGCCATACATAGAATTATCTTATCCCCATTCCAGTCTGTATTCCAGTGTAGAAAAGCCAAATTTGTCAAGTCATAGGTAAACATAAAAAAAATTTTCTGAAATATGTTAAAAAGTACCATTATATTAATGAATCAAATTAAGAGTTTGAAATCAGTCTCTGAATCATAACTTTCCTTTTATGATTAGGAAGACTTTGGCATGTAGATATCTGAATTAGTTACTATTCAGACCATTATCAAGACAGAACAGATATTCAATTTTGTAATTTCTTTTCTCCAGTTTGCAAAAACCTTCTCTTCCTGACTTGAGAGGCATGAAGTTGTTGTCTTTTACCTAAACTCATATAGAAAATCCTGTCAGTCAGTGCCCTGACTTCACAACCTGAATCCAACCTCACAGTACAGTAGGATCTATAACAGTTTTTTTCAGAATTATATAAGGACTGTTACAATTGCTTGAGAGAAACATAATCAACCTTAGTCCAATAAAAATAAAAGCAGAAAACGTCAATCTTATATTGGCACATAGACTGTAGTGTTTTTATCTAACCTTCCCTTCCTTTTTACTTGGATTTTGGATTGATCTTATGGTCTTGTGTACAGTAGGGATATGTTTCTCAATTGAAATAGATTTTTATCCCCCATATCCATAAGTTTTGTGGATGAGAATCAGATTGATCTCTCTTTTATAAAAACTTTATGATTGACTTATGATAGTGTTACCTAATGACATGCAAACAAGATGTCAGGAACTACACTGTGTCTTCAAAAAGGTAGTACTATATTCTTTCTACAACAGAAACATACAATGTGCAACTGTTTGCTCCTGGACAGCCTAAGTCATCTCTAAATTCCTTTGGATTTAAATTTGCCATTCTGGCTATTGCACAACCTCACTAGTATAGCATATGTTGCATGCTACTGCTGCCCTAAGTGTCTAAACAATGAAATTCACCTTGATCATCTCTTCAGGCTGACATGGCATGCTGCTGTTCTAATGTACTTGAGAGAAAAATAGCTATAGGAAAGGTTAATAAAAGCCATGACAAGAAACTGAACATGTGGTCTCTCAAGAAAAAGAATTCAATTTTTGCATGCATTTGGAAAGATTTTTGGCTGATGTAATCGTTTTACTCAATTCTTTGAAGAAGGATGCTTAAAAGAAATCCCACACTAGCTTAGAATTGAAAATAATAGACATTTTTTTTATTTAAGGGTAGGCTCACAAAGCAGAATTCTCTGCTGAGAAGGAGAACAGAAATCAAATCCAGTAGCCAAAAAGAGAGGAGACACATGCTTTATATTGGCATAAATAGTATAAGAGGCCTTGCCCCAGTGGGTATGTAACTTGAAGGCTACTGGCTGTAGGATTTTGCTACAGCATTTTTTTTCTTCTAAGATAAATTTAATTTAGAAAACTGGTACAAGGGAAACTCCCAGGAATCTACAAGGACAACCCAAGATAAGACTCCTAGCAATAGGGGATATGTTACCTGAAGTGGTCATCTCCTATAATCAAGCAAGACCTACAGAAGAGGGTCTGGGACACCAACTCAGCAATACAACTTTCTAATATATTCTTTCTCTACTATATTCTTTTCTGACTATGGCAGGTGCTGGGGTAAGGGTGGTGCATACTGTGGGAGTGGCAAACTAATGACTGTTTCAGTCTTAGAACCATACCCCATGAGTGTGAGCCCACCTCTGAAACTGCAAGGAATACCAGGACCCGGAAGACAGATAGCCCAAAGACCTAGGATAGAACCAAACATGATTGGAGAAAAGAAAATGTCACTGTAATTATGACTAACAATATTTTGCTATAATCACAGGTTGGTGCCTAACCCAATTGTCATCAGAGAGGTTTCATCCAAAAACTGACAGAAACAGATAGAGACCCATAGCCAAACTAGATTGATCTCAGAGAATCCTGCTGAGGAGAAGGAAGAAAGATTATAAAACCCAGAGGGGTGAAGGGCTTCACAAGAAAATCCACAGAATCAGATAAACTGGACATATAAGAACTCACAGAGACTGAACTGACAGCTAGGGCATCTGCATGGGACTAACTTAGGCCCTCTGCATATATGCAACAGTTGTGTAGTTTGTTCTTCTTGTGGGACTCCTAACAATAAGAACAGGGCTGTCTTTAATTCTTTTGCTGACTTTTGGTATTCTATTCTTCATATTGGGTTACCTCATTCAGTCTAAATATAATGAGAGGTGACTAGTCTTATTGCTACTTGATATACCACATTTGGTTGATTATCCATAGTAGGTCAATTCTTTAATTCTATGTAATGTTATATACTCAACATGTTTAAATTTAAACATGGACCCATTTGTTTGTGAATCCTCAAATCAGTGTAGTTCTACAAAATCTGTGAACTTAATATATGAAATAGCTAATTAGTAAAAAGCTACTAGATATCATTTATTGATATGAACAGATTCAGTATTTAGTCCTGAAATATTGGAAATGAACTTCAATTTGTTTATAGAATCTACACTAACTTTCACATATTTCCTTATCTTTCTATGACCTACTTCTTGAATTTGACCTATGACCTGTTTCTATTTTGTAAACCTAGGTTTTCATCTTCTCACTCTAGTTAAAGGAATCATTCTAAGTTCTTGTTTTTTACATAGTGTATTTAACTGACCAACAGCTGACTTTCCTTAAGCGACTCAAATTTTGCTTCTGAACAGTTTTTTTTGCTCATATAATTTTGGATTTTCAAAATACTTATATTTAATCATAACGTTATCATGTATATCAGTTTACTGACATTGAACAAATATATAACTGATGAAGACATTGCACTTTAATGAGTGTTAAAACTATGGCAGAATTTTGACTTCAGTATTCACACATCAGAAGTTGTTGAAGAATGGCAGGGACATCAATTACCAGAATTGAAGTTGATGCCTCTCAAATATTCAAAAAATAGTAAGTAGTTTTACACCACTATAAAATAAAAAGTTTTATTGTTGCATTTCATGCAGATGGCAGTTCATAGTTGAAGGGGAGTGGTCTTGGCCATTTCGGCTTATAGCCATGTCCTGTCATTACCTAATTATTCTGCCCCCCTAATTAGTTGTTAATTAATTAATTGATGTGGATTCCCTAGACTAAACGTCGTCCCCATGATAGCAAGAAGTAGCTCTGGAGAACAACGTCCCTTATCCCAGAAAATTTTGCCTTCAGACTTTGGGACTTTATGTAGGGGTTAATTATGCCTTCCGTATATTTAAGAGATGGGGGAGGGATAGTGGATTGATATTTTTATTGTCTGTAATTTTATGTCCAATGTCTGTTCCCATTGTATATAGTTATTTTAGAGCTAGATTGATCTTATTTAGACAAAAGGGGGAGATGAAGGGGAGTGGTCTTGGCCATTTCGGCTTATAGCCACGCCCCTTATTTAATTATTATGCCCCCCTAATTAGTTGTTAATTAATTAATGGGGCTGGACCACCAGGTCCCAAGAGGTATAAAATGATAGGCCCACGTGGAAAGCGCTCTCTCTGTGGATCACCGGCCTGCCTGCTTCTTCGGAGGAGCTCTTTCTGGTAAAGTAATCTGTGTGTATTTGGCCCATATTAAATTTGTGTGTCTTAAATAAAACTTCCACACATAGTTAAGGTATGTGTGGTAAAGTACATGTCTGTCAGTATAAGGTTTAATGTCTAAGCAAAACAATAGAGACTAGCAAGATTAGAGCTTCACCTAGGATAGCCTGTAGTCACAACAATGAAAAAGTAGCATATGATTAATTCCAACTTCCACAAAATCAGGTCCCTTGTTTATAAAAATTTTGTATCAGTCTACCAAATGCTTTTGCATAAACCATGAAAAAAGAAACTAATCACGGACAGACTGCTATTAGCATACATTATTTAAAAAATTCCAGTATTCTTTTTTTTTAAGAGATTTCCTCATTCTTTCTCACTCTTTTGAGTTCTAGTATTTTAAGTTAAATTTGCCTTTCTAGAACGTTTATAATTTTAATTTACAGTATTTGTTCTATGTACACATTTTTTATTCAACGTCAAATATTTGAAAGTCATCCATACAGAGACACACACCACTAATCTGCTTCTTTTATTGGAAACAATTAGTCAATCATGTAAAACAATAAAAATATGTTTGTTCTTTCTTCTTATTTGCTATTTTGTAAAATATATTGATCACTATTAAGCAAGTAAAATGTTTAAAGGACTGGAGCACTCAACTCTACAGTGTCTGTAATATTCCACTCTCCTCAATTCTTGGGAAGCTATGTGGAAAGGGAGGCATAAAAATTATAAGAGCCAGAGGTGTTGGTTAACTCTGATAAAATAGTGTATTCCAGAAATAACAGGACTGTTGTACATATGAATTTACAAAGAATGTGACAGCATGTACAAGACATGTGCAAGATAAAACGACACAAAATTTCATCTTAGGAAGACAAAGTGGGCCCAAATGTCCATAACTAGCCAAGAAGTTATGTGAAATTGATAACTACTTGGAGTAACCCAAAGCAGTTTTCTTCTGTGTCATAACACTGGGTATATGAACCACTCTCCATGTTTATCCTGCTCAGAAATATTTGGCTGACACATGTGGCTTTGGTTTGTGTGTGTGTATGTGTGTGTTCTTATTTTGTTGTTGTTGATTGGCTTTGTTGATTGACTTTTTTGCTTTTAATTAGCTTTTTTTGATTCTTTTCATTTTTTTACATCAAGCATCCCTATCCTCCTCATCTTCCCATCCACCCTCTGCCCTTGCAGCCTCCCCCGCCAAACAAAACAAAATTTAAGAGGAAAAGTAAAAGCCAAGCAAAACAAGAAAGAAGAAAGTAAGAGAAAAAGAATAAAAGGAGAAGAATTTCCCCTTGGAGGCTGTGAATCAAGGCCTCTGTCCTTTGTCACACAGTCAACAATGGTCTCTCATAGGGGCTGCCTCCAAGAAATCCTGCCATTGTCTTGTGTCATGGAGTTCCTGAAGTTTTGGATCTGTAAGTTCCTTGCACTTCTGCTCTAACTGTTCATAAATGGGGTGGATGTTGTGGTGGGACCCTTTAGAGATCTTATCCTTGCCCTGGGTGTCAGCTGAACTGAACAGCCCACAATCTTTCTCCCATTGTCATCCTTCCTCACAGGGTGCACTCCCCAGTTCTTATGCTCTCAAGCCATAGTGTCTGGCTCACTCACACTCACAACACCAGGACCAGGTGCACAGTCTTCTGTCTCAATTGCTGTAAGGGACATATGGGGTGGAGTGGGCAGGATCAGATTCTCTTTCTCACACCCTTAGGGGTGGCTGAACAGTCCACTCTCCTGTGTATTGAAGCTAGTGAGGAGCAGGGCTAGTTCTTTCCTATCTTCATAATTCCAAGGCCGGCTCCTGTACACTGTGGGTATCAAGGGACAGGAGTGTGGAGAGGAGCTCATCTTTCTCTCACCCATGCAACCACAAGGTACAAAAGGTTGGTGGGGTCAACTCTGATGCACTGATGCCCTCAGAGCTGGCACATCTGTGTCCCCACAAACAGGGTCATTTCTAGTGTGCTATCCAGGTGAGGTACAAGCCTGTGGTGAAGGGTTCGGCAGACTCCCCCAAGTGTGGGGGCCAACTCTTGTTGTGGAATAACCATTTTGTATACTGTGAAGATTTGTCAATTGTATTAATTTAATAAAGAAGCAGCCTGGCCAATAGCTGAAGAGGACAAGGTTAGGTGGGAGAGCCAAACTGAGAATGCAAGGAGAAAGAAGTGTGGAGTCTGAGATGTCTTCAGCCAAACAGAGCATAAGCAAGACATGACAGAGAGGAAAATGCCACTAGCCTTGGAGAAGTACATAGATTAATAGAAATGTTTCTTTTAAAAAAATGGAAGAGCTAGTTAGTAATAAGCCTGTGATATTGGCCAAGCATTTACAATTAAAATTAAGTTTCTGAGTGATTATTTGTGAGTGGCTTCTGACACATCAAAATTCTGCCTGCCTATAAGCTCTCCTCTTGCAGTATCCAACAAAGGGCAGGGCCAGCTCAGCATAGCCCTCCAACCTCAACATGTTTAGTTCCTAAGATTCCTTCTGATTACTTGGGCTATGGACATCAGCACAGACCCAAGCTGCATTAGAACAATAGACATAGACAATGCCCTCAGTAACAACTATAGTGATTTTTTTTATGTTTTACTAGATAAAGATTGCCTAAAGATCAGAAGGGCAAAGTTAAACCACTAGAGGTCAGACAGCGATGATATACACTTTAATTTCAGGATTTGGGAGACAGTCAAATTGATCTCCATGAGTTCAAGGCTACCCTGGGATGCACAAGATTTATGCAGAAACAATTCCAGATGGTGGTGCCTCATACCTTTCATTCCAGTACTAGGGAATTAAATGCTTTAATCCCAGCGAATATAAAATAAGAGGAGAGAGAGGATTAGTCTGCTTAGTTTTCGGTCACCACACCTTGGTAGAGGTAAGACTTCTCTAGTGACTTGATTGTTTTACATTTCTGGTTTTAAGGTTGAACCTCAATTTCTGTCTCTGGATTTTTATTATTCATACTACAAGCAGCATTGACCTAGATGTCATTATGGCCCAACTATCAGCACAGGTCATCCAGATCAGCCTGACTCTGATGGCACCACAGTCTGTGAAAACTCACATGGCCACAAGGTGATTCCCAGATCTCTGATATCCATGTGGCCTTTGGTGGCAACATGGGCCACAGACATCAATAAAAACTCCAGCTTCAGTAGAATGATGGACCAAGACATAGTCCTAGAAAATATCCGAGGCTTGAATATCCCTATGGCTCCAAGTGGCAATGCAGGTACCCAATTCAGTGTGTGCCTTGGACCTGAACATAGCTCTAGGTGGTGATCCCAACCCATTGTATTGATGGCATTCAATGGAATCAGGAGCCTTGGAAATCAGCACTGACTCTGACTGCATTAGTGCCATGGATCCAGATGTGGTCCTCTTCAGTAACCCTCTTCTAGATGACAGCATGACCCCACACAACAGTGCTATACACTCAAAAAAGCATGTCCTGGCAACTACACAGATCTCAGACACTAATATACTCACAAGTTTATGGCCTAGGACATGGGCAATCCAAATGGTTGTTGGAGGCAATAAGGGCAATTGGAAATCAAATACACTCCAGCTATGGTAAGACCATGGACACAGATATGTTTCTCGGCAGCAGCCCAGGACTGGATGCCACCATGTCCTAGTAGGCAGCCCATACCACCAAGATTTCCATGGTCTTTGTGTCCCTCAGACATAATCCCAGGTTGTGGGTGAGACATCAGACCTCTGCACAGCCCTCAGTGGCAACAAGAGCCATAGACATGATGTTAAGCTGTTTCAGGGCCTCAGACAAAGATGGCTCCTGGCTATAGTCCAGGCCTAAACATCACTCCACTCTCACTTCTTCAAATCCTCCTCTCCCCAGCCCATGAACTGCTCCTCTTCTCTCCTCTCTTCCACATCCCCACCCTGTACAAGCTAACCATAATTTTTGCTTGACTGCCTAGTTCAAGAGGCTCCAAGATGACTCTTGGTTGGCACAGAGTTGTTGTTGGAGTCCTCTTGAGGGCTGGGAACTAGAAACCCCAGGCCCGGATTTTGTCCCTTAAGAGTATGAAGTTGGGTGGGAAATCTGGAAAATGTTGAGAGAGAAAAATAATAATACAACAAAAATACATCGTATATATGTAGGAAGGACTGCTTGTTTGATTCCTCACCACACAGACTCACATAAAAATCACACAGATACCATATTATTTAAATCACTGTTTGGCCCATTATCTCTAGCTTCTTATTTACTAACTCTTACACATTAATTTAACTCATTTATATTAATCTGTATATTGCCAAATGGTTGTGGCTTACCGGTTATAGTTTCGATGTCTGTCTCCAGCTGATCAAAATGGCTTCTCCCTAACTCTGCCTTTCTTTCTCCCAGAATTCAGTTTAGTTTTGAGCACATTTGCCTCTATTCTCTGCACAGGCCCAAGACAGTTCCTTTATTAACCAATTGTTTTCACAGCATACAGAGGTGATTCTCACAACACCTCCCCTTTTCTATTTAAATGAAAAGGAAGGTTTTAACTTTAACATAATAAAATTACATATAACAAAACAGGTATCAAGCAATAATTACAGTTACAATATTTATATCTACTTTATCTTTAATCATAACTAAAGAAAACTACAACTGTAACTATAAATATTAACTCCACCAAAGACTCCAGAAGAATATATTACCTCAGTAAACAAGAAATGCATTGTAAGCAACTTTCAAAACTCTAGAATTGACAGAGACATCTCACTGCCTGAACACTCACCCAAAGTTCTTCTGTACCATTGAGGCAACCTATCTTCAGTCCACAGTCCCATAGTATCCAGCAGATTTTTCCATAAAACAAGAAATTTAAAAGACAGTTCTACCTATATTGGCACTTTGTCAGTCACTTTTTTCTGTGTCCTGCAGAATGTCTGGCAGACTCTTTCATGAAACAACAGCCCTGAAGGATCATCTTACCTTTAAACAAGTTCAGCAGTCATTCCTCTATGGGTCCTGCATGTCCGGTTCATCAAGCAGTCCAGGCAAGAGCAGTTTCTTTCCCAAATGGCTAGCAAACTCCATAAGGAGCCTCTTCAATGTCCATCTTCCTATTGAAGTAGATTAGTGCTGCCAGGAGCAGATTTGTCTCATTATCATGAAAAGCCCTAAGTTTTTAAACATTTTAAATGCTGTATTCTGAAGTCTTTAAAAAGTTTTAAGATTATCTATCTATCTGAAATAGATCTCCACATATCTAGGAAACCTAACATGACTACAAATTTGACGATTACAGGCAATTATCTTTTAACCTATATTTCTTAATTATACATTACATCTTCAAATGAGCTGGACAAACACAATACCTTAATCAAGAGCAGAAATATACACATACACAGTACAACAAAAATTGACCTTAAATTTGCATCAAAAAACCAAGATTCATCCATATAAATGCAAATCGCTATAGCATATCCCCTTTTAAATGTAGACAATGTTTGGGAATATTGGAATAGTTCTCTCCAAACTGCTTCCTGATTTTTGTTGGACAAAGCATTTTTGGGAGTCTTCACAGCGACATTTCAGGGGATCTGGGTCCATCAAACCATATTAGTCTGGAAGCAATCCATAGGTTATCATCCTCTGATAACCAGTTGGAAACAAAACAAGAACCTCTTTTCCAAAGCAACATATCCTTAGACTCAAATTTTGAAGACAAAATGCCTTCAAAGTATATATGTTGGTTATTTAGCTCCTTCACAGTCAAAATAATTCAAAGAAAACACAATAATATATAAAATCCAGACTGTCTTTTTATTTTCCATTTTTACATGGCTTATTTTTTATTCATTTTAGTCTATGACTGTCTGTACTCAGTCTCTTTAAAAACTTTAAAAAATGATTTACTTATTTTTCAATTCTCTATACTCTTTTTCCTCTCTCTCACAAGCCTACGTAAAATTATCCAACACTAGGACCCATTTAGAGGTCTGTTTTATCTGGATTTGTCTTTATTGCATATCTGTAATTATTTTCTGACCAGAAGCACTTCTTAAAATGCTAAGCACTTAAGAATCTAAGCTTCAGCATTGCTACGGTATTTGCAGTACTGTGTAATTGCTCTGCACAGTCCAATATGGTGGAAGTAAGTTTACCACCTCTGTAAGCCATGCACATTGCCCCAGTTCCAATTATGCATCGGGTCTATGTTGAGCCATAAAACAGTTTGTAACATGCTTCTTACAAACCCCACTTAAATGCTAGATTTCCTGAATGAATCAGAATTTGTGCTGGCAGCATGGCCCAGGAAGACAGTTTTCAAATTAGCATGGCTTTTTTTCCCTGCTACTGCTGAATCAGGAAAACCTCTCTTAAAGGAGCTGATACATGCCACCACCAGAAAAAAAAAAACCACAGGTAAACTTTGTTTTCCCATGCGTAGAATTCTTTCCAAGCTTTCTCAGGTTTTAAATGTATATTAATTATCCAAAAGGTACAAATCTGTAGAAAGGAAGCCACCCAGACTCATATAATAATCACATAGAAACTGTATTATTTAAATCACTGCTTGGCCCATTAGCTCTAGCTTCTTATTGACTAACCCTCACACATTAATTTAACTCATTTCTATTAATCTATATATAGACATGTGGCTGTGGCTTACCAGCTATGGTTCCCATGTCTGTCTGCAGCTGGGCTACATGGTTTCTCCCTAACTCTGCCTTTCTTTCGCCCAGCATTCAGGTTAGTTTTCAGCATGTCTATCTCTATTCCCTGTGCAGACCCAAAACAGATCCTTTATTAACCAATTGCATTCACAGTATACAGAGAGGAATCCCACATCATATATATTTTAATTTTTTTTAAAAGACACTGTTTTGTATCAGTTTTCTCCAAGACTAAAACATACTATCCTACCAGGGAAGATTCCTAAGCCAGTAGACAAATGGCTCAAAATAGCTTCAGGAAGACCTGGAAACTGAACAGATTAACTGGGCTCCTTCCTCCCATAGTAAATAATAAAGATAGCTGATGGTCATTCTCAGACAGGCCAAGCTACAAAGAAGACTCTGAGACCAGATCAGCTACCTGGAAGAAACAGAGACTAGCCTAACTTCCTGGAAGAGGTTTATCAACTGAGTCACTTAGAAAAGACATTTGGGCTGCTATGTAGTGTGCTGCAGGTTTCCAAATTTTGTGAGTTGTTACCTAAGTGCTGATGCAACTGTCTTTGAGTCATTTCTGCTCCTATAAGTAACCTTTCACTCATACTCCTATAAGTAACCCTTTTAAAACTCATTGATTCACTAAGTTGTATTTTGGTGGTATTTGTAATTTGTTTTGTTGTGAACTCCCTAACTACAGTGAATAAACATGTGTGTTGCAAGGAAATTTCTTGTTGCACAACAGATATGTAAGGGAGAATTGAAATAACTGATATATTAGAACAAGTACCAAGATAAATGTGTATTATTTTCTAAGTTTTAAAATCTATATATTTATTCAGAGACAATATCTCTTTTAGCCAATACTAGCCTTGACCTTACTATGTATCCGAAGAAGAACTTGAACTTCTGATGTGCCAATTTCTGCTTTTCAAGTACTGGGATTTAAAGGAATATGCAAGTGCTCGGTGGTAGTTGTACATGCTTTTAATCCCAGCACTAGGGAGGCAGAGGAAGGTGGATATCTGTGAGTTCGAGGCCAGCCTTGTCTACACAAGATAGTTCCAGGACAGCTAGGACTGTTACACAAAGAAACCCTGTCTTTGGGAAAGAAAAAAAGGAACATATCATCAAGACTAGTTTAAATAGTGCTCTTGATCAAACTAAGGATGCATGTATATTAACACTCTAGCAACTGAGCTATGCCCTAAGGCAAACTTTAGAAAAGATTACAAAGAAGTGTTTCAAAACAAGGAACTCCATGACTGAACTCTGGCTTATTATATACTTTTGAAAATGAAAATTAAATATTCACTGGTGTTCATTCACTTATAATTAATTTTTGCTAGAGTTAGAAATTATGACAAAAAAAGCATGGTTCACAAAGTCCACAATTTTTCTTTGTTTCAGAATTAACTGATCTTTGTTCTAAGAATCATTCTTATAATCTTTCATCTTGCCTCCATATATAATCATTAAGTTCATTTATGGTTAGGCCATGTGGATATTATTCAGTCATGAATTTTAAAATAATATTAGATATTTGACTAATGTATTATAAATTTAATTATAAATATTAAAATTTAATCTTATTTAGAATTCATCAGAAGATACAGTGTCATTAAATTGACCATAGGTAATTATAACAATATATTTCCAAAACACTTAAGAAAACTGGTTTTTGGATATGTCATCATAAAGGAATAATACATGTGTGATAATATTGAGATGTTCAGCTTATTTAACATTAACAAAATATACATGTATGAAAAAACACATTGCAACCCATAAACACATATAAATTTACTTTATCAAAAAGTTAAAAATCATTTTTCAAATAAGATGTGCTTTGAATCAATGATAATTTTTCTAG
Organism: Dicrostonyx torquatus; assembly: GCA_028555095.1. Classification (NCBI taxonomy): domain Eukaryota; kingdom Metazoa; phylum Chordata; class Mammalia; order Rodentia; family Cricetidae; genus Dicrostonyx; species Dicrostonyx torquatus. The sequence goes on from JAQHUG010000359.1 coordinate 1,775,509, forward strand.
CAAATCATGGCAGAAAAATCATGGTAGTTTTCTTTTTTAATTTGTGAACATGGAAATTGAATATTCCATGCTACAGTTTTGTCACAATTATTTAATTCTACTTTTTCTTTATTTTGATCTCTTACTTTTAGATTTCCTAATTTTTAGTTACTTTTTCTAATGAATCAAATCAAATGAATTTGGAACATAATGTAGCAGAAGTCACATTAATACATAAATACATGCATAAAATAAAATTGTTAAAGGAGAACTGTACACCAAACTCACAGGAAATTATATGTTTCATGTACCCAAAGTGTTTTAAATGGTTTTCAAATTGAATATTTACCACAAAGCCTTAATTCTGCAAAAATTTGTCTGAATATTAATTCAAATTTTCACTGTCCATATAAATCAATATTATGTCATCTTTTAGCTATTTCTTTGGTATTTGATATCATTTAATGAAAACAGTAAAAGTAAGTAAATTGGCATTTGTTACTAGTGCAAGTGAAAATTCTAGCTTCAATTTTCTCTCTAATCTTACCAACAATTATTGGCAAAATATCTATATTACCTATTCTGTATACTATTTTTTACTATTCTCATGGCTTTTTATATTCATAATCATAATGTAATGATAATTAATATAATTAATATTTTGAAAGTTTTTGATTGGTTACTACATGCCAGACTATATGACCAATGTCTGTAACTAAGAGTACAAAATAATTTCCTTTTCTTATTTGACTTACCTCATCATATATGAAGGTTAGATACCATTTGAAAAATACATAAATACAAAGTGATTGAATAAGATTTCTCTGAGGACAAATATTAAAATTTCACATTTTACAGAAACAAATATGCCTACACTAAACAAAAATTTGTGAAATGATATTCTGTAGAAAGGTGTAGGTATAGTGAATGCAGTTAGAGTGAACAGAATGGTTTAGATATTTATCATTTTACATGTTTTAAAGAATACATCAAACAGTATCACTTGTTAATTACATGGTCAAAAACAAGTATTTTTAAAAATTATTTTTAAGCCAGCAGAGAACAGAGATTAGAAGGTTGTAACTAGGCACAAAGTTATCAACATAAAGAAATAGACTTACTAAGAAAACAAAATTGCAAACATGTTTGAATACTTAGAGGAGGGAAGGAGGAAGGGAAAGAAGGAAGGGGAGAGGGAAATGAGATAGTCAGAAATAGAGAAAGAGACTGGAGATAGGTTTGCATCATTCTTAACTTCTATTAAAACCTAATCATTATGCTTAGATCCCAGAGATGAAATTGGAGGTGGATTACTAGGTCTTTCTATGCTTCACTCTAAACACCCACATTGAACACATACTTTTTCTGCATTTCAAAAAAACTATAATAAACTCCTTTTAAGCCATTTAACAAAATAAGAATCCACAAATCTGTGAAATAAATGTAAGTATGTATATAAATGAAAAAAATCTCTTCTTACAGTAGAAAATGAACTAACAGAAGGAATAATGTGAAGATATTCATAAAAAATGCATTTGGAAACCATTCCATAATAATTTCTTTGTACAAGAATAATTAAAGGAAACTGAGTCTGCTATCATGGATTCTACTTGGTCTTAATAATAAAAACCCCGGCTGTCCATCTGCGGGATCCTAGGTACCCTGAACCAGTCTGTTTCATAGCCAAAACTCTGGGTGAAGGAGGGATGAGTGCAGGGCTACAGGGGTTTCTTTGTTCCATGGAGCAGGCTTCTCCAACAAGCCCACCCTTCTGACTGTGAGCTCCACGGCCAGCTAGTGCCCCTGATCCAGATCCATCCAGACTGGTAAGTGGGTCCCAACCCGGCTGCCCAGGTGCCCCAGGAGGGGACTATACAGTCCTCCAATTCCTGAAGCTTTCTGACCACTCTAGAGGCTCCGCCCACACACACTGGCTTTCCTGCTTATCCCACCCCACCTTGCCGTCAGGCACCCCTGTCCATCTGCTGGATCCTAGGTACCCTGAACGCAGTTTGCTCAAGGACTGAGGCTCTGGGGGGGAAAAGATTCCTTGGCCAGCAAGTGCCCCTGATCCATCAATATAGCAAGTGGCCCCTATCGAGTACCAGATGAGAAGATGGGGCAGGCATCAATCCAAGTACTCCTCCAACAACCTGAAAAGCAACATGATAACACCAGAATCCAGTGATTATGCAACAGGAATACATGAGCAACCTAATCCAAGGAAATAGAAGAAATCAACTTTAAACGTAACATTATGAAGGTGATAGAGATCACTAAAGAAGAGGAGAAAAACTCCTTTAAAGAAATGGATGAGAAGACTAACAAAAAGAAGAAATGAATAAATACCTCAAAGATACCCTAGAAAACCAGGAAAAAGCAATCAAACACGTAAAGGAAACAGTCCAGGAATTGAAAACTGACATGGAGGCACTGAAGAAAACACAAACCAAGACATGTCTGGATATGGAAAATCTGGATTAATGAACAGGAACTACAGAGACAAGTATAACCAACAGAATAAAAGAGATAGAAGAAAGATTCTCAGACCCTGAAGATACGATAGAGAAAATAAACTCATTGATCAAAGAAAATAACAACTCCAAAAAATTCGAAACACAAAACATCCAGGAAATCTAGGACACCATGAAAAAACCCAACCTAAGAATAATAGGGGTAGAAGAAGGAGATGAATTACAGCTCAAAGGCCCAGAAAATATATTCAAAAAAATTATAGAAGAGAATTTCCCAACCTAAAGAAGGATATTCCTATGAAGATGAAAGAAGCATATAGAACACCGAATAGGCTGGATCAAAAAAAAAATCCCCTAGTCATATAATAATCAAAACACAAATCATAGAGAATAAAGAAAGAATATTAAGAGCTGTAAAGGAAAGAGGTCAAGTAACATATAATGGTAAACCTATCAGAATTACATGTGACCCCTCAAAATTCTAGACTTCTATACCCAGCAAAGCTTTCTTTCACCATCTATGGAGAAAAAAAGATATTCCATGATAAAAATAAATTTAAGCAATACATAGCCACAAACCCAGCCTTACAGAAAGTACTAAAATGTAAACCACAACTAAAGGAAGCAAAGAACACCCATAATAACACAGACATCTAACAACCTTCCAGAAGCACAACTCAAAGAAGGGAAACACACAATCCCTGCCACCAAAAAGAAAATAACCAGAGTTAAAAACCACTGGCCATTTATATCACTTAATATCAATGGATTCAACTCACCTATAAAAAGACACAGGTTAAGAGAATGGCTACAAAAACAGGACCCAACATTCTGCTGTTTACAAGAAACACACCTCAACCACAAAGACAGACATTATCTCAGAGTAAAGGGTTGGGAAAAGGTTTTTCAATTAAACAGCCCTAAGAAACAAGCAGGCATGGCTATATTAATATCTAACAAAATCGACTTCAAACTAAAATCAATCAGAAGAGATGGACATGGGCACTTCATACTCATAACAGGAAAAATTCATCAAGATGAAGTCTTAATTCTGAATATCTATGGCGCTAATATAAAAGTACCCAAATATGTAAAAGAAACATTACGAGAACTGAAAACATACATTAAATCCCACATACTAATAGTAGGAGATTTCAACACTCCTCTCTCACCAATGAACAGGTCAACCAGACAGAAACTTAACAAAGAAATACGGGAACTAACAGATATAATGAATCAAATAGACTTAATAGACATCTATAGAACACGCAAATCAACAAAATCAGAAATGAAAAGGGGGACATAATCACAGACAATGAT
>JAQHUG010000359.1:1791068-1805894 GCA_028555095.1 Dicrostonyx torquatus
AAAGACCCTACTTTCAAATAAGGTTGCACACACAGTGACAGAGTTGGGACTTCATGTCTTTGCAGGAAGAGAATGGCCCCCAGAGGCTCCTCTGTTTAAACAGCTGGTTCCCAGTTGGTAGAACTGTTTGAGATGTGACATTATTGATGGAGGTGTGTCACTGGAAGCAGACTTTGAGGTATCAAAGACTGGTAACATACTCAGGGTGCTCTCTGCTTCCTGTTTTGTGGATCAAGACATGAGCTCTCTGCTGTTGGAGGAGAGGCTCAGTGGTTAAGAGAACTTCACTCTTTTCCAGAGGACCTAAGTTCAGATCCCAGTACCACCTTTAGCTCCAGCTTCAAAGGGCTCTCATGTCTCTGGCCTCCACCAGCAACTGCATTAAGATGCATACACACAAAAGCAAATGAGCAAAAATTAATATAAATAAATACATACAAAATAAATAAAAAATAAAAAGATGTGAGCTCCCAACTGCTGCTCAGTCACCTGCCACCCTGCTTTCACTCTGCCATCATGGACTCTAACCCTCTGGAACTGTGAGCTCAATGAAACCCTTTCTTTTATGAAAAAAAATAATGAATAAATTTGCAGTTTGAGTTATATTAGGCTTTTCCTTCATAAATAGTTGGGAGAACAAAGAACAGCAAAGCAGGAATGCTTCTCTTTTGGAACACATGTTAAAGGTAAAAAACACTTGCTTTTATCAGATACCTTTAAGAAGACCAGGAAAGAAAAAAACATCAAGTTCAGAAAATGGAAAGGACAGACAATATAATCATATGTTGTATATACACAGACAGTATTTGCATAACTTGAGAGAAAATAGAGGAGAATATTTATAACAAGATACATTAGAACACTAAAATATTCTACTGAAGTATCTAACAAAAAATGATTTTGTATAAATTAGTAGCAAAGAGACAAGAGATAAGTCAATATCAGACAGGAAGGAATGTATATGTATATACTTATTGATGTGTACCTGAGTGTGCTTATGTTTGTGCATGTACATGTGAATATTTATGATTTGGGTGTATTGTGAATGCTTATGTGTGTACATTGTGTATATTCATGTATGTGTGTTCATGAAAAAATTTATGTGTGTACATGTATATCTATGTTTGTGCAAAAGCATATTTATGTATTTCTACATATATATTTTATGCTCATGTGTACATGTGCATATTAATGTGTACATATGTATATTTTCATGTGCATACATTTGTATGCTTAATTTTGTCTGTACATATATATAAGTGTGTTATGTACTTACATGAGTATGTTCAAGACTCTGAGAGTACCCATAGGAATATATTGTATACATGTATATATTCATGTGTATGCAATGCATGTATTTATGTTTCTGTGCATACACAAACATATTTATGTGTGTGCATGTGTATGTTTTATGTGTATATGTGTATATTTTTGTTTGTGTGTGTGTATGTGAAAATGATTATATTTATATGCAAGTATATATGAGCATGTACATATGTGTACATCTGTATGTTTTTGTGTATACAGGCTTATATTTATGCAAGTGAACATGTGTATATGTATGTCTTTATGTTTACACATGTATATTTATTTGCATATGCATGTCAATATGTGCGTAAATATGAATGTTTATCTACATACTTGTGCTTATATGTGTATATTTTCCTGTATATGTGTACATTTATTTATGTGTACCTGTGTATATTTTTGTGATCACATGTTTATGCTAATTTTTGTTAGTGTGCATGTGTATACTTCTGGGTATGAGCAAGTGTGTGGAGGTTTATACATGTATGCCCATGTGTATATACATTTGCATATTTTTGTGTGTACATGTGTATACTTATGTGAACATATCAATACTTTTGTGTTTACATGCATACATTTACATATTTACTTGTATGTTTATACTTGTGTGTGTATTTCTGCAAGTTCACATGTTTATACTTATGTGTGTACTTGTCTATATTCATGTGCATGCACACATTTATGTTTGTTTTTGTCTACATTTGTATTTATACATGTTAATTTTTATGTTTGTGTATGTACATGTGTTAAACCACTTATATAGAACAAATAAAGAATAAATTGTTCAGGGACTAAAGAAACCCCTTACAACTTTATTATTGTCTTTGACAAACTAAAAAATGATAATAACAATACAAGCATAAATATTTACATGTTGATACTTAAAATTATAGTGAAGCAATTTACAATAAATTAGATGAACTAAATATGATAATATCTTTGAGACTATTGATTAGAAATATATAAAATAAGAAACAATGAAAATTGAAAGGATTCATGATTCCAACAATAGAAATTTTATGAAGAGGAAGAATAAAACAAACATAAGTGTAAAAAGTAAAGGATTTTCTTAAATATTTGAAGCCAGGGAGATTTTTTTCAGCTATTTATCCCACTTGCTGTTCTTATAGAGAGGCAAATACAAAGGCACTCAGATGTGTAAAAGAAACATTACTAAAACTTAAGTAGCATATCAAATTGTACACATTAATAATAGGAGACGTCAACATATCACTCTCACCAATGGACAGGGCCTTCAGACAGAAACCTAACAAAGAAATAATAGAGCTGGAGCTGACAGATATTAAAACTCAAGTGGACCTAACAGATATCTACAAAATACTTCACCCAAACTCAAAAAAATATGCTTTCTTCTTAGCAGAACATGGAACCTTCTCCAAAATTGGCCGTATAGTCAGCCACTAGGCAAGTCTCAACAAATACAAGAAAATCAAAATAACCCCCTGTATCTTATCAGATAACTAAGGAATAAAGCTATATTTCAACAACAACAGAAACAACACAAAGCCTACAAATTACAAAGTCATGGAAACTGAACAATGCTTGACTGAGTTAACACTGAGTCAAGGAAGAAATAAGGAATGAAGTTAAAGATTTCCTAGAAGCAGGGGGAGGGCAGTGGGGTAGTGGGGGAGTGGGAGGGCCGGGAACAAGGGGAGTAAATGTAAATTTTTCTTTTAACAATAAAAAAAAAGATTTCCTAGAATTCTATGAAAATGAATGCACAGCATATGAAAACTTATAGAGAATAATGAAAGTGGTGCCAAGAGGAAAGTTCATTTCACTAAGTGCCTTCATGAAGAATTTGGAGTGATCACATACTATAACTTAACAACACATCTGAAAACTCCAGAATAAAAAGAAGCAGACACACCTAAGAGACATAGATGGTAGGCAATAATCAAACTGGGGATAAATCAATAAAGTTGAAACAAAGAGAATAATACAAATAATCAGTGGAACAAGGGGTTGGTTTTCTGAATAAATCAACAAAATAGATAAACCCCTATTCAAACTAACTAAAAGGCAGAAAGAGAATATCCAAATGAGCAATAACAGAAATGAAAATTAGGATATAACAACAGACTCCAAGGTAATGCAGAGAATCACTTCTTACTTCACAAAAGTGGAACAATCTAAAAGTAATGGACAAATTTCATTGTTGATACCACATACCTAAGTTAAATCAAGATCAGATGAAGAATTTAGATATACCAATAACCCCTAAGGAAATAGAAGCAGTTAGCAAAGTCTCCCAACCAAAAGAGAGAGAGAGAGCCAAGAGTTAGATGACATTAGTGCAGAATTCTGTCAGTCTTTCAAAGAAGAGCCAATACCAATACTCTTCAAAGTATTTTACACAATAGAAACAGAAAGAACTTTGCCAAATCCTTTCTATGAGGACACAGATACACAAACCACAAAAAAGGAAAGAGAATTGCAGACTACTTTCACTCATTAACATTGATGTACAAACACTCAATAAAATACTAACAAACCAATTCTGAGAGAGCATGAAAAAGATCATTCACCATTACCAAGTAGGCTTCATATCACAGATGCAATCCTGGTTCAACATACAAAAATTGATCAGTAATCCACCATATAAATAAACCAAAAGATAAAATAAACACATGACTATCTCATTAGATGATTAAAAATACGTTTTGACAAAATCCAACACCCTTTCATGATAAAATTCATTGAGAGAGATCAAGGGACATACCAAAAATTAATGAAAGTAATATACAGCAAGTCAACTGACAATATCAAATTAAATGAAGAGAACAAAGCAATTTCACTAACATCAGGAAAAAGAAAAGTCGTCCAGTCTCTCTATACCTATTAAATATAGTACTTGAAATCCTAGTTAGAGCAATAAGACAACTAAAGGAAATCAAGGTGACACAACTTGGAAAGGAAGAAGTCAAAGTATCATTATTCACAGATGATATGAAAGTATACATAAGCCACTACAAAAACTGTACCAAGGAACTACTACAACTGATAAACACCTTTAGTCAAGTGGCTAGATACAATATTAACTCAAAAACCAGTAGCCCTTATATATACCAGTGATAAATATGTTGAGAAAACAATCAAAGAATCAACACCCAGTACAATAGTCTCAAATAACACAAAGTATTTTGGTGTAACTCTAACCAGCAAGTGAAAGATCTGTGTGAAAAGAACTTCAATTCTTTGATGAGAGAAATTCAAGAAGATATCATAAGATGGAAAAATCTCCCATGCTCATGTATCAGTAGGATTAAACATAGGAAAAATGCCCATCTTAACAAAAGTGATATACAGATTCAATTCAAACCCCAATTAAAATCCCACCATAATTCTTTACAGGTCTTAAAAGAACAATACTCAACCTCATACAGAAAAAACAAAAAATCCAGCATAGATAAACCAATGTTATACAACAAAAGAACATCCAGAATTCTCACAATCCATGATTTTAAGCACTACTACAGAACTATAGTAATAAAACCTTCATGGAATTGGCATAAAACAGACAGGTGGATAAATGGAATTGACCTGAAGACCAAGATGTAAATCCACATTCCTCCGAACACAGAGAAGACAAATTTATATGCTGGAAAACAAAGACAGCATTTTTGACAAATGGTGCTGTTTTAACTGGTTGTCAGTGTGTAGAACAATGGAAATTGATCCATATTTACCACCCTGAACAAAACTGAAGTACAAGTGCATCAAAGACCTCAACATAAATCCTGATACATTGAACCTGATAGAAGAGAAAGTGGGAAATATTCTTGAACAAATTGGCACAGGAGACAACTTCCTGAACAGAACACCAATATCACAGGCACTAAAACTGACAAATAATAAAAGTAACCTCATGATATTGAAAAGTTTGTTTAAGGCAAAGGAAAACATCAATAGGACAAAAGAACAGCCTACAGAATGTCAAAACTTCTTTACCAACCTAACATATGACAGATGGCTGATTTCCAAAATGTATAAAGATTCAAGAAAGTAGGTATCATCAAACCAAATAATTCAATTTAAAAATAGGGTGCAGTGCTAAACAGAGAATTCTTAACAGAAGAATCTCATATGACTTAGAGACATAGAGAAGTGTTCAATATCCTTAACCATCAGGTAAAAACAGATCAAAACGACTCTGAGATTCCATTTTCCACCTGTCAGAATGGCTAAGACCAAAAAAATACAAGTGATAGTTTGTACTGTAGAAGATGTGAAGCAAGGGGAACACTCTTGCTTTGGTGGTGGGAGTGCAAACTTATACAGTCACTTAGGAAGTCAGTGTGGTGTTCCTCAGAAAACTGGGAATCAGCCTACCACAAGACCCAGCTATATTGCTCTTGGCCATATAACAAAGGCTGCTCAAGCATACCATAAGGACACTTGCTCCACTATGCTCATAAAATCTCTACTTGTAATATCCAGAACCTGGAAACTACCTATATGTCCATCTACAAAGGAACAGATAAAGAAAAAATATGGCACATTTACACAATGGAAAATTACTCAGATATTAAAAGCAAGGACACCAGGAAATAGAAGGCAAATGGATGGAACTAGAAAAAAACACCCTGAGTGAAGTAAACCAGACCTATAATGATAAACATGGAATGTATTCATTCATAAGTGGATATTAGCTGCTATAATCCACAAGACCCAGAGAGATTAGGTAATAAGGAGAGTTTATGTGTAGACACTCAGATCTCCCTGGGAATGAGAAAGAGAAGACATTTTGTGATTAGACTGAGGGCAGGTGGGAATGAGAACATGAGTGTTCAGATTTGAGGCACACAGACAGGACTGCTGGGAGTGGGCATTTCAGTGGCAAGTGGAAGCGTATTGTAGGGGAATAACCAAGGAGTCTTAGGAAAAAACCACAGCTTAGACTCCTAGCAATAGTTGTAAGTATTGTGTACTGGCCATCTCCTGTAAACTGATTGGTTCCTGGGCCATTGTCATCAGAGAGGCTACATCCTGTAACTGATGGAGGCAGATGCACAAACCCACAGCCAAACATTAGGCAGAATTCAGAAATCCTGTGGAGGAGAACATAGTGTAGGAGCCAATGGAGTCAAGGACATCATGGGAAGGTTCACACAATCAATTAACCTGGACTCATTGGGGCTCACAGAGTCTGATTCTGACAATCAGGAAGCCTGCATGATACTGTCTTTGGGGACTGTACTTCTCACACTGGGTTACCCACCTTACCCAGTCTTAATACATGTGAAAGTGCTCAATTTTACTGCAACTTGACATGCCATGTTTTATTCGTACTCATAGGAGATCTGCCTTTTCCAGGATGGAGATAGAAAAGGATGGGAATGGAAGGTGGGAGCAAAAAGATTGGAGAGGGACAGGCAGGGAAGGATGTGGGAGGAGCCTACTACTGATTTGTATTTAAAAAGAGAGAATCCAGTCATCTGTCCCTGAAACTAAGTTTACATTCTTCTTCACTGTGTGATGTGATATGTTGTTACATCAGGGCAAGCATATTCCTCCTCAATGATTTGTTCTGTTTTTCCTATATGAACACTTCTTCCTCCATATATCCACTTAGCTCACTCCACCCTATTTCTCTAATTTTACATAAACTATTTTATTACATATATATATATATATATGTGTATGTGCATATATATTCCTGGATTAAATCATGTTAATAAATAAAACACTTTAAACATTCCTGGCATACAATCTCTGCGTCATCTGTTTTATTTTTCAATTTACTACATGTTATAATATCACTAGAAGTCCAGTAAGGGAAAAAGAAACTTCTAATCATGAGAAGAGATGCTTTGATATGAGTGAAAACCTAACTTTTTAATTTGGTCAGATTGATTAATTGATTAGGGGGCCACCCCTTTGAGGATGTACTTGACTTGAGCCATGATAAAGAGATAGGTGGAATAATTAGTCATTTAATGTGATCCTGTGTTTTTCCTTCCAGAATCCCTGCCTCTTCTAGTCCTTTAAATTCTAATAAAATTGTTCTTGATTTCTTTCTTAAATTCTTTTATTAATTAGACTAAGAAACCCAAGAGAGTACTCCAAAATCCCTTGTGTTATCAGACCTTCCAAACTACTGCATGCTTTGCTGATTTGTTTAGAATACTCACCCTCATGATAGTTTACAGAAAACGAAGGTTTCTTCTGATTGTTTGTTTCTTTGCATTGTAGTTAAGATTTATATTTCTGTGATGAGTCACTGTAGACTTTTGTCAGTCAATGCAGATCTGTGTCTGTGAGAACTGGGATTTGAAGACCTGAAAGAATGGGTTGGACTAGAGTCTAATGCTATAGGCAGCTTTACTTCATTTTCAAGTATGTTTTATTACATGAACGTAACAAAGAAAGCAACGATCTACAAAATCATGTACAAGGCCAATCCAGGGAACAATATATACAAAAGGAACTCTTCCTTTTTCTTTGGAACCTCTCTCATAGTTCCCCAAGTCATTTTTTTCTACCATTTGTCATTCCTTTGACACTGTTCCAATAGACACTATGACCATGGAAACACTCATAAAGAAAAACATTTAATTGGAGCTGACTTGCAATTCAGAGGTTTAGTTTATTATAATCATGGCAAGAAGCATGGTGCCATATAGGTAGACATGGTATAGGAGAGGTAAGTGAGAGGTCTATATCTGGATCTGAAGTACCAGAAATAGACAATTAGCCACTAGGCCTGGCTTAAACTTCTAAAACCTCAAAGCCCTTCCCCCAGTGACATACCTCCTCTAATAAAGCCATACCTACTCCTTCAAAGTCACACTTTCTAATAGTGTTACTCCCTATGGGGGCCATTTTTATTCAAACCATCAATTTTTTAACAAGCTCATGCACACTCTATGTTTGGGATATGTAATTTGCATTCACTAAATATTCATTTAATATTTAAATTTTTTAATTATCAAAATTTAGGACAAAGAGAAAGTGTCTAAAATGTCATTAATCTAGATCTTCATATGGATATTACACAAATCAGTAAGTAGTAATGAATGAGGAATTAAATCATGCTAACTGCCAACAAGACAATAATATGACTTTTTAAAATGTCCACCCAATATCACATAGGCTTTTCATACTCATACTACCCTTACTGTGGAATAGAAAGGCTTAGAATCACAATTAGGCAGTATCTATTGTATATTAAAATGGAAGTTACCCAGAGAAAAGTAAACAGATACAAAGAAGAGCAAACATTAGAATTTCTGTAGGAATAAGGATGGGGTTACTCATATTGGCCTATAAGTTTGCACAAGCCTATGAAATTGCAGATAAAGGCAGAAGATGTTTTGCTTTTTATATGCATGTATAACATATAGGATAATCCTTGGCTTCAAAATTATAGGTTCACTTTCTGTGACTAAATGCCTTCCACTTATGAAGTTAAGTTGATATTAAGTTGGAAATCTTTATTTTGTATATTATTTATGTATGGGAGATTGGTCCATTTATAGTGGAATAATAGGCAGTGGATCCAAAATCAAGTGGCAATGCTAAATATCAGCTTTTCTGGGGTTTAAATCACAAAGAAAATGTGTGGAGTTAGCAGAAGGAAAGGAATAGATGAATATAATCTAAGAGTGAATTGGGATGAATGCCTGAACATGTATTGAAAAAGAAATATACCTTTTATACTCAAATTTTAGCCACAGGCAAGATTGAAAGCAGACTCAATAATTCAGGGATGGAAAGTAGCCATTAACATCATTACAACATTTTTTTCCTGAGACAAAAGTGATAATTTCAGCGAGTATATAAACGTCTATTGTTCTCAAAGATTCAATAAGTCTACTAGGAGCTCTTTCAAGTCAATGGAAGGGCTACCATCTCTCTTGCCAGAGATAAGTAGAATGGCTCCTTTAGGAAGTAAGAACATTCTTCAAGCCCCTACGGCTTGAAGGCCCTTAACAAATGCCTGACCTTAATAAAAGGACTTTTTCTGGTGACCAGACACTTCACTATAATTGAAGAACAAATTTTCATTCCTCTAGGGACATGATTCAGCATTTGTACTGAGATGTTTCTTAATAGGATCTCTTTGTGTCTTAGTCTTATTATATGGGCCTATTTTCATACACTGCCAAAAGAAAAGGTACTGATGTCTTACTCTTTTCCCATCATACTATATTTTTCAGATCTATATACTTTGCAACTGAACTCTAGCCTTTAATGGCCCTAGACTCTGGATCTATATTGTAAGTTTGCAAATATAACATGACAGAGAGATTCATTGCATCAACTAAAACTATGAAAAAAATAAACTATATTCTTTAGTAATAAATATTTGAAAAGTATGTGCTAAATACAAAGGTTTTTATGTATTAGAAAATATAAATGTGAGTTATATTTTATTTCATGGAAATGTGACTAAATTATGTCTCTACACTTTATATTCTCTTTATGCATATGTATACTTAAAAATTGGGTGGGTTAAGTGAAGCAAAAGAAAATCTAGTCTGTTCAACATTCCCAAGACACTATAATTGTATAAGTGATGTTTTGTTCTTCAGATTAGTGCTAATGGTTTGCATTTCTGTCTTCCATTTATTTTGAACACCTAGGAGGAAGACATGGGTCTCTTGTTTTAGTCCATTACAGACCATCTATATTTAATACACTGAAGCATAACAGTTAAACCCAATACATAGATGGAAAACTGTGTGGATGTAACTATATGCGGCTGTGTCTTCTCATTTTTTTATTTTCTGAGACAGGGTTTCTCTGTAGTCTCCCTTAATCCCTTCAACTTGCAATTTATCTGTGTCCCCAGATAGTGTGACCTAAAGATCACATAATTTGTATCATGGACTGATCAAAAGCCACCTACTCGCTGTTCTTAAGCTCACTTTTCAGGTAATCCACACTCTTTAAAATTTTTGATAGAGATCTCTAAATTGTACAAAAAGCAACTTGGAATGTTGTCATCTGTGAACTAATTTCTGTTTGGTGTTTCACATTTATTTTCTGTCAGTTCACCACTTTGCTAGTTAATCTATGATATGTAACTAATCTACAATAAGCAATAAAATATCATATAACTGTGGCCTGGAACTTTAATAAATTACAATTAATTGTTATTTGCAATATGCTACCATATGTTGGTTTATTCAGCACAAGCATTTGGAACATCTTCCTCATATAAGGTGCTGTGATAGATATTCAGAATGCAGTGAAGCAGCTGGATAAGTGATGTTCTGACATTAGTGAAATTTTATTACTAGCAAGGAAGAACTATTGTAATTATTTAATAAGAATAGATAAAAGCTATGAAGAAATATAGACTTGCATGAGAGCATCAAGAAAGAAATGCTGTTGAACCAAGCAGGCTTTTTTGAGAAAACAGACTTCTAAATGATAAATAGTAGACAAATGAGAAATAGAAATGGAAAAATAAAGTAGAGGTAAGAAAAATATATTACTAGAAAGAAAAAACTCTAAATAAAAGGTCCTTTTATTCCCAAGAAGTTCTGAGACTGAGTGAGGACATCACAAGATTTTTATGTTAGTCAGATGGAACAAAACTTCTAGGATATACTGAATATGTGCTTAAAGAATTTGTAATGTCAAATAAAAAGATGGTCAGCAGCAGAGTTGTATTGCTATTATTTTCAGGATATTGTGGAAATATCATGAAAGTTATATTAAGGAAAGAAAGATGAGACCAATAGGAAGGGGTACAGAAGATTTCTACAGCATACTACAGGATTCCAACAAAGCTAGTTTAGAACTCAGATGTTTGCAGGAGAGGTAGATGAGCTGTGAAGATGGTAATTTTATTGGATACAATTGTAAAGGCGAGGGTAATATTCACAATCTTTGATTATTGACATGTGAACACTACTAGTCAGAACAGACAGCACTGAGAACTTATCAACATACCTTGACATGAAAACAAAACAATCATATTTCTGTGATTTTCCTTCCTTTTTCACTTTACTTTAAAAATTATAATATGTATTTAAAGGAATTTATGCTGTATACTAATCAATTAGATGCATTTCATAAACAATGAATCAGTTAAATTTATTTTATAGTATGAATATTTTTCTCCTAACTAAAGCACAAAATATTATGAAACTCAAAGCTGGATAGCAGGATTTGCAGTCTGGATGAAAACAGTGTACTAATCTTGCCTTTCAGGGACATTCAACTGTATTAATTTTTATGAAACATTAATGTCGCATTTTTATGAAACATTAACTTTTCTTCTTAACTGTAAAGGTACATAAAAGGAAAGTTGTCTACCTCACTATCATTAATAATAAACTCAAAAACTCTTTCTTCCTAGTCTAAATAACTTTCTATCAACTTGGTTGCCCTCAGGAAAGGTAATTATATGTCCAAGCTGGGAAAAAGAGAAAACATTTTAGATTTTAATTTTTTACATCAATGGATAAATAGAGAAAAAACAGTGCTAGCAAACTTTGAATCCTCAAAAGAAAAAAAAAAACAGAAACACACAATCATATTTTCTATTCCAAATGATTCTCTCACAAATTCTGACTATAAATACTATACTTTTTTTCAAGAAACAAATTACCTATGAATGACATCTGACAAATATGTAAACAAATAATATTATAGCCAGGACATTTCAGAAGGTTTGTGTTTTGTTTAAAGTAGAAATGCATATTGTAAAATATAATGATCCTTCTTATTTTTGGCAACTGGAGTATCATTACAGAATACCACAAAGCTTAGTGTTTCAACTGAAATAATAATTATTGGTTAAAAGAGAATCTTAAATCAGGAGAGAGAATTACCTTTATTATTTGGTTATAGGTTCAAATAACAGAAAAAAATAATTCACTAAATGTTGTAACTAGATCAGAGTACATAAAATGCTTAGCCAACTCAATATGTACTTATGAGAAATATTTTTCAGCTTACAGTCTCTCAAAAGATATATATTAGTTCTACAAAGAATTAGTTCCAAGGTAGACAGTATGTAGGTTTGTTTATTTAAATAAAATATTTAATTATAGAAATTAAAGATTTTAGTTTTATTAAAGTTGAAAACATTAATAAACTAAGGAATGTCGTAAACAAAAGGGTATTTTGAGAAGGATAGTACAATTTAAAAGAAATGATAGTTGTATTATGTCAATATTTTTTCTAAGTAGAAATGTCACTGCCAGTAATTTGGAATTTAGAATAGTGAAAGGGGTAGCAGTAACTTAGAAAAATCCTTCTCATTTTTCATGCTCTACCACAGGTATAACAGCGAATCTGGATAAGTCCTACATTATCCAAGTCACACAATTCCCATTCTGAAATACAGAACATGGTGAGTAGGTGAAATTAGAAGAGGCTGCTACTGGGAGAGACTGTGATATTACCAGGCATTAACAGTTTTCTAGGAGTAGTAAAAAAAAAAAAAAAAAAAACAGAAATCATCAGAAGAATCTGTGTTTACATGTTTATTTAGTCACATTCAGGCATGTTCTATAACTTTGAGAATATGGAAAAAATAAGAAAGGCTAAGACAAAAATGTATTGGAAGAGAAAATTTTTAAAATGTTCTGATTTTTATATTTTCTGTCTGTTGTCTCTGTCTATATTCATATGCATAACCATATTTGCATATCACAGTAAATACATTTGGCCTTTTTTCCTAAATATCCCAAAACAGCTTTTGAGTAGGAACTTAGTTTATATTACACAGTTTCTTACTGCAAATATTGATTATATCTTATGAAAATCATTTTGAACAATATATCTAATAAGTATAGAGACAAGACCATTGTTAAAATAAGCACATTTTAAAGAACCAAATCCAGTGACTGATAGTGAGTGGGTATTGGCACAGACCACACCTTAAAGGGAATAGGAGTTTGTTCTAGAGCCATTTTGAATGACCATGGCCCTGGAACTCCAATTTAGGTTGTCTAAAATTCCATGTTCCATTGTGAAAACAATTTCAGAAAATTGTATAATTTTACAGAACAAAAAAATGAGAAACAAGGCAAGTTTAAAATATATTATATGTGAGTTTAAAAGTTTCAAATATATTATATATGTACATATACATATATATATCAGAGAGATAGCTGTAGCAGCTAAGGACTACATTTAGACTAACTCAGCAGTCTAGTCTTAGAGGGATGAGGCCAGCCATGTCAGCAACCTCAGTCTGTTAAAACATTTATAAGAATTTAATCCTGCTAAATATTCCAGGAATGCTGATTACTAAAGTCTTGTTTTTATTCTGTTCCAGAAATCTGTAACTGCTTATTTTGCTCCTGGAAAGTTTCATAATCACTGCTTGCAAAAGGCCTGTATGTTATCTCTGACCTGCAGAAGTTCATGTCTGCAGGGATGAAGTAATAGTGACTTTTGCTTCCAAAAACTCTCCCCAGTTTCAGTCAGGGTCACAGACTTGAACCATGGAGCTAATGTCAGCTGCAGCTTAGTAAAATTTAGCTGACTCATAATCTGAAACTCAACATGATTACAGCAAAATAGGAGAAAGTTTTCTATAGACCTCAGATATTATCAGATGGCTTTTGTGATAGTGGAAGCTGTCTGCTAAGATAATAGATTTCACAGAGTTATTATTAGTCACCAGATGTCAGTGCTGACAAAGCAGTAGGCAAGGAATGGCTATTCATAGGCGAAGGTTTGACTGAGATAAGGTAATTAGACTCTCAACCTGCTTCCACATGCCGTCCCCTCTATATTACTACAATTTTAGTCATTTTTTGCAGAAACAGCTTATTTCAAACTCTCTTTCATTTTATTTATGCTTTCGCCTCACACATCAATTATTTGGTCTTAAATGTATAAGCTCATATTGACAACTGTTTCCTACTAAGTTCATATTGAAAAACTGTTTTGGCATATTTTGGAAAATTTGATAGAAAAGGATAACTTAAAAATAGCTAAAAATATATTATTACATGATCAAAAATAAATAAACTGCTTTTGCTGAGCATAAAATGTAAAATCAAAAAATAAATTTCACAATGGATATTTTACTTTTTTATTGTTAAAAGAGAAATTTACATTTACTCCCCTTGTCCCAGGCCCTCCCGCTTCCCCAATATCCCTCCTCCCTCCCCCTGCTTCCTTAAGAGGGGGCAGGGTACCCTGCCTTGTAGGAAGCCCAAGACCCTCCCCCCTCCATACCGGCCTAAGAAGGTGTGCATCCATATAGAATAGGTTTCCAAAAAGCCAATACATGCAGAAGAGATAGGTCCCAATGCCATTATCATTGGCTTCTCAGTCAGCCCCCATTGGTAGCCACATTCAGAGAGTCCGGTTTGGTCATATGCTCCTTCAGTCCTGCTGCAGCTAGATTCATATTCATCTTTTTGGGTTTGGGATATTTCACTGAGGACAGTCTTTTCTATTTCCATCCATTTGCTTACAAAATTCAAGAGGTCATTGTTTTTTTTTTACCACCGAGTAGTATTCTAATGTGTATATATTCCACACTTTCTGGATCCATTCTTCCATTGAGGGGCA
>JAQHUG010000359.1:1812314-1828446 GCA_028555095.1 Dicrostonyx torquatus
AGATGGAGGGGGGAGGGCCTTGGGCTTCCTTCCCATAGGGCAGGGTATCCTGCCCCATCTTAAGGAAGCAGGGGGAGGGTGGTGATGTAGGGGGGAGCAGGCGGGCCGGGAACAAGGGGAGTAAATGTAAATTTTTCTTTTAACAATTAAAAAAAAGAAAAAAATAAAAAAAGAAACACCAAAAAAAAAAAATAAGACCCCTAGCACAATTTTTGAGCCAAATTTGAAACAAGCTTTACATAAATGCTTTTCAGGACGAACGACTCTGGTCAGGACCATTCTAGGGTTCCCAGAAAATGGTGACAACAAGTCACATTTTGCAGCAGCTTACAAAGGCAAACCAATGAAGCTACATATTTACCACCAGGTTCAATCAGAATCAAGCATACATCACATTGAATTTCCTGCCTATGAACCTCTTACCTCCATATGATCAAGCACATCCAGTGCAGTTTGGTCAACCACACTTTTTCAGGCAAGTAGAAGCATGTAGCTTGTTATGTTTTTGAACAACAGACTCCAGCATCTCAGAAAATATCTGTCCTTAGGTATGTACAGGATAGAGGCATGTTTGTTTTATAGATCTCTTAGGCACAGATATTAAAACTTAAAGCATAACATTTGGTTCTCCCAATACTTTTGACCTGTTCCCTTTAAATAGTACTTTTATTGACAATATTAAGATGACTTTCATGTTCTTGTTGTTGTGGGAATTTAGAAACAGAGCTCAGATGCGGCTAAAAGATAGATAACTGAGAAAAAGTGAAAGCAGTCATGTTTCAGGGCCTGGAAGTCCTACTATCTACTGCCCCTCATTAAGGAGTTCTGGAGACAGTAAGTGGTAGAGGAGATAGATAGTTTTATTTAATTCTGGTTTGGGGAAATAGGGTAAAGACCACAAGCCTCACAGAAAGGTATTCCTCATTTTTGAATGGGAAAGTGATCTTAATAGCTTTGAGAGGCAATTGATGAAAATTTCTCATGTTTAGATAAGTTCATTGGTTCCTAGTGGAAGTTCCTTAAAGGATAGAGACTTGTTTGACTCACCTAAAGTTTTTCAGGCCTATCGTCCTATTAACATACTAATAGGGCCAGGCAGTGGTGGTGCAGGCCTTTAATCCCAGCACTCGGGAGGCAGAGGCAGGTGGATCTCTGTGAGTTCGAGACCAGCCTGGTCTACAAGAGCTAGTTCCAGGACAGGCTCCAAAGCCACAGAGAAACCCTGTCTCGAAAAAAAACCAAAAAACCAAAAAACAAAAAAACCCCATACTAATAGATAAAGAAAATATCTCCATGAAGTTAGCACACTTTCTGAAGAAAGATTAGTTTGCAAATAAAGAATGGTGATAAGTGATCTAAGAAGTAAACAAGCCTGACAGAGTTTTGTTTACTTTGCCTGTCTATATTTAGCTGAGGAAGCTGCTTGCATCAAGATGAGACATTCCTTTTATAAACTTGTTGTTGTTGTTTGATTTCTTGTGTTCTATAATTTTAATTTGCTCTATTACAATAAGAATATAAGATAGCCAATGTTCAGAACAGACATTGGGATTTTGTTCAGTATCAAATTTCCAATAACAATTCCTTCTGAAGTTATTTTCTTTAAGTTAGAGCTATAGAGGCAAATAATCTCAACTGTAAAGGTATGGCAAACAACTAGGGAAGATTATATTTAGGACAAATTGACATTTTATATCTCTACCTAGAACCACACTTTCAGGCTGCCTAGAAGATGGCAGACATCAATGATATCAAACTTATACCCTAAATCAAGTCTGACCACTTGCCCTCAATAAACCAATTAAAAGAGACATGCTAAAAGTAGAAAAAAATAGTATTAATTCAATACGGCCACACTGGCAGGAAAACAAAGAGATTCAGGACCCAGCAGTCTTGGAGTTCTGGAGTTCAATCAAAGTTTGAATAGAAGACCAAGTATATAAACATTCCAGTAGTCCCAGTTAGGTATGGGACACCTGTGGGAAAGCTAGCCCCAAACATAGCCTCCCTAACCCCCTGCTGAGTGTGCCCAGTCCCTGAACCTTTGTGGGCTCTGCCTCCTCCTCCACGCTTTCGGTGCTAGGGTATAAAACCAGGGCTGCAAGTTAATAAAGCGCACCTGTTCCACCATAAGAAGGACTCCGTGTGTTGCTTCAATCCAGACACCCTCCACAGGACTCCGAGCTGTGCTGGCACAGCACTCACCTATTATTCACCTATCATTGGACTTTAGTCTTAACCTGTAAGGTGGTCTGACAACTTGTTAAAACTGTATAAAATCTAAAATCTCTCTCAGGGACACAAATTGTGCCCTCCGACTGGTTCATTTTCCTTCTCATAGAATGACAGCCCTGGAGAAGTTCCATATATTTGGGTTCCATTGTTTTGATAGTTTGATAACCAGATTGAGAGATACAGGTGTCTCTTTAGAATATCTTCATTTCTTCCAAGTCAGTTATATTCAGACTGAGCACAACTGGCAAAAAGAAGACACCATCTTACAAAACAATAAGAGATTTCTGCTTGGGAAAAAATGGCAAGGAGAAGCTGCCTGCTGTAGTAATTGGTGCGGGCTGTGTCCCCTCTGAGGAGTGGGGCCGTTTGTTCCCAGCGCCTGCCTCCCTGCCACAGCCGCAGGGCTAGCTTATGCCCGAAATAACCACATGAAGACTGTATTCATTTCAACTACTGCCTGGCCCATTATTACTAGCCTCTTCTTAGCTAACCACCACATCTTAAACTAACCCATTCCTAATAGTCTGTGTGTCACCACGATGTGGTGACTTATTGGAAGATTCTAACCTGCATCCATCTCAGGCCAGGGCATCATGGTGTCTGCTGCACTTCCTTTCTTCCCCAAACTCTGTTCTGTCTACTCCGCCCACCTAAGGGCTGGCCTATCAAAAAGCCAAGGCAGTTTTCTTTATTCAACCAATGAAAACAACCCAAATACAGCAGAACCCTCCTACACCAGCCTTCATACTGCAATGACATTGGTTTAGGTTTCAAGACAATTAAAGAGGTCATCGGGGTATCTACACATAAAGTAAATGTTCCTTCAATGGTAATATTCCCACTTAAAGGTGGAACATTTCCAGTAACTATGATGATGCTTCAGAAGACCATTGTCATCTAGGGAACTATCTCCACTATATTGGAAAGTAAAATAGAATATAGAAATACCACATAAATATATCTGTACACCTGTACCCCTACTTCAGGGATGTGCATATGGGTGATATCCTCAACATGGTTGACCACAGGCACCTGAGCAAAACATGGTACTTCAATGTGCTGAAGGTGTTGATGCAAAACCACAGATCCCGTAAGATTTTATTCTGGAGCCATTTTATATGATCATGGCCAAGAATTACAGGCTTATGTTGCCCCAAATTACATATTCCAATGTAAAATAATGTCATGAAGTTTTATAGCTTTGCAGAACAAATAAATTCCCCCAATCAAGGCATGTTTAAAATACGTTGATGGGTGCAACTGAAAAACAGATGAAAAATACAGGAAGATTTTCTATAGAACACAGATGCAATTTGATGACATTCTTAGCTTTTGCATTTGTGGAAGCTAGTAGTCTACTAAGTTAAAAGATTCCAAAATGTTTTTATTAGTCATAAGATGTTAATTCAGATCTAGATTTAGGAAAAGGATGGCTTATCAGAAGGCTAAAACTAGCCCAAGATAAGGTAACTAATTTAGGGACCAGCAACATTCAAAACTCTCCACAGTACAGTAGTTCTAATTTGTCAGTCAGTCTAGACACATAGCTTCTTTCTAGGAATTCTGTTTCTCAAAAATCACCAGAGCTTTCTGTACCAAGAAACAGAGAAGTTCTGAGAGGACGCCAGCTGACTCACAACACAGAAAAATGTTGCTATAAACAACAATAACAGAAGCCTCAAACTACACATATTTCTTCTCTATTAGTGTATATTATTCAGAAAATGAGAGCTTGGATCCAAAGATAATTATGAGAGACTAGGAGTTAGACAGACTTCCAAGTAGGCAGACAGGTTAGAGAGGTTGCGGTTAGATAACAAAGGCAGCAAACTTCCAACATGATTAACATCAGCCTCACCCTCATGACCTGAGACAAAAGTCTGACATCTTAAAACAAAGGTCTTGTAGGCTTTTGCCATCCTACTACCAGCAGGCTCCCTGGAGATTGGTTCAACAAATTCAAGTCTGTGTCAGGAAATGTTAAACAACAGCTGCAGGCCAATCAATCATCCTTTCATAAAACTAAGAAACCCTCAAGTAGGGGAGGAAAACTCTTCCAAAAAGGAACTTTCAGAGAAGGGACTGGATTTTTTTAGCTTCTCCAGTTCCCTAGCCCCATCTGCATGCTTAGCAGGGGGTCTTTTTCTCTGTGTTTCTGCTGCCTGTCACTGTTTTTCAATATCAATAAATGTCTTTCTTCAGTTGCAGGCTCTGTCTGCTGTTCTGTGGTGTGCTGGTTTGTCCAGTGCTCCCTGTAGGTCTGAAGATTTTTCTGCCTTTTAATTCTTTAATTGGCAGAGAAAATGAATGCAATCAAGACCTTCTATAGTGTCTCAATTAAAATTGGGAGGTCAATCTTCAATGGTTTCTAAGGTGGCTAATAGCTTTCTCCTGTCTAAATCTAAACAGTTTGATGTAAATGTTCACAGTGAAATAATTAAGAAAAAAACAGTATCATTCACAAAAGGTAAATTTAGTTTTAGAATCTATGTTCATTAGAATATTAAGCTCAATAATTAGGTTTATAGATAAAATGTTCTTATGAGACTATATATGTATATGAATTTTAAAAAATATTTGGGAGGTGGTATGATAGATAATGAATAATATATGAATTCATAGAATACAAATAAAAATGCTATTAAAAATTTTGTTCACTTTTGTTTACCAATAACATAAGATAGTTTAAATATCCGATTTTTTGGTGCTTGCCTTTTTCTTTTCTGTTATTTTTTACAATGAGTTCCTTCATTTTTGCCTCATCATTTCTTCAGTTTTTTCATTTCCATCCAAATAGTTATATTTCCTTGAATTGTAGAGATTCGGATGTTGAAAAATTTTTTTATTGCAACTAACTTGTAATAGAATAATGGTACTTCAGATGGTCAGGATATTGATTCCAACTATATATCATACAATACCAAACTTTCATATCTATATAAGAAGGAATAATGAAAGCTCAATTTGCTATCTGACACATTTCTCCCCTTTTCTGAATTCTTTTTGCTCAGAGATACTTATATCTTTTGAAATATTCACAATTTCTTCTACCAAAATTTGTAAATTTAAATTTAAATGTGAATCTTAAAAATGCTTTTCATTTTATTAAAATTTAAATTCTGATATTTTGAGATAAACCACAAATTAGGAAGAAAGAATAAGAAGAATGCTAATCCCAAAGTTGTAAGGGAAGGACCACTGACTCAATTCATCATGGCCAAATTAATTAATGCAAGCAATTAATTAAAATCAGCTTTTTTTTAACTTGTTTACATGGGTTGTTTCCCCCTAAAGGCAGGGTTCAATAGATCATTAATGAACATAGGGATGATAAGAAATTTTATAGCTTAATGGTACAGGTTTTCCAAATGGGGGTTTGGTGGATAAATAGGCAGGGTTATAGAAGCAGAATATAACAAAGTGGTCACAACAAGGTATTTAAGTCAACAAAGGATTATAATAACATTTTCAAACCTAGGGAGACTTATAAAATGGTTATAACAACTTTTTTGAAACAAAGATATTGTTGCTGCTCTCTGGAACAGGTATTATAACACCATTTGCAGTTAAGGTTACAGGTGGGGAATATTCCAATCTTTCAGAAACAGAGGTTTAATCATAAACATGAATGAACCTAGTTTGTCTTCATGATACAATGGCTTTCAAGCCTAAGATGGAGGCAGACAAGTTCATTAAAAGAAAGAAGCAACAACACAAATATTAACATGAAGCTAAAACTTTCCAATTCAGTGTAAACTGGGCAAGTGACTATGGCTGGAATGAAAAGGAAAGAAATTTCATTTTCTTTTTGTTTTCCCACTTAAGATTCTATTTATATACTTTAATGGGCATTTATTGGTACTGATATTCTGTTAAAAATCAAAAGTTAGAAAGAAAGCAATATACTTGCATAGCCAGTCATTATACACAATCAATGGAACTTATAAGTACACATCTATTGGTATGATGAAGTAAACATATTTTTACTGAGACTTAAGCTTCCTCTTAAATTGAAGATATGCCTCAGCAACTATTATGAAATTTCTAGTAATATGTATGGGGATTTGAGGAAGTTTTCCTAAGCATAATGGCACCATAGGTAATTCAATGATGAGAGGTGTTGATTTATTCTAGTAAAATGTTAGCTGTAAAGTACCCATCTTTGTAAAGATTTCTATTGCTGTAAAGAGACATCATGACCTGGGCAACTCTTATAAAGAAAAACATTTAATTGGGGCTGGTTTATATTTCTAAAGAGTTAGTCCATTACTTTCATGACAGGACATGGTCACATGCAGGCAGACATGTTGTTATAAAAGGAGCTATGGGTTTTATATTTTGATCTACAAGCAGTAGGAGCAACTGTGTGTCACACTGGGTATAGGTTGAGCATAGGAGATCTCAAGACCCACCCCCACAGTGACACAGTTCTTCCCACAAAATCACACCTACTTCAGCAAGGTCACACCTCCTAATAGTAGCACTCCCTATGGGGTTCAATTTCTTTCAAACCATAAAAGCCCTCTTAAAAATATTCCTTTCGTGAAGAGAAAAGGAAACTCTTCCATGGGTGGAAATATAGCAATTCATTTGGACTAAATCAATTACATACCTAAGGAACTGCCTCTAGGATGATGTGCTAGCCTTGAGGCCTGCTAGAGAACTAGACAGAATAACTAATACTTTAATGAAATACTGTGCTGTTCCTTTCTAGTGTTCTGCCCTTAACTTAGCTTACCAGGCCACAGAAATGCAGTTTTCTAAGTCTGCCCACTTTGAAAAATTATTCAGAATGGGAAACTTCTCTCTTCCATCTGTCTCTTTTTAAAAATGCTTTCCTTAAAACTTGTGTTTCTCCAACATATTTGGCTTCCTTATTATTCTTTTTCTAAAGCATCACTTCCCACTATTTGTTTGTTTGTTGTCCATGTGCGGATGACCATCCATTTTCATTATTTTCTTCATTATCCTCCTTTGGGCAACTGTGGAGGTTTACAGTTTGACTGCACTGAAGTCTCTTTTAAACTCTAGTAAAAAGATTATTTAACTTCCATTTGAGTCTATTCTTAAGTTATGTTATTAATTAAACTATGATCCACAAGAGGAACTTTGATTTTCCCTACATCAGAAGAAAGTGACAAATGCCAGGGGTTACAGGGTAATATTTCAAGAACAGCTGGAAATAAATAACTAAAGAACAACAGGACAATGTTGTTGTAGAATATTAGTTTAACTATATACAGATGTGTTGGGTTTGTTTGCATTTCAGAATAATTGTTTAACTATAGAAAGATGTGTCACCTTTGATTATATTCCATTTGTTTAATTATGTAAAGATGTGTTGCTGTTTTACCTTGCCTGCCTAAAGCACCTGAATAGTATAATAAAAAGCTGAATGGCCAATACCTAGACAGTAGAGGGACTGTTGAAGGAGGGGTTGCCTGTTTGCCCCAGCCACCCAGCTAGCTTGGATCCAAAATAATCACGCAGAAACTTTATTAATTAAATCACTACTTGTCCCATTAGCTCTAGCTTCTTGTTGGCTAACTCTTACATATTAATTTAACCCATTACTATTAACCTGTATATTACCATGAAGTCATGGCCTACCAGGAAAGTTTCACCACGTCTATCTCTGGTGACTCCATGGTGTCTCTCTCACTCTGCCTTCTTCCTCCCAGCATTCAGTCCAATCTTCCCTGCCTACCTATATTCTGCCCTATCAACAGGCCAAGGCAGTTTCTTTATTCATTAATGGTAATCACAGCACACAGAGGGGACTCCCACTTCAAGGGATAGATGGATCTAGAAGGCAGAAAGAATAATTAGGAAGAGAAGATGAAAAGAATGAGGAGGGAGAAGAGAATCGGGGAGTCAGACAGTCAGACAGCCAACTGCCAGTCAGACTTCTAGTATCATTTATAGAATGAATGAAAGGTAAAAAAAAAAATCCATGAGACCAAACTTAGATGAAAATAAACAGGTTAATTTAAGTTATAAGAGGTAGTGGGGTGAACATAAGCTAAAGTCAAGTATTCATGACTAATACTAAGTCTCTACATCTTTATTTGGTTGGTGGTTCAAAAGAAAGTCTTCTCTACAATGTCTTACACATTTTTTCAATGATATATTTTTCCTTTCTTTCCTTTGCTGTTTTGCCTGGTCATCAAATAACATATAGTAATAATTTAACAATTGAGAAAATATAATAAAATACTACATACCAGAGGATATGTTGTGAGAACTGCTTGTTAAAAATTTTATGGCTAGATAACAAATAAAGCCACATTATAGTAATAAACGGATTTGAAATAGTTTATCCTAGGAAATATTACTTGTTTTCTGGGGGAAGTTTATTAACTTTTATTTTAGATCCTTGTCCTAATTATCAAAACAATTGGCTCTAGAGCAGATGATCAGGCCAGATACAAAAACTTGTAAAATTGTACATAGGCCCAGAGAAAATCAACTTTATAGAACTCTCTACAAAGTTCTCTTAACATATAATCATTGACACTATATGATAATGCCTTGACTCTATTACTTTGTGTTATAGAAATATTTATTAATAATAAAACTTATATAAATTGATATTAAAATTTACATACATAATTTCATGCAGGGTAGCAAAATACTGTGTTATGCTCAAGGTTTCTATGGATTCTTAGATTCCTTTTTGGAGATTTGATTGGAGATGTTCAACATGGAATGCATACATCACTTAGGAGTCCTATCTCATATTTTTCTTGCATTTTTTAGCACTTGTATTATAATAAGAAATTTACCCTGCCATCATTTTTCTTTTCTTTCCCATATCTTTGCTCCTTAGGTTCTTCTTGAAAGAGATTCATCTCTTTATTGAAGGGTGTCTGATTTTATTTGACTGATGTATTTGACAAACGTGGAGGTCAACCCATGCATAAATTTTTCTCTCTTTGACCTCTGTCCCACTAAATATGCCATTTATTCTGCCCAGAATGTCATCTCCAATTTGCAGTCCTAAACATCTGCCTCACTCATTAAAAAACTTTCCCAGGGTCATTGATCCTAATTATACAATGTAACTTCATTCTATGCACCTGCTTTAAAAAAAATGCTCTAAAAGCTAAAGCACTTAATGGGAATGACTTATAATTGCTTTATAAATGTTTTATACATGTACCTAATATCCTTCGGTTCTTTCCTTTGCATTAAACCAAACATCTGACTTAAGGAAACTTGCCTTTTATTTTCTTAAAATTTCACTGCACTCAAAAAAGTGTTCAGCATTTAGTAGATAAACAATAAATTTATTGGTGAAGAAAATTAATAGATGACCTTGGTAAACTATAACTCTTCATGCTTTGGATCTTATATTTTTCAAAAAGAGAATATTATAAAGGCAATTTACCATTGAAACGTATTTTGAAATCCTTGAACAGAGAAGACTCTTCAACAATTCATGAAATACAGCTGCAGTTGTAATGATTTTTGGATGCCACTCTCCTACAAATCTGCCATCTATCAACAAAAGAAATGGTCATTTGAAAAAAAACAGTAGTTAACAAAGTGCTGTGCAAGGCTGAAGTGCTACCTCTTCCACTCTACATCATATTGTGGATGTCCATATCCTGATATTAGAAAGATAATTTTGAGGAAATTTTATCTAAGTGTAAACTTTTGGAAAAAAAATAAGTTCCTATTCCAAAAAGACTTAACTATGGTCTTTCTTAAAATGACTATTTATTTTCCCAATTACCAGATAAAATTAAAATAATTCTTCCAAATAAATTCTGCAATATTAATTAGTTTTAGTATATAGACATTTAACCCAATAAATGTAAATCTTATGGACATGACATTCAAGAAATTTTCTTCTTATCCAATGATGACTAAAAATACTGAACAAATAAGAGAAACTATATTATAATAAAAATTGATTATTAAAAATTTTACAATAATCCTTTAGGAAATTAATATAAATATTTGAGAAAACATATGTTGCAAGTTTTTTGAAAAAATAACTGACTCTATCTCTTAAAACAGGATTTAATATACTATAATGCACCTATATACTATGCATTTAATATAATATAAATGAATAAAAGTGATATTGTATCACTTATATTATCAAATTACTAATTTTTGTCTGTACTATTCCATTACTTTTACATCTTTTCCTTTTTCAGATCTCAGTTTACTTTTTTCAGTATCTCAAAAAAATTCTGGAATCTTAATTTTTAATTTGTGTTATTTCTAGATAGTATCATCTTTATGCATTTTAATCAAAAATTATATCAACAGATGATAGTTATATGGATTCACACAGAACAAACTGGTGTCATTAATTTTAGTAAATGTAGGATGAATAAAATAAGGTAAATATACCTCTATATTTTAAAAATACCTCAATTTGTAGTCATATGTATAGCTTTTGCTTCATTAATTATTGTGTCTGCACTAAAGAATATCTATTTCAAAAATTAAGTATCTGTCTCTTTGCTATGCTATACTTGTTATCCAGAACAGTGTCCAAGTCACTGTACAATGCCATCTTGTAATTTTTAAACAAACAACAAGAAAAATAGTTATAATACCTACTTATATTATAATCACATCAATTTATTTTAAATAAAATGTATAATTTACCCCTATCTCAAGCAGACTTCTGCCACTCAGGTGCAACCCACAACAATCAGAACAATTGAGTTGCCCTGCAGAGCTGACCTTCTTCCTGGATTCTGTCTCCACCTCAGATCCTCCCCACAAAGCCAGCCCAGGTCATGACTGGTCATGCTCTTGGACCTTGCTCCCAACCTAGCAGACTTCAGCCAGAACCACTGAGTGACCTGCTTGATGATAAAACTGCACTGCAAATTTGTACAGCCTTTTAGAAAATCAATATGGTGGTTTCTCAGAAAATAGGGAATTGATCTACCTCAAAATCCAGCTATACCACCTCTGGGCATGTGCCCAAAGAACATTTCGCCATGCCACAATGACACTTGCACAACTATGTTCGTAACAGCTTTATTTGTAATAGCCAGAAATTGGAAAAAAACCTAAGTGTCCCTCAAACAAAGAATAGATGAAGAAAATGTGGTACATTTCACAATGGGGCATTACTCAGCTGTTAAAAAACAATGGCATCAGGAAATTTTCTGGAAAGTAGATGGAACTAACATCATCCTGAATGAGGTAATTCAGAACCAGAAAGAAAAATATGGTATGTATTCACTCATATGTGAATATTAGTAGTGAAGTAAAGATAACAATGCTATAACACAAAAACCCAGAATAGCTAAGTAACTAGGAGAGTTCAAGGGGGTTTTCATGAATCTCACTGTGGAGGGGAAATAGAATGGACATTGCCAGTGAAAGGGGAGGGGGGGTTGGAAGGGGGAATGAAGATGGGAACAGCAGAGATCAGGTTGGGGAAGGATGGAAGAAGAGAATAGTGGGAAAGACAATTGGAACCTGGGGCATCTCTCGAATGGGCTAGAAACATAGAGCAATGGAAACTTCCTGAATAGAGACACCTTTGCTAGGGTGTCTCTAGCTAAGACTCCTAGCTATAGGGGATATGCAACCTGGACCAACAATCTCCGGGAAAGTCTTCTAGGGGAGGGACCAAGACATTGAGCAAGCCATAAACCCTTCAGCCTACAATTTGTCTCCCAAAGATATGCTGGGATAAAGATAAATTTTGGGAATGAACAACTAATGACTGGAACAGCTAGAGACCCATACCTTGAAAGATAGCTTATCCCTGAGTGTCAGGATTCAGAGAATGAATGCCCCCAAAGACCTAGGATATAAGCAAACACAAATGAAAAAGTCAATGAAATGATTCCTAATGCACTTTTGTTATATTTACAGATTTGTACCTAGCCCAACTCTCATCAGAGAGACTTCACCCAGCATCTGATGCAAACAGATACAGAGAACAACAGGCAAACATTAGGCAAAGAATGGAAAAATCTGCAAAAGAAGGGAAAGACCCAGTGGTGTCAAGTACTCCAAAAGAAAACCCACAGAACCAACTACCTGGGCTCATAGAGGCTCATAGAAATTGAACCAGCAAGGGTAGAAACCAATATACAGCATATTATAACAAATATAACCTTAAATTTTTATCAATATACAAAAATTCATACCAATGTAAAATTTTTGAGAATAAGAGTTACTTTTTAGTTTAAAAGTAGATTCAATAATTTACCTTTTTATCCTATCATCCCTTTTTCTTTTCAGAAAGAGATCACTGAATTTAATCTCCTTTGCTTATTTTCACTGACCATGACCAATAACAACTTGCAACTAACCCACCTAAACAATGACAAACATCCATAATTCATCAAATGACCAAAACCACCCTCCCCAACACTTGGTAATGTGGGTTTCATGTTCTTAAGATTTCTTCCTACTGTCTGGGAGCAGTGATATCTTTAGGGAACCCTGAGAAAGCGGGATATTAGCCAAGTCCCTGGAGAACTAGTTGTATCATTTATAGGGTAAGTGCAGAGCTTATCTGAAGTCCTGGCTATAGTTTGTGAGGCTGGACCATCTCATCTAGCAGCTTTGAAGTTGCTCTGGATATAGATTTTTGAGAAACTACAATACAACAGAGGCAATCTGAGAGGCTGTATTACATGGGATACTTGTCTTTTTCATTGGTGTCTAGTCCTTAGAAAACATACATATCTGCATTAGCACAAGTATGGAATGTGTGGTATGCACAAATCAGCTAAAGATGATTTTATGTTTTATGTTTGAGTACATAAGGGTATATTTTCAACTTAAGTCTGTTTGGACTGCATAACCAAACTACTATACATCTACTGGCCACTCGGCTCTTCATTAAACCAGTGAGAAGGCACTTTAGGAAGAGACACATCTTCGCAGTGCACCAAAAGATTATCCCACAACAATGTGGTGCTAGCTGTAGAGGCATTAACTATATAAGCCTGAAGAGACCATAGATTCTACCTTCATAGTTTCAGAAAAGCTGCTGCAGACCAGCAGCATGTGGTATTATTGCCTGAAGACCATGACAGGCTATTTCTTAAAGCTATGATAGTAAAACCTGGGTTTCATTGAAGTTCCAAAGATAAAGTTGCTAGTGGTGTGGGATGTATGCCAAGGAGAGGTCACACAGAAAGTGTAACTAGTACAAAAGAGAGAAGAATGTTACAATGATCTAATCCCTGTAAAATGAAAGTCCCATACACTGGAAGTAGTATACAGGATTTTGCATTTTTTTCCTGCTGGATTTTATTATTCTTTTGATCATTTTTTTCCTCATCATGCCTCATTCCTTTCATTTTGAGATGGTTATACATAATTCTGTGCCATTATATGTTAGAGGTATATAGTTTGATTTTTTTTTATTTTACACAGAATACAATTAAGAGATTTCCTTGAGTCATAGAAAAGATACTTTGATCTTTTAAATAACATTGCAATTGTGAAATACCATAGTGACTTTTGAATTTGGGGAAAATCCATTTTATATTATATTGTAGGAATGAGATTATGGAAGCCAGGGAGTGGAATGTGGTGGTTTGAATGAGAAATTTCCCCCCATATTCCTGGGATTTGAATACTAGGTCTTTCTGTTTTCTTGCAAATCATCTTTCAGAAGAAGAGACATTAATACAGAGATCTCTAATTCTTTTCAAGCTTTTTGCTGTTTGAAAAGCTGACCTTGCTATTCCTGCGGCTGGGGCCTTGAGGGAAAAGGGGGCCTGTACAAAGCCACAGGGCTTTGTTGAGCACAGAAGCCCACCCTTTTGACTGCAGCAGGCCCTTGGAGAGGGCTCTTGATTGAGCCATTCGACCCGGAGGGTAAGTGGGTCCTAGCCCAGGAGCCTAAGTGTTTGGCACCAGAGGGGACTAAGGACACCCTCCCATCCCCCAAACCTTTGGGCCTTTAAGGGAGCTTCCCCTAACTATTGGTTTTATCTGCTTAGCACACCCAAGCTTACATCCAAGCATCCCTCCCCCATTGGTGGTGGGGTCCTAGGTTCCCAAAAGGAACTCAACCTGTT
Source organism: Dicrostonyx torquatus (assembly GCA_028555095.1). Lineage (NCBI taxonomy): Eukaryota > Metazoa > Chordata > Mammalia > Rodentia > Cricetidae > Dicrostonyx > Dicrostonyx torquatus. Next base: position 1,826,576 of record JAQHUG010000359.1, read on the forward strand.
TCCAGGCTGAGNCAATCACTAATTTTGAAAATGCACCACAAGCTTGCCCACTCGTGAGATTATTTTCTCAGCTGACATTCTATCTTCAAAAATGACTCAAGCTTGTGTCAAGTTGACATAAAACTAGTCAAGACAGCTATATAGTAAGTCCCTGCCTCAAAAATAAAAAGGTGTCATGTACAGGGAATAAAAGAGTCAAGAAATTCCTAAGACAATCATGTAATGAGAAATGAAGGACACATGTAAAAATTATGCACACACAGACACACACACACACACACACACACACTTTAAATCAGTTCTTTTAGCCTTTCTGCAAATTGTTATGGCATATGAGTGGCTGTGGTGAATAAATGAAGTATGAAGTTTCTAAGTAACTGTCTGCCCCGTGTTTTCTAAGCTTGATCCTCACCTGTATTTTATTAACTGTGTGACATTAGTGAAACAACTTGATCCAACTTACCTCATTTTTTAAGCTGGAAATTGTGACAGTAACATTATCCTCAAAGAGCCATTCTCAAATTTATATGCATTAGTATTTGTAAAACATTTATAATGTTGCTTGTCGTGTATTTATTGCCATTGAAGTCTGTAAAATAAAAATAAAAGATTGGAAATTTTGTGTGAAAATTTTCTTTTCTGAATAAATCTTTAGATAATGCTGTCTAAAACCACGATTCTTGAGAGAATTGAAAAATAATAAGATTCAGTTTTCCTTATTCATTGTCATTAATTGGCTATCATAAAACATTAAAGGATGATGTCTGTAGAATACACAATTTGGGGACTGAAATAATGTGGTTGCACTAAAGATATATACTCAGATAGTATATTTATAGGAAAAATAAATCTGATTAAGTTGTCACAAAGAATAAATTAATGGCATTCAAATTAATGAGGTTAGCTAAAATGTTTTAATTAGCAAGGCCTGACACATTATTTTGAGTTGCACATGAAATTAAAACACCCAGGATTCATTTGTTCGGAAAATGTGTGTGTGTGTGTGTGTGTGTGTGTGTATGTATGTGTGTGTATGTGTGTTGCCAAGTTCCTATTTAGAACATCAAAGAAAACCTTGATAATCATTAGCTGTGTGGTTTGAGTAGAACCATTCCAAATACCTAAAGCTGTTTCCTGATCAGGTAAATGAAGTTGACAGTTCTAAAGAACACTCATACATGAGCCCAAATTCTTCACAAAGCAATTATAAATATAACATGGTTTCATAGACAGTAGAGTTTTATGGACAGAAATTATGTATTTTGGTTTTAGTATCTCTAGCAGTAGAAAAGGGAGTAAGTTTTAGGAAATAGTTTATTCACTTAAGAAAAGAAAAGTATGGAGTTTAATGCTAGGAAGTATAAAGAGATAAGGAGTGTGCTTTCTGCAGACAAATAGACTCCATGTCTCTAAATCTTATGAATAAGTGTATATAGAATGTGTACCGGGTAGTTTTGTGTGTCCACATGATACAATTTAGAGTCATCAGAGGAAGAGGCATCAGCTGAGGAAATGACTCCTTGAGATTCAACTGTAAGGCATTGTCTCATTTAGTGATCACTGGGGAGCGCCCAGCTCATGATCAGTGGTGCCATCCTTATAGTTTTGCTTCTAGACCAATAAACTTTATGATCAGAACTTGATACTGAGACTCATTCTTTTAATACTTAGATTTGATGACTGCCATGAATTCAAGATCACTCTTGGTTACATATGATACTGTGTCTCAAAACAAAGGTAATAACAAAACCTAAAACAACAACAAAAAGAAACAAAAACAAATATTGGAACTGCCAACAAACTAAAATCAACTTGAAGAATGGAAGCAGAAAGTCTATTTTGCCTTCCTTTGGAACCTCAGAGTGTGAGCA
>JAQHUG010000359.1:1842115-1852163 GCA_028555095.1 Dicrostonyx torquatus
AAGAGATGGGGGAGGGATAGTGGATTGATATTTTTATTGTCTGTAATTTGATGTCCAATGTCTGTTCCCATTGTATATAGTTATTTTAGAGCTAGATTGATCTTATTTAGACAAAAGGGGGAGATGAAGGGGAGTGATCTTGGCCATTTTGGCTTATAGCCACGCCGCGCCATTAGCTAATTATTCTGCCCTCCCAATTAGCTGTTAATTAATTAACGGGGCTGGACCACCAGGTCCCAAGAGGTATAAAATGATAGGCCCACGTGGAAAGCTCTCACTCTGCGGATTGCCGGCCTGCCTGCTTCTTCGGAGGAGCTCTGTCTGGTAAAGTAACCTGCGTGTATTTTGCCCTAGTAAACTGTGTGTCTCAAATAAACATCTACATCTACAGACAACTGATGGGAACATTTTCTCAATTGAATTATCCTCATCTCAAATGATACTACCTTGGGTCAAGTTGTTTTTTTTTTTTTTTAAAAAAAAAAAAACCTAGCCAATACAATGTAATATGCTAAGTGACTTTTGGCAAATCTAAATAAAAGTATCAAATTTGCTAACTTATTTGTGACTGTTAGAGTGAAACTAGTAAGGCAAAGACCAGAAGGTAAAAAAAAATTGCTGGACTTACTAAAATAATTAGCAAACTGCAAGTAATTTTGTTATCTAGTTACAATATTTAACCTTGAAAAGTATAGACACACATACTCACACACACATATATAATCAGGTTTGCAGTTTTTAATACAGAAATTTCAGAGAAATCAGAATTCTTATTTGTTCTCTGTAGTTGAAATGAGCAAAAAGTGCTTGAAGTTCTAGCAATAGCTATAAGACAACATAAGTGACTTCTTAAGGAACAATTGGAAATACATTCCACAAACAAAAACTACAGGGCATTATAATTTGAAAAACACAGCAAATAAGTACAGTAAGTAGTATATTATGCAGCTCAGAATAGAAAATAAACAAACTAGGACTTAGAGTCCAATTCTCTTAGTTGGTACAATATATTATAAAAATTGCAAAATTTAAGCACATGATGAATTATTTTCATTATTCTCAATGATTACAAAACAATTAGACAAAATCAATATTTGAAAAAGTTACACATGTCTCACAGTATGTGTGAATGTAAAATAAAGATGCCTAATCAGTAATACAAATACGAAATACTCTCAAGAATTAAGATCGCATACATATTCTCTGTTATTTGTTGCTTCTGTTCTACTATATACTTAACAAATAATTAGTCCTTGTTTCTTTTCTCCAGCTCAGCCATAATATGTTTTGCATTTTAATCATCCCTAATAAATAGAAATTAGTCAACCATTTGTGGAACTATTCAAAAACCCTGTATGAATATAACAAAACTATATATTGCAAGCGTAAATGAGAAATTGTTTGTGTTTATAGAAGAGAAATAGACCAAACAAAAGATGAATGAATTTATAGATCAATTTCATGCTTATGTTTTAATTGCAAAGACATTTTAAAGCTGCATTTTAGAACAATACTAGCTATTAATATATGAGAATTTTCCTGTGATGAAAAATATTTTCTTGGAAGTGTGTTTAATTTCTAACATTTTTGTTGTTTTTAAAGGTACGTTTTCTTTTGGTATTAGAACTGTGAAACCATGAGACAGTCCAGTTATTACAAAGGATAACATTAAACCAGACACCTACCTATAACAAACCTTTATATCAAATGCAATAAAGAATGATTGTTCAGGTCCTGTGAACCTGGCTAGAGTTCATCTACCTGACCAGTATTTACATAGGCTTGCTTCAAATTTGGCTTTAAATTGTGGTAGTAATCTTATTCTTGGCCAGTGGTAATAACAATTTCTGGTGGAAAGATTCGGACCACCCACACCAATTCTAAAGATGGACCTTCACGCTGAAACTCCAGGACTGAGGTGACACTTCAAGAGTCATGTTCAGGGACTATTGGGGTAAATTGTCATGCTGAGAAATGCAGCAAGCATCTATCTACAGAGGCCTCCTGAGAAATGGAAGGTGAGCTTGAAATAGTTCTGGAGTCCACAGCCAAGGAAAACAGAAAGATGCAAGCTCTTCTCCAGGCCACCTGGAGAGGAGTTGCACACAGCACACCAGAGTTCACAAAGATACTTGCCTCAATGCCATCACTCAGGGAGATCTGATGATATGCTAAGATTTCAGCTAGGGTGACAGGGAACTTCCTGCTACCAATATGTGCCAGAGTCTGGGGGAGTCTGTGTCATAAGCCTCCTTGTCTGTGGTGTCTACTTATCCCAAGCTGGTGGATGACTTCTTTCCCCATGCAAGCCAGTGTGACAAGGAAACCTGAGGAAGCCACTGAGTGTCACAGGAAAGAAAGAAATAAAAACTCCTAGGCATCAAATGTTTTTCCATGTTTCTTTTTGGTTTTAGTTTTTCCTTTATTAATTTCCTTTTCTTTTTAAGTATTAGGTATTGAGCCCAAGGGCCTGCACATATGAAGCAAGCAGGCTGCTACTGAACTACATCCCATCACTTGTTTTCTGAGACAGGGTCTCACTGTGCCTCCCACGCTATTCTCAGTGCTGAGATTGTAGGAGAGCCCCATCACATGCCTCTCCACATTGATCTTCATGATATGCTGCATTTTTAGTGAGATCACAGCCTCTGGTCACATTGGCCCTGAGGCTGGCTCTATGATGCCCATAGTCTTTTTGTTTATCTGTTTGCTTGTCATTCTTTTTTTAAAAAATTCTTTTTAATGTGCTATACATTTTCTTCGCTCTCCTGTCTTCCTCCTCTCTTCCCTTCTATGCTCTCCTGTGACACCCATACCCCCAATTTACTCAGGATATCTTGTATTTTTCTCCTTTCTAGATAGACCCATGTTTGTCTCTCTTAGGGTTCTCTTTGTTTCCAGGTTCTCTGGGGTTGTGAATTGTAGGCTGATTTTTCTTTGCTTTATGTCTAAATGCCAATTATGAGTGAATACATATTGCATTTGTCTTTCTGGGTCTGGGTTATCTCACTCAATATGTATTTTTCTAGATCCATCCATTTGCTTGCAAATTTCAAGATGACTCAGAGGTTAAGAGTGCTGGCTACTCGTCCAGAGGTCCTGAGTTCAATTCCTAAAAACCACATTATACCCATTGTATTAAGGCTCCTAGCTGGGCAGATAAGAAAGGCCTGGAAAAAGTGGAGACACTCTGTTATCCCTGTCAGCTGATCTCTGGAGGGAGGCAACACACACACAAAGAGAACGACCCAGTGTCAGTTAAAACTGTGTGACATCTTCCTAGGAGGTGACCTAGCAGATAACTTTGGTGTTTTGTCAAAAGACTTTTCACCTGCTGTCCTGAAATCGAAGACAGAAGAGCAAGTCTCATGCTGACAGTGGCTTGTATGTGGGAACACAGCAATTGTCACGACCTAGAGAGCAGATTCTTTAACTGTATAAAATATTATTCCACTCTATGCTGCTGCTTTATCATACATTCCAGACATTCAAATGAAGAGTAGCCAGGACCACATCATGACTTTGGAAGGCATCCAGGTGGTGAAGTATCTGTCCTCTTCCCAGGTTCCTGCTGAGTTACAGGAAACAGGTCAGAGGTTACACCCACAACACAGAGGTGGGCAAACAATGAAGCAGAGAAAACCAGAATGCTGAGGGGTAGACAGTCTGCAGGACAGGAAAGACCATGGGCACATCAGGGAGGAGTTGGTACGCTTTGGCTCTGAAGGAGGTAAAGGAGCTGAGGCAGAAGATCCTTGGGAAAAAAGGCATGCACTCAGGATTAGCAGGGCATTTTGTGGAAATTATTTGGAAGATGAGACTGAGGGGGAACTGGCTAAGTATTTGTCCACTTCAGCCATATGACTTGTAATCTGAATAGAAAACCAAGCTGGCGTTTCTGGGTCCTGGTACACTACTGTTAAAATTAGTAGAAACTACACAAGTACTAATGTTCACCAACACCAAATCTTTTACCAAACAAGGTTTTATGGGAATATATAGCAAAATTACTTACATGGTACAAAAGACTTTAGCAAACTCATGTTCCCCCCATCAACAGTCATCAAAATCCAGTTTGCTTGGCATCAAGAAACCTAGTAAGGTAGTTGCCAGTAAGTTATTGTCTGGTAAGGCACTTGGTTACCTCACATCCTTCCAATTCTGTTGTAGGAGGCTGCTTGTTTATTCCCAGCTGCTCAGCCCCAAAATAACCACACAGAAACTATATTAATGAAATCAGTGCTTGGTCCATTAGCTCTAACTTCTTTTTTTCTCTTTCCAAGCCATGGAGTTTTGATTACATTTTTATTAGATTCTTTTTAAAAAAAATACCAATCCAAATTCTCATTCCCTCTCCTCCTCCCATTCCCTCCACACACCCTCCCACACACTCACCTCTAATCCTAAAAGAGGGTAATGCACTTTGCTTTGTGGAATGTCCAAGGCCCTCCCTACTACATCTAGGCTGAGCAAGGTATACATCCAAAGATAATAGGATCTCAAAAAGCCAGTACATGCAATAGAGATAAATCAAAGTGCCACTGTTAGTGGCCCCTCATTCTGCCCCAGCCACACAACTGTCAACCACATTCAGAGGGACTACTTTGGTCCTGTGCTTGTTCCTTCCCTGTCCAGCTGGAGTTGGTGAGCTCCTATTAGCTAAGAAAAACTGTTTCAGTGGATGAACCCTTCATGGTCTTGACTTCTTTGCTCATATTCTCATTCTTTCTATTCTTCAACTAGACCCTGGAAGCTCAGTCCAGGGCTCCGATGTGGGACTCTGTCTATGTTTTTATCTGTTGTTGGATGAGATTTCTATGTTAATATTTAAGGTAATCATTAGTCTGAATATAGGGCAAGGCCAGTTCAGGCACCCTCACCTCTATTGCTTAAGGTCTTACCTAGTTTCATCCTTGTGGATTCCTGGAAAGTTTTCTAGAGCCAGGTTTCTTGTTAACCCCATAATGGCTACCTCAATCAAGATATCTCTTTCCTTGCTCTCATAGCCTTCCTTCCTTCATCTCAACTATCCCTTTCCTCAAGTTCTTCTCAACCCTCCTTTTCTCCCCTCCTTTTCCCCTTCTTCCTTTCCTTCTACCCTAACCCCATGTTCCCAATTTTGTCAAGCGATCTTGTTTGTTTCCAATTTCCAGGTGGGTCTATATATGATTTTCTTTGGCTTAACCTTATTATTTAACTTGTCTAAGATCATGAACTATAGGCTCAATGTCCTTTGTTTATAGCTAGTATCCACTTATGAGTGATTACAAACCATATTCATTTTGGGGGGTCTGGGTTACCTCACTCAGGATAATGTTTTCTAATTCCATTAATTTGTATGCAAAAGTCAAGATGTCTTTTTTTTTAACCATTGAGCAGTAGTCTAAATATACCATACTTTATCCATTCTTCAGTTGAGGAGCATCTAGGCTGTTTCCAGGTTCTGACTATAACAAATAATGCTGCTATTAACATAATTGAACAAATGCTTTTGTAGTATGATTGGGCATCTTTTGGGTATATTCCCAAGAGTGGTATTGCTGGATCTTGAGGTAGGTTGATTCCCAATTTTCTGAGAAACCACCATACTGATTTCCAAAGTATTTGTACAAGTGTGCATTCCCACAAGCAATGGATGTGTGTTCCTCTTACTGCACATCCTCTCCAGCATAGGCTATCATTAGTGTTTTTGATCTTAGCCATTCTGACAGGCATAAGGTGGTATCTCAGAGTTGTTTTGATTTGTATTTCCCTGATAGCTAAGGAAGTTGAACATTTCCTTAAGTATTTTTTGGCCATTTGAAATTCTTCTGTTGAGAATTCTCTGTTTACTTCAGTGCTCCTATTTATTTTTTAATTGGGTTATTTAGAATTTTAATGTCTAGTGTCTTGAGTTCTTTATATATTTTGGAGATCAGTGCTTTGTTTGATATGGGGTTGGTGAAGATCTTTTCCTGATGTAGGAGGGTTCTTCTGTATTTGGGTTACTCTCATTGGTTAAATAAAGGACTGCCTGGCCTATAGGAGAGGACACAGCCATTAGGTGGGTGGAGTAGACAGAAAGGAAGATGGTGAGAGAAAAGAAAGTGTGGCAGACGCCATGATCCTCCGGCCCAAGATGGATACAGATTAGAATCTGCTGATAAGTCACCACCTCGTGGTGATATACATACTTTTATAATGGGTTAGTTTAAGACGTAAGAGTTATCCAAGAAGAGCTTAATGATAATGGGTCAGGCAATATGTTAAATGAATCCAGTTTGCATGTAATCATTTCGGGCATAAACTAGCAGCCATGGCTGGGAGCCAGGCGCTGGGAACAAAAGGGCCCACATTGCTCTCAGGTGCCAGGAACACAACCCACATTCCCCTATTACAACATATTCCTATTCAGGAGGCTGCTTTTTTGTTTTATTGACTGTGTCCTTTGCTTTATAGAAGCCTCTCAGTTCAGGAGGGCCCATTTATTTATTGATGCTCCTTGTATCTATGCTACTGGGGTTATATTTAGGAAGTGGTCTCCTGTGCCCATGCATTAAAGACTACTTTCCAATTTTTCTTCTATTATGTTCAGTGTGGTCAGATTTATATTGAAGTCTTTAATCCATTTGGACTTGAGTTTCGAGCATGGTGATAGATATGGATCTATTTTCACTCTTCTACAGGTTGACATCTAGTCATGCCAGCAGCATTTGTTGAAGATTCTTTTTTTTCTATTGTATAATTTTAGCTTCTTTGTCAAAATTCAAGTGTTCATAGGTTTGTGGAATAATATCCAGGTCTTCAATTTGATTCCATTGATCAACATCTCTGTTTTTATGCCAATACCAATCTGTTTTCATTACTGTAGCTCTATGATAGAGCTTTATGTCAGGGATGGTAATGCCTCTGGAAGTTCCTTTATTGTACAGGATTGTTTTGGCTATCCTGGATCTTTTGTTTTTCCATATGAAGTTGATTATTGTAATTTCAAGATCTGTGAAGAATTGTGTTGGGATTTTGATGGGGATTGCATTGAATCTACAGATTGCTTTTGGTAGAATTGCCATTTTTACTATGTTGATCCTTCTTATCCAAGTAGCTCTAGCTTCTTATTGTCTAACTCTTACATCTTAATTTAACGCAATTCTATTAATATGTGTATTGCCACGTAGCTGTGGCTTACCGGGTAAAGTTCAGTCCAGTGTCTGTCTCTGGCAGGGCTACATGGTAACTCCTCCATACTGTCTTCTTTCTCCCAGCATTAATTTTAGTTTTCCCCACCTAGCTCTGTTCTGCCCTGCTCACTATAGGCTCAAAGCAATGGTATTCATAGTATACTCAGGGGAATCCCACATCACCATTCTCTGAACTGAGGCCAAGCCTCAATACACCTTAATGCTTAGTAGGACTGCACTGGAGAAAAATTAAATTTTTATATCAAGAGTACCCATTTCTGAATGTCTTGAAGATATAAGATATTCTGTCCACAAAATTTTAATAAATTTTTTTGAATTTAGACATATACATGTCATGTTACCAATATATAAGTTAATATTAATAAAGTTTTTTTAATGTCATAATACTGCAAAACTTCAATAACTGTGTTAAATATGAAATATGTGAAATTTTAAAGAGTTCTTGTAGTCTCTTTTGTTCCCCTAATTGTCTTTTTCTTGTTGTCCTTTTTCTGCTTTCTTTCTTTACTCCACATTCTAATATCATTTTCAACTTATTTTAAGTCATTTTTACCTCCCCTGCCTTAGTGAATTACAAAGTAATAGGGAGAGAAAGAACTTGTATGCTGTATCACTTGTGGTCATACCAACTCTGTTTTATACAGTACATAATATCTGATAATGTTGTAGATCTCTTATTTCACTGAAAACCATACTGTTTCAAAACTATTTTTGGCATGTCCTTATTACCACCCAACAAAACTTGTATAACCTTTATTTGATTTCTTAATGATTTTTCCTGTTTTCTCCATGTTCAATATGAATAATTCCAGCTCTGTAGAATTTTCTTCCTTCTGACTATAATTTATCCTCATTTTTTCACCTCATTCTTTATATGAGCATAGCAGATGATTCTACTTTTAAGAATGCAGAATTATTAAAAATCCATATGTTTTAGAGCAATACTGTAGAGATAATGCTTTATCTTTGGGGAGAAAGCATGGAACTTCATTATTAAAAAAAATCAAAGTAATAACCATTCATGATGCTTTCTTTGCTTGTTTGTTTACTTGTTTTGAGGCAGAATCTCACATTGTCCAATTTCATCTTAAATATTATATAGCCAAAAAATGGCACAAACTATTGATCTCCCCACCTGAAGATCCCAAGTATTAGGTTATGGTCACATAACCACACACATGATTCGGTGCCCTTTTCTTTAATGTACAAAAAGTATAATCACTTGTCTTCATAACAACATGAACAATAAACAATCCTAACATATTTTGTCATATTTTTCTATCATACAATTAGACTCAACAGCAAAGAGTAAGTATTTTTGTGAGTTAGTATGTGAAACATCAGAATGAATCACAAAATAATTTCCTCAAAAAAGAAACAAGCAAAAAGTTATATACTCTGTGTTTTCAGTTATAGAATATTCTAAAACATAAAAAAGTTTAACTGTAGCATTGTAAAACAGACCACTAATTTCCTAAAGAAAAAGTATATTTAGCTTTAAAGAAAGACAGGGTAAAGCTTACAAATTGATATAAAAATGATATAATTCAATTATTTTTATTTAAATTGTTCTATGGCTGCTTGACAATAGGCATATAACAGAAATTCTGTTATATGCTTCAACTGTATACATGGCATATACACCATATCTCAGAAATTATTATATAAATCACTATATGCTTCAGAGATTATACCCACAATCCCTAGGAAATCATTACTGAACAAGATAATGACAGTAATTATGACTATTATTTAATAATGCAGGCACTGCACAAATAGGATGTGTGAGTAGAATATACAATCACGAATTCCTCCTAGCACTGGTAAAGGTATGTGAAAAACAGTTAATTAAGTGAATCCTTCATTTTTACTTAGAGGTACTTTATGTAACATCTATCTATCTACCTATCTATCTACCTACCTGTTTGTTCATCTACTTACTTACTTGCTGGTCTCCCTTCATTGATATCCTGTCTTCAAATTGTTAAGATTCAGTTCACTATATTTCTCTTTTCTTTGCTTTTTTCAGTTTTCTGAGACAAAGTTTCTTTGTGTGACAGTTCTGGCTATTCTGGAACTCACTTGCTAGATGAGACTGTCCTTGAACTCACAAAGATCCCCCTGCCTCTACCTCCTCAGTGCTGGAATTAAAGGCGTGTACAACCACAGCACATAATGAACTATATTTCAATTATATTACATGTAATTGTAATCATCTGTTTGAATACAGTCCACTATGATAGGGGTTTACTCTTACTCCATGGAAACATACTAATTTTTGACTTTAAAAGTCAAAGATAGATCTAATATCCTAACCAAGTTTCTTAGGCTGTATTTTATTTCTCACAGAGTAAGTAAACATTTAAAACAAGCTATTGGATTGTTTTAAATCCAAGAATGCATATCTGAATAAGATAGTTTATAATAAAACTTTAGATTTAAGGTTCTGATATAAATATTTTACATGAAACAGGTCATGTGGCATCACATTTATCTAATTGTAAATGGTCCCTCACAAAATGCACTATATTTAATTGATCTACGCATACATATACCTATGCATACACATATGAAAAGTTTTCTAATTCATTACAGAGAATTACAAGGAAGAACTATATTAGTTTAATGTGCATCTTATGGCAAAAATGGGTATGCAGTAATATCTTTCTTTCACTTGACAGAGTATAAGCCCTTGTGAAATTTATACTTTTTTAAGTTTCTAAAATGTCTTTATGATTCTTATATTGCTAGTGCTCTCATGGTATTGATCTATTAAATATATTTTCTTTTTTTTTTTTTTTTTTTTATTGATAAAAGAAAAATTTACATTTACTCCCCTTGTTCCCGGCTCTCCCGCTCCCCCACCACCC
>JAQHUG010000360.1:0-19471 GCA_028555095.1 Dicrostonyx torquatus
CAGGGTATCCTGCACCATCTCAAGGAAGCAGGGGGAGGGCAGTGGGGTAGTGGGGGAGCGGGAGGGCCGGGAACAAAGGGAGTAAATGTAAATTTTGCTTTTAACAATATAAAAAATAAAAAAAAACTAAAAAACAGCAAGTACCTACTATTTTCTTTCCTCCATGGTACATACAATAAGGATGTGCAAAGTCCTTCTGTAACTGAGTTTTTATTAGTTAAAGAATAAAGAATCTGCTTGGAGCCTATAGCAGGGAAGAACAGAGCTAGGTGGAGAAAACTAAACTAAATGCTGGGAGAAAAAAGGTTAAGTCAGGAAGATGCCATGCAGCCACCACCAGGGTCATATGAGCCAGAAACTTGTTGGTAAACCACAGCCACGTGGCAATACACAGATTAATAGAAATGGGTTAAATTAAGATGTAAGAGCTAGCCAATAAGAAGCTAGAGCCAATAGGCCAAGCAGTGATTCATGTCTGGGCAGCTGGGAATGAACAAGAGGGCTCCTACAACACACTAAGACACATATTTGTATAAATAAAGTAAAACTAAAGTTAATTTACATTTAGATGTCATATTTCTTACCTTTGCTAAGACAGAAGACACTTAAGAGAGGACTAGTTCCTGGGCAGTTATGGGACATACCTTTAATCTAGCTCTTGGGAGGCAGAGGCAGGTGGATCTCAGTGAGTTTGCAGCCAACCTGGTATACAAAGCAAATTCCAGAAGAGCCAGGACTATTACATAGAGAATCTCTGTCTCAAAACTGCCCCCCAATAAATAAATGAATAAATAAGTGAGAGGAAAGGTCACGGTGTCAAAGGATGTGATCCATCTTGGTGGGGAAGGTGGGGTGTCTGTGATGAGTCAGTCTGTGACAACATATGCCTGAGATGGCTGGTGTCGTCATGATATCAAACAGGAAGGGGAGAGCTCGGACTGGAAGCAAGACCAAGGCTTTCACCATTTGCTTCCTGTGACCCTCCTCACAGATATCCCTACCACTTCAAAGGATATGCAATCTCCCCAAACAGCACTACCAATGAGGGATCAAGTATTCAACCACAACCCAGTGGGAGACATTTCCCATGCAAACTATAACCAATGCAATTTTCTGTTACATAAATCTCTTCAGATAGCTATTGGAAAATGGATATGAGGAATAGCATAACCCCCTTTCTACTTTTTTTTCGGTAAGAAAAAGAATTGAATGTTAAATCCTGAAGAACTTTCCATGACATAATCAAACAACAGTAGCACCAGAAGTCACTGTAATCCTAACACCATGCTCATAATCATTTTTGTTCCTAACCTGATGCACACAGTGCAGCTGAATAACGGAGCTTCGAGAGCACAGAACGATTTTCCGATTTTCTTTTGTCTTGTTGAATTTTGTTATTTAACAAGTGCACGCAGGCTTGATGGATGTGACACTACTTTTAATTCTTAAAATAAGATTATGACAGATATGAGAAAAGAACCTTTCCTCCAAGAAGATTTTAGAGTATACTCCGGAGACACTTGTATTTTAGGAAGTAATAGGAGCCTCCCTGAAAACTGTATGAGGAGTTCCTCAATTTAAAGATGTCAGGAGGCTCGGAGGCACTTAGAAAACTGAGCATTGCTAGCCCTGTGTGCAATGAGGAGAAAGAAGAAAATGGAGCAGCTGGGAGCCAGCCATAGCCAGAGCTGAGTTTCTCTTATCGTAGAGAGTCCATGTAGCCAGGTACACAGGAGATTAATCTGACATCATTAAAGGTTGAAGCCTGTCCTGAGGAAGTTCACCAATACAGAGGCTTTGCAAGTTATGTGACCATGGAGAACTATGTCAACAAGTGTCCTATGTCACCAGCTAGTCCATGTATGTTAATGAAAACTTAGTGTTTCTTCTCTCCTCACCTAAGTAGTTGATTTGATGCTTCTCTTTCATGTAAGCATAGAGAGAAGGGGCTCCGGGCAGCTTAATATGTTCACCCAAGAGTTCACAGGCAAAGCACAGAAGAGGAGACAAATAAGGAAAGGGAAGTAGCAGCACTTCAGCTACCAGAGTGAAAAGAAGATTGCCAGTCTTAGGGCTAAATGTTTGGAAGGTGCATTTGCTTTCCATACAAGACATGGAGAATGAGGTTCTCAGGGAATGCCTGGAGAAAATATAGGCCTAATCATCGTGTGGGAGGAACATGAAGATGGGTTGTCGTAGCAGGTGCTCCTAACGGGAGTACACAGACTGTCATGACATTGCTCCATATTTCCCTTTGATCTTCCATAGCAGACACTGGTTTTTATTCATCCCTCCGAGAGGGAATGAAAGCTGAGTGTCCATCAAAGCTTACCACACACTTCATCTCTGCCTTTCCTTACCCTCTCTCTATCCTCATGTTTAATTATTTAGGACCCAGAAAAACTCTATCACAAAAAGGAGCGACCCAGAAATACCTGCAGGAACAATGTGAGGAGGGTCATCGGGCACTTTATTCCCATGACTCGGATCTACAAGACCTAAGGGAATGGAAAAAGTTGGAAAATGTTGTATTTAAGTGCAACCTAGGTTATTTTTATTTTCTGATATACTTGCCCATTGGGTTTCAAACATTGGAACCGTTTTAGGAAGCAACATGATGTTTGTAGGTACATGTCAGGGCTGGAAGGAAGGGGACACGGTTAGAATGAAGTTGCAGGAATAGAAGTAAGGGTTCTTCTTATTTCCTGTGCTGGGTTGTGACATAATCAATTACATCAGCACATTTAGTATTGAACAGCAGCCTTTCAGACAGGAATCTCTTTTAGAAAGCCTGTCTAGGTTACAGTCTCCAGGACTAAAGTTTCTACAAAGATAAAATACCCAGTTTTTTCCCTTTTTCGTTAAGCTAGAAACTTGAATGATTTTATTTTAAAGAGGATTTGGGCAAATGTAGGGAAAGTATAGCTAACTGTTAACAGACATAGTTATTAACCATTAAACTATAGAAATGGTTGTTTTGTCTGGAGAAATTTACCAAAAATGTATTTGTCCTGAAGACCAAAATATTATCTCACAATTTAATTGAATCTTAACTAGTGGCAGACGAGTGAAATACTTAGCAGATTACAGATATAAATAGTTAAAGCCTTCAAGATTTATCCTAGCAGACTAAAATTCACCAGCTTACACAGAATTACTTAGGCATTTGACACATTTTGGGTAAAAGCCATAAGCATGCGACAGTCCCTAGGCAAAGGGATACAATGCCAAATGAAGTCAAACCTCACTCACTAAGCTTTCCTCCCTTGGCATTTCGGTCACACAGCTTTCCAGTATCGCCAGCTTCCCCAATCTATTTCTTTCATGTGTCTTTGGGGTTATATTCAAAGAGCTCCCTCGGTTCAGCAAATATGACATTCCCTTTTATCCTTTGGTCAGTTCTGCAGCAGATTCAGAGGGATCTTGTTGAAAATTCCATTACTTGCTCCAGTTTCTACTAGTGACCTTAGCTTTACTTGTGGTCTCAGCAGTACAACATCATTCTAAACACAAATAAAGGGAATTGTAGATCAAATTCATACCTTCTTAATGCTAACATTAACAATAGGTTCTGCATGTGTTTGGGGAAGCAAATGACTGCCAAAATAACATTCAGAAGCACAGCTTTCTGCTTGGCTCCATTTAACGTAGGTGTCTAATACTCTGGAGCTTTGAAATGCTCAGAATCAAATACAAACCAAGGGAGAGCTTGCATTTTCTGTACAACATGACGACATTTACTGACACTCAATGAAAGGTTTTTAAAGTTAGGAAACTCAGTCATTGACTTTCCTGCTCTGATCTGAAGCTACAATTAACTTAGGGAATCGCATGGACTTATTGAAGTTACCTTTAGAGACAATTTTTCCCCAAGATTTTCTGTCAATTCACTAATAAATAACAATATTTATTAGTGAGTAAATAAATATCGTCCACTAATAAATCAATCATTAATGGACAAATTGACCTGATAAGGATATCAAAATGGATTATTAGCTTTTAAAAGTAAGGTCTGGAGAGATGGCTCAGTGGTTACGAGCACTGGCTGCTCTTCCAGAGGTCCTGAGTTGAATTCCCAGCAACCACATGGTGGCTCACAAGCATCTGTAATGTGATCTGGTGCCCTCTTCTGGCATGCAGGCATACATGGAGGCAGAATGTTGTATACATAATAAATAAATAAGGTCTTAGCAGGGCAGTGGTGGTGCACGCCTTTGAGCCAAGCACTTAGGCAGTCAGAGGTAGGAGGATCTCTGTGAGTTGGAGGCTAGTTTGATCTAGTGAATTCCAGGACAACAAGGGCTACACAGAGAAACCTTGTCTCAAAAAACAAAATAATATAATATATATATTATATAATATAATATAATAGTAGTTGTAATACATAAACAAATGAAAGCAAAGTTTTTTTCCCTAGATGTGTTGGTGCACCTCTATAAATACTTGAGGCAGAAGTGGGCAGACCCCAGAGGGAGTTCCAGGACAGCCAGGATGCCAGGATTACACAGAGAAACTCTGTCTCAAAAACAAGGAATGAACAAACAAACAAACAAAAACCGTAGTCTTTCCTTCAGTTACTAAATTTCTAAGAAGAAGCTTTATGGTCCAGTTCCATTCAAATATGCTCAATTCATTTTCAAGGGTTTTTAGTTACGTTGACTGGAAACAAAGGCTCATGAATGTTAGATCCTTAACCATACTCCCCAAACCTGTTCTCATGATTCTGATGACATGGTCTCTAAGCCTTTTAGATGGTCTTGCTTTTACTCTGCTGCTAAAAAGACAATTCAGAAAAATCAATGCTGACCAAACATCACAGGGAAATCACAATTCACTCAAAACCCTTTGAGCATAACTACTATATCTTTTTTTTAAAAAAAGCAGCCATTTTTAAAACAATGCCAGGCAAAAATTGATGTTTATGAAGAGATACTTGCATGGTTCCAATCTCTTCAAACTGTGCCCTCACGTTGGCAGCAGCTTTTGTGCCTTCTCTTGCCAGAAATAAATTACTGCCCTGAAGTCATAAGATGCCTAAATTTCTCTTACTACCAGTAAGAATAATGTCTAAAAAGAAAGCATTTTTTTTCTTTTCTTTATGTACCATTGTTTGTGTATACAGTGCTTTTAAAATATCTACTCTCTCCCCCTTTTCACAGTTCAGTAAAACCGTAGGATGGTCACACTGAGAATATACGACATCCAAGCGCAGCACAGGAAGAGCCTTCCCAGTGCATGGGTCCCTAGTGGTGAGGTCAGCACTTCATGCATATCCTGGAGGCTTAGACTGGAAACAGGACCCAGTGTTTACAGTGTTGGGCTGCTGAGTTGGTTTCCGAAACCAGAGGTCTGTGTTCATTCACCCACACTTCTGTTGTCCTAACCTAGTAAGTCAGAATGACTTTGGTGGAAGTATCCAGGAAGGTGGATTTGATTTGATTGCAAAACAAGGCCCTCCTCCAAACAAATCAAAAGAGAATAAATAATACCCCAAACTTGAAGCTTGGTCTCATATGTGTATGGGATTGGAGACCAGTGGCCTAGCAACAGTGTTGAACAAAACTGCTCACACTTTGGCAGTCCCCAAAAGCCACTTGGAGGGCTTGACTGAAGGGAGCAGTCTGAGCAGAACTCTTGAATTTGCAGTTAGTTATACAAGTCCCCAGAGAAAGTCAATGTTGTTGGTCCAGGAAAGACGGTAAGGCGCAATGTTTCCTGTAGAGAGCAAGGTCACCAGTCTATGGAGACTGACTGGGTCCAGAGACACCTAATATCCAAGGTAGTGGCAATGGCCTTCCTATACAGTACCAAGGCCTATGTATGTAGGAGGAACCTTAAGTGTTTTTTCCATCCACATCATTATTCAATACTCTATCACAGTTCCTGCTTTCTGACTGCAATTCACAATTCACAGTGAAAATACATAACTGTGAATCAAAAGGAGATGAGAGATTGCAGACATAGCTTGGCAGTGAAGCACTAGCTTAGCATTGCAGGGCTATGGCTTCGATCGGCAGAACTCCTATGCTAACCAAAGTGAATCAGAGCAGCTGATTTATGACCCAATGCCCGCGCTTTCCCTGACCAAGACTCTAGGTAAATGTAAACACTGCTTTGCCATATCCATCTCCACTGCAGACTGAACTTGGAGGGACACTAACTTCCTCCCAGTGCTACTCGGAAAGTGAGCTGAAAATGCAGAAGATATTCTGTTTTGCTTGTTCTCTCCCCTAAGTCTTCCCCAATATCAAAACCGAAGTCCCATGTCACAGTAAGCCATAACCTTAGGGGATCAAGAAGTTTCATCACTCTGTCTTGTTATTTTCCTGAATCAAAAGGAGTCCAAGTCCCCTGAGCACCCTTGGTGACTGTCTTGTTCATCTTGACTGTGCAATGGGAACAATTGCTGCTCATAGGTTTTTGCTGAATGAATAGGGAGTGCTAAAACCACTTGGAGGAACATCAGTCTCACAGGGAAAAGCCACATATAAATGTGGCAGCTGTCACAACTTCCAGAGGACCCTGTCTTATCCATGGAAACCTCATCTTTAAATCTCTTCTAGGGCATAGACATGAAAGAGCACCAACAAACCATCTTCATCACCCTCAGGCTAAAATAGTGACCACAGAACTGAAAGGGCCCAGAAGAAGGCTAGTTATGCTGGTAAGCATGGGGAAGTTATACCTGCGGACTAAGCAGAAGTCTGTTTCAGGACAAAAGGTAATTTGTTTGTTTCTGTTCAGACTGGTTGGTACATCTCAGTCAAATTTAATCTTTCATTCCATGCAGTTGTCAAATTCATGCAGCCCTGTAATCTATTCTTTCATGACTGTTTTTGAAGCAAATAAACAAATACTTATCAGGCCTTAGTCTAAGTAACCTATGTTGCTTAGTTTAATCTTCATGAAATCCATGCAACTAATGTCCCCAATTCTTAGATGTCCTATTCACTTTATGTATGTATTGGGGTTTCCATGCATTTATACATGCATGTGTGTTCTTGTGTTCGTGTGTGTGTGTGTGTGTGTGTGTGTGTGTGTGTGTGTGTGTTGCTGGAGACTGAATTCCGAGTTATGTACACTAGGCAAACTTTCTACCTGTCAGCTATATCCATAGGCCTACAGTTTCAATTCATATAAGCAATGGTTTCCAATTCAAATATATAATCATTTCAATGCCTTGGCTTTTAGCAATCACATCCCTCAGTTTCCACAAGGGATTGGTTCTAGGATATCTTGTATATACCATAATTTGTAGATGTTCAAGTCCCTTGGAAATAAAACGGCAGAATATCCTTGTGTCATTGGGCCATCACTTCCTGGATACTTTAAGTTGTCTGTAGCAATTTTTCAAAACCTAATACAATATAAATGCTGCCTTTATAATTGTATGCTGCCCTGTACCCTCACTAAACTAGCAGATTTTAATATTTCATATGTACAAATATTTCAGACTGACCCAAAATGACAAGTGAATTAACACAATTGTATTTGGCATCGTGGCTCAGGAAAACAGCAAAAACAAGGATTAACCCAAAGTTCCTATCCTGGCTCCATCACTTTCTATTGCTGGTTGGGTTACTTTATAGCTATTGAGACTATTTTCTTATTGGCAATAGGAGATGATGAGGGTAATAATAATAATAACTATCTCAAAATGCTATGATGATATTTAAGTGAAAAGATATAAATTACCCAGAAAAGTAATTGCCAAATGACAGGCACTCTTGTAGTAGCTATTAATAACATAGAGTTCTAGGAGATGACTGCACAGGAATGGGGCATCTCAGTGATAGTGTTCAGCAGCGGCACTCAAGGGAAGTACCACAGATGGAGCAGTGGATGAGAGGATTTGTACAATGCTGGCAATAACAGAGTGGCCCAGATATTGGCACGAACACAGCACACTGCTGCCAACATCATAAAAGTCTTCTACTCCACCCAGATCCAGAGAGATAAAAAGATTAGCTGGCAGCTGTTGTTACCCTATCTCTGCCTGGGGGCAAATTTTTTCATTTTCCAATCAGCAATGCAAATAATTTCACATTTCATTCCAACCATCATAATTCAATTTTGGACAATGCTAGTAAGCAAAGGGCTTAGGTTTGCCTCTGTTCTATTAAGAAGAAATATTGGAAAGGGAATGAATGGGTGAGACCAGACTGTACCTCAAGAAGGAATCAAACAAAACACATACAACACAATTGTAGCTCTTAATAATGAGATGCTCATTAAGAAGCACCAGGGAACTTTCAAGGATGCCAGGTAACCAACATCTACCAAAAAACAAAACATAATCTCTCCATAAGAAATTCTTAAGTATGGGTTTAGCTAGGAGCATTGTGATGAAACAGTGAATATAGGTATTTTTTAAGTTAAATAACTTCTATTTTGAAAATGTCCATCAGGTTATAATATAATGCTATCTTGTTAAAGTAAAAGTCATTAGGAACATATGTATGTGTCTAACTCAGAAAAGGTCATTGCTATTCATTACTTAGAAAATGAACAATTGGGCATTGAGTTGCCTCTCTTAAGAGTAGTGCTTGAACTGGCATCTAGGAACACATTCTTTCTGGAGGGATACCTTGATTAGCCTAGATACAGGGGAGAGCCATGGTCTTGCCTCAAAGTGAAGTGTCAGACTTTGTTGACTCCCCATGGGAAGCCTTCCCCTTTCTGAGGAGTGGGATGGGGAGGGGGGAAGATGGAGGAAGAGAGGAAATGGGACCAGGAATAGCTATGTAAAATGAGAAGAGACTGTATTTTAAAAATTATTAATTAAAAAAAATGGGGAAAGGAGTGGGTTTACAGGTTAGGTGCCTGGCTGTTTGCTCCTGTTCCTTCCGGGAGGAATAATGGTGCTTTAATACTGTATGTCACAGAAACCAAACACTGCTGTTCATTCATAATCAGTTATTGCCAGGGCTTCAACCAGAGTTGAGCTACAAATAAGTGCTAGTGGTGCTTTTAAGTTTTTTCATACTTGAATTTCTTCTATTTGTTACTGAAAAGTGTGTGTTTCTGTTTCTGTGCCACATTTTTCAATGATGAACAAATTGGAAGGAGAAAAATAATGCTGGAGAAATTCAGAAACCGATTTTATTAAACATACCTCACTAGGGGCTTCAGTAAATATGTTTTTAACTTTTCACTTTTCAACACAAACATGTAGGGAGGAAAACTCTAATGACATCATGAATGAAGTGGGAGAAAAATGGATTAAGACACAACTTTGCCGTTGGCAACAGTAATACTTTTGCTACTTTATTTGAAAGTGAATTCCAGGATTCTGAATATTTTACTTTGTTTCTTGCTGGTAATGTAAGTTAATAAAGAACACAAGAGAGTCATCTTATTAGCTAAATCAAAACCCTCTGAATGAGAGATATACAAATCATGATATCATCTATCCCTAAGACAGACTTTGTCCATTTAAGCTGCATTTTAGAATGCAAGCAAAACACTGAAAAGTAGTGAAAAAGAATGGTGTGAATCCATAACTTCTCAGAGAACAACAATGATTAAAAGTTGCATGCATTTTAAATGTATTCAAAAGGATACAAGGTTATTTATCATACTAAGAATTTGTTTGGGCCCCTCCACATTTCTTCTACTAATTTCTGTTCCTTAGATTCCAACATTCCCCTTGCCATATCCTCACCATAGTCCTTTATCCACCAACCCAGAGATGTGATGATTTCCAAATCCTTTATTTTCAATAGATGCTTCTGCACTGATAAAGACACGGCTGTCTGCAGGCCAGATTTCTTACTAATTAAGATCCTTAAGCTAAATCTAAACTGTCATGTGTTTTTGAAAAACCTGCAAGTATAGTTTTGTTTTTTTTTTTCCAGTTTGTAATAGTTGGAGAAAAAGTAAGACAAATATCATTCTAGTTGGGATTCTATCACTGCGAGAAACACCACGACAAAAAGTATTTTGGAGAGGAAAGGGTTTATTCTATTACTGTTAACAGACCATCATGGAGAGAAGTCAGGCTAGGAAGTCAAGCTAGGAAGAACCTGGGGGCAGAAATAGAATGCAACA
Source organism: Dicrostonyx torquatus (assembly GCA_028555095.1). NCBI lineage: Eukaryota > Metazoa > Chordata > Mammalia > Rodentia > Cricetidae > Dicrostonyx > Dicrostonyx torquatus. The sequence continues at coordinate 10,051 of JAQHUG010000360.1, forward strand.
GGAGTCTGTTGGAGGAATGCTGATGACTACATTGCTCAGTTTGCTTTCTTTTACACCAAGTTCTTCCTGTCCAAGGATGTTGGCATTGCCTACAAGGGGCTGGGCCTTTCCCCGTCAATCATCAATCAAGAAAAGACCCCACAAACTTGTCCACTCACTGGCCTGACAGAAATAATTCCTCAATTTAGGCTCCTCACTCCCTGGTGATTCTAGGTTGTATCAAGTTGGGAAAAAAACTAACCAACTCAAACACAGTGACACAGGCTTATAATCCTAGACAAGATCAGGAGTTCAAGGTTAGACTCAGGTACATATAAAGGTCAAGTCCATCCAGGGCTACAATGAACCCTTTCTCAAAAGAGCAGAGAACAACTTGGAAAAAAAAAAAAAGAAAATAATACTTCTTGGCATGTGAAAAATACACAAAACTCAAATTCTCCTGTCAATCAAGTTTTATAGGGTCATAGTCTTGATGATTTGTTCACAAATATCTCTTGGCTATTTCAAAAGCACAACCACAGAATAAAAGGGTAGTAGACAGCCTAGCCTGCAAAGCACGAAATATTTGCTTATCTGTCTTTTACAGTAAAGGAACTGCTGTTCCACATCCTCCTAGTTACTGCCATTTGGCCACGCTTTCTCCTGGGCCCCATAGGCATCTCAGACTTAGCACGCTAAAGTCAATTTTTCTTTTTCTTTCTTTTTTTTAAAAAAACAGGCCAATTGTGGCTCTTAATTGTGAGAAATTATCTATAACCTCCTCTATGTTCTGAACATCTGTCGAGGCTCAAGTTCCAAAACCTGGTCACATGAACAACTGAAAGAGTCACGCAACATGTTTCTCAGCTACAGTATATTTCCCAGATGCTCACAACCTAATACTCCTCCAAAGCTTTCCAAAGCTCTCTACTGGAACACTCTTAAGGGCTCTTGGAAGCCCAGTCTTAGGTACTTTGTTCCATCTTAGTGGAGAAATCTGGCACGGGTATGTTAGTAGGAATTTAAAGCCCCTAAAATCATACTGATAAGCAAAGTTGCCTCCCTATCTGTTTTCCCCTTTCCTTTCCTTTCTTTTCCATACTTCCCCTTCCCCCTTCCTTTCTTCCTTCAGTCAACCCCATTTTATTTATTTATTTATCTATCTATCTAATCATTTATTTTTTATTTATTTGTCTGTTTGTTTACTGGCAGTTTTTCCGTCTACTCATCATCCTTTTTCCTCCTGTACGCATGCCTGTAAGGCATTCTCTTACTTAGTGATAAACGTGGGAGGGCCCAGCCTGCTGTGTGTGGTACCATGCCTGAGCTGGTAGTCCTGGGAGCTATAAGAAAGCAGGCTGAGCAAATTATGGTAAGCAAGCTAGTAAGCAGTTCTCCTCCATGAACCTCTGTGTCAGCTTCTGCCTCCAGGGTCCACACAGGCAGTTTGAATTTCTGACTTGACTTCCCTAGGTGGGGACTGTGACTTGGGATTTGTAAGAAAGTAAATCTTTTCTCCCTAAGTTGGTCTTGGTCGTGGTGTTTTGTCCCAGTGACACCAGCACTAATTAATGAAGATATTTTTACTAAACCTAGCTAATTTTTCAAATCAAAATAATCTTTAGTAGCATTCCTTAATTTTTATGCCACACTTACTTACTGATAGGCAATTCATATAATAAACATCAAGGAGCAAACAAATCTCGTTATTTTTCAAGTGTATTTTCTTTCTGGATTTGGCTGCTCCGTTAATAAACAAACTAAGTCAACTCTATGAATATGAAACTCCCAGTCTTGTTATTTATTTCTCTTTGTTTTTAATTAACTTTTAATTTTACAGTAAGGAAAAAATTTGGTTTCTCGTTGATTCCACAAAAGCTCCAAAGACAATTAGAGATGTTTGCCAGAGACTCTGTTCCACAATAGTTAACATTACATTATTACTACGGCATATTTATCTCCAATACGAAGCCACTATTAACAAAGTATTGCCTGAACTCTACAATTTATTTATAGGTGCTTCATTCTCTCTCCCCACTTCCCTTCCACCTTCAAAATAACCTGCGATGTAGTAATTTGTTTAATAGTTATATCCCATTGGATTCCTCTGCCCTGACTTCTGTTTGTTTTCTTTTTTTTTTCAACCTTATTTTTAACAATTTAAGAGATATTGATGTTTTCCATGCTGTTTCCCAATTAGTGTTTGATGTGCTTTTATTATCCTTTTTAATTTGTATTGAACTTCCAATGTGGAGAAGGATAACGACAAAGGTAAGGCCTCATTTTAATTGTATCATAACAAGGACATGTGCTAATAACTCAGTTTATCGGTTAGGAGATTAGAACTGATCATCAAATAAAGACAGTGTTACCCTTTTCATCAAAAATTTACCTTAGTCTCATTACTTTCCACATTGCTTTCATTGGATGCAAGAAACCAATTACAGCTTGCAAGGAAAGGGCAAATAAAACCTTGTGTCATTGGTTAGCTAGTAGCTGTACAAATCATTTGTAATTTCTTGCTATATAGTATTTTTCTGCTTAGTATTTATTCACGTATACTGAATTTATATTATAGGCTATAACTTGTGACTATGTTATTTAGTTATTTATTTCATTACCAGAGTATTTCACATTTGTATTCCCTATTTTGGGGTTGGCTTTGATCGTCTCCAAGGTCTTCATCACTTTATGTTTTTGCACTTCTTTTACTTTCTAGTCTTACAGGAGTCTCCTAGCTCATTCTGTATACTTTCAGCTCTAGACCCAGAATCAACCATTTTTTCAAAAAGCCTGGTTTCTTTCCCTGAGGAATCAAATTAGAAAATAAGAATTGGGTGCAGATGGTTTGTTTTAACTTTATCTCGACTTTAATTTTGACAGGAAGGTATTATCCAGTCAACTTTCTGGATGGATTTCATTATAATTTTCATGGTTCGTTCAATGAATATGAAGAGAAGCACATTCGCATATGAACTCACTTTTACTGATAGAGAAGCAATAAACTCTGAGATGCTGTCTTAGGGTATCTATTACTATGAGAAAAGAACACGAACAAAAGCAACATGGGGAGGAAAGGGTTTATTTCTTCTTACAAATTTTGGTTTACCATCTAGAGAAGTCAGAGCAAGAACTTAAGTCAGCAAGAGCTGACATAGAGGCCACAGAGGGTTGCCACTTATGAGTTTGCTCCCCGTGGCTTGCTTAGCTTGCTTTTCTATACAACTCGGGACCAGGGTAGTACCATACGCAATAAACTGGGCTCTCCATACCAATTTCAGGAATTAAGAAAATGCCCCACTGGTTTGCCTACAGGCCAATCTTACGGAGGCATTGTTTTTTCAGTTGATAGTTCCTCTTCCTCAATGAGTCTAGCTTGTGTCAACTTCACATAAAACTTACCAACACAGATGGTTTTTGACTTACACATATGCAAAGAATGAGGATTTCTGAGACCATAAACTATATTGCACCTGTGTGCTTGTCACTTTTATTGTCAGCTTGATACAAACTCAAGTCACCTGGGAGGTTGGAATGTCAACTAAAGAATGGCTTACATCAGTTTGTCCTGCGGACATGTCTGGGGGGAATTGTCTTGACTGGTGATTGATATGGGAGGGTCCATCCCTTTGTGTATATCACCATCCCCAGAGGCATGAAGGCCAAGGCTTTAAAGGAAGCTAGCTGAGCAAGACAGTGGTAGAGCACCAGTAAGCAGTTTCCTCAATGTTTTCTGTTCAGTTGTAGTTTGAAGTTCTGCCCTGGCTTCCATCACGGATTGATTGTGACCTGGAAGTATGAGCCAAATAAACTCTTTCCTCCTCAAGTTGCATTTGGTCATGGTGTTTATCGCAACATCAGGAAGAACAATCTGTGAATGACAATGGCTAGGCACCAACACGGATAACCATTAATCAGACATACTTTCAAGGGACAGATTTCCAAAGTACAGACTACAGGAAAGCTCAGAAATCACTGTTTTCCACATCCAGATCTCCCCTGCTAAACTTTACGGGTTTAACTATTCCTTTGGGATTTTGAATAGGAAATATGGAACATAAGAACAAATCTCAAGTATTGTGAATTATATGAAAACATCAACTTAAGGAATGCAAATCATGTAGTCTATGGAAAAACTACTTCAACAGTTAGTTTTCAGATAACATCGTAGGCAAGGGGCAGGGCGGTGGTGGCACATGCCTTTAGTCCTAGCACTCAGGATGCAGAATCAGGCGGATCTCTGTGAGTTCGAGGCCAGCCTGGTCTACAAGCACTAGCTTCAGGACACCAAAGCTACAGAGAAACTCTGTCTCGAAAAAAAATATTGTAGATAAGAGGTTGAGAACACAAACTTTTTTGGTAGGGAGGGAGAGAAGGAATGTTATTCAATGTAATTTAATAATAACAATACTATGTAGGTAGAAAATGCATTTTTTCCTGGTAATTTTAAACACTTTGCTTTTGATTTTACAGTCAAAAGTGAGAAGGGCTAGAACATAAAATAAGGGCAAAGGGCGTGAAGGAACACACTGAAAGCTAACTGATGGTGTGAGAGAAGAGGTGCTGGATAGCATTCACTGTCATGTGACCTCCAATGTACTAAAATGTGCAGTAGGGGGTGGGATTCTGGGAGCCCTCATTTTTATACTTGCTTAGGCAGAAGTTTAAGATGCATCTGGTTCATTTCTGATGACTGAAGAGAAAGTAGTCTTTGGAACAAAAACCTTAACTTAGAGCCTACGTGAAGTCTATGACTCAGTATCTGAATTATACTGAGCCAAGAATTCTACACACTCATCGTTACAGCAGTGTTAGAAAACATCACATACACAAACAACAAGAAAATATAATGTAAAGAAATACTGATCCATGTCAAAGTCATGCCTAGTTTCCAAACAGATCTTAATTCTAAACCTAAGTTTCTTAGTGTCTTCAGTTCAGTAAGAGAAACAAATGAAAATAATAAAAAAAGATTAGTATGTCTTGAAATTGCAATTAAACAATTAAATTTCTCCTTTAAAAAATTATTAGGCACTAACATAATAACATATTAAATAAGTGCATTATTATTAAAAAAGAAGAAGAAGAAAATGAAAAGAAAAAACAGACTCAGACCGAAACATAAAGAATTCTTGCCTTTGTTTTACAGAAATTAAACAGTAAACATACAACTTTGGGCATAGGAAGTGCCTTGTTACAGTGTCACGGAAGTAGCATTTGAGGTGTAAGGGTAAGATACATTATTCTTCCAAATTCATGGACTGTGAAAAGAGAGGCTTTCTAGGGTGAACAAAAAACCAAGAGTGATTCAATACATGAATAATGACAGTAGGGGCCTGGGTAATACAGGAATACACAAACATCAGGGACAACCAGTAATTCATCATCCACTATTTCACAGTAACTGATAACAATATTCTTTATTCTATACCCGTGCCCTTTGTTCTTCATAGAAAAAAGCTCTGAAGCATCCTCTTTTGTAATGAAGCCCTGTCATAAATAGACTTCTTTAAATTATGAATTTAAATTTTTATATTTAATTTGTAATAAATAAGATTAGATTGGGCCTTGGCAACAAGGACAATAGGAAAAGAGTTGGTGTCATAAAATAAAGTGCTCACTCAGAACTCATGAAACCCTTTCAAGTTAGTTCCTGGACCAAGAAAACTAACAAGAAACTTTTGCTAGTACTAAAATGTACCACATGGGGCATGCGGTTTTAATTGCCATGGTAGCTTTGGGGGCCAGGCTAACAAGGTGAGCACATTAGGTAGCTAGAATTGGAAACCAGAACCTGAAAAATAATACAACGTGAGCAGGTCAGGGTGGCACATGCCTGTAATCCCAGCTCAGGCAAAACGATTGATGTGAATTGCAGACTACCCTGGGCTACAGAGCAAGTCCATACCTAAACAACAACAGAATATCAAGTATTATTCAGCAATGTATTTAACCTGTTCCTGAAATAAATAACAAGAACACATAAGTCTCGTGAATTATCTCAACTGCATTAAGCATTGTGGCATCCTCATGAAAGAAATTAATTCACTAGTTAATAGATACTATACTTCATGTGTTTGGTATATGCTAGTTCAGTCTATTTTAGGTAATTTTACCTATTTTCAGTCATCTTTTAGCAAACATTATAAAATGTTTGCTAAACATTATAAAATAGGAAATTAATGGTAAGAACTTTAAGTTGAAGCTTTTCCACAAATTCACCAGCTAATGTCATAATTTTGATCAAGTTTAGGTTATTGCTAAATGGAGGAAATCATGGATATTGAATGATATTATAAAGATATAGATATATAGTAATAAAAAATGCATATAATACTAGTAGATCATTTAAGCATTATCAGTAAAAACCATGTTAGGGGCAAGATCACAGTAATAAATGGGACATGATTGCTTCATGAGATGCTTGCTAACAGTGCAAATTGGTTCTCTTTTTAAACACTGAAAAACCACAAGTGTCAGAAACTCTGAAACACACCTTCAGAGTCTGCACCTCTGGTAATTCTTGCCATATTAAATTATGAAAATCTCAAGTATGTCATGAAAAAGCCTTTAATGAATATTAGCTTGCATATATTATCTATATTTTGTGTTTGTAAAAACTATTGATTTCTTGAGGCAATCAGAAAGTTTTATTCTGTTAAATCTTGTCTGTGAGAGTCCAGATTGGAATCCCAAGTTAGATGAACATCAGGAGGGACTATATCTATGCAAACAATGAGTCTTTCTTCTTCATCAATAGCTGATGGTATCAACATGTGATTAACACATTAGAAAGTTTAGATGTAATCATGTGTTTAACTGGTGCTGGAGATGTATCTCATATCCCAAGCTCACATGCCTAGCAATATGTAAAGCCTGGTTTAGATCCAAAGACTATATGAAACATGTGTGGTGGTGCATAACTGTAGACCCAGCCTAGGAAGGTGGGGGCAGGAGGATCACAAGTTCAAGGTAATTTCCATGTATATATTGACTGAAGGCCAGCCTAGACTACCTGAGATCCTATCTCAATACATATAGTCATATTCCTATATGTTGTGTGTGTGTGTGTGTGTGTAGAAGGATGAGTTCAAAATTCTTCCCATGACAAAAACTATAGTGTAATTTTTAGACCCTTTGAGACTTGATGTTTTAGCAAATTTAATTTTATATATTCTAACTTTATATACTTAGGCAACTAAATAAATGCACTCCAAATCCAGTTGTTTATTTACGAGTTAAACACATTTAAAAGAATATCAATGCTAACTAAGCAAAGTTTATGGAAGGGTAGACTTTCTTAATATGTTTTTAGAATAATTCTAACTAGTAAAAAGAAATCCAACAATTTTCTCCTTTTCATCCTGGTTGAGAACTACTACTCCTAAACTTTGAGGCATAAACGTTGAACTGTATTAAAAAAGAAAACCTATACAGTAACAATACATTTTATCGATGGGATTTCTTTTCTTCAAACACATATGTTACCACATTGTTATGACCAAACAAATGAAAAGCCATGCTAGTCTAAGCTCTTTTCTTGTGGTGGCAAATAAATATTTGGCATGAGTTGGAAGAGGCTGAGGGTAATTATTTTCACTGTATATGTACATAAGAAAATACATATAAGAAAGTCTAAAATATTATTAGCAGTGCTTTTAGAGATTAAATGATGAAACCCATTTTACTCATTATATTATGCCAACACTAGAACAAAAATTTAATATTGTATCAAAACAGTAATTTACTAATTTCTAAGGGAAGACACATTTAGATGTAGTTTCAGAAATAATAAAATGAAAGTTATATTCTTGGTAAATATCTGCTGAATTTTCTCCTTAATAATAGCCACTAAAAATAAATGACAAACACATTGAAAAATTTAAAGTTAATGCAGCACATAGGTAAATAGGTAAATGATCTTCAACTAAGTGGACCCCATTCTGGGATTTATACTTTTGCTAGCCGAAGATGATTGTAAAGAACTTCACGTTTTTCCTGACATTCAGATAAATCATTATGCTTAAAAAATAGATAACATCCACGGATATTAAAATATGTGATATAAAACAGATGAAGTAGCTAAAATCACACCTGTTATAAAGTAATAGATGGGAGGCATTCAATTCCCATTTCAGCTGTTGAATGATTAAAAATGTCTTCTGGTTCATGTTTTTATTCATTTTCATTATTAGGAATGTGGTTTTTTTTTTTTTCCCACTATTTTAGGAAGGTAATATGACTAGGAAGGCAATTCCATTTGGGGACTGAATTTTCAACAGCAGTATTTTCCTGATGCTGATTTATTACTTAATTTTGCCTATAGTTATTTTTCCTCTCCTGTTTTGCTGTTTGGCAGGGGAAACTACCTAAGTAGCATATGAACAAAATTTCAGATACTTCCCTTTATATTTAAATTCCTGCTTAACTGCTATTGTTCGCAGCAGAGGAGGTCTTACCAATGCTACAAAGAACCTGTTGCCCTGACCAAATAGTGTCTGTCTGGCTATCTTACTTCAAATGTGATTAAGAATTTGCTGTCTAGAGATCTTCTAGGGAGCTTGTGTCTTTATGCTGTCATTTTCAGTAAATGTTTCTTCATAGTTTTTAATCTCTTTGCCTTAGGACAAAATTAGACACCTTTAGAGCTATCATTTAGTTAGGAGTTGAATTTATAATTTCAATAAGAATAATAAGAGAAGATAAATTATGGTACCAGAACCTATTCTATTCTTTAAATTTTTACTTAGTATTTAGTTAATGATTAATAGCATCCAAAACTGGAACAAGAAATTCTACTGTTTCATTTGTCTAAAATTTTGTGTCTACTTGTATAACTGAACAAAAATCAATACAAGCTCAAAACCATTTTGAGGCAGAGAGGAGACAGTAAGTGCATAGTTTGAGCATTCTCTGTATGTTTTATGCCGGGTATTGAAACATAATAGGAGATGTGGGTGGGTGGCCATTGTTCTGAGCTAAAGGATTCCTCCTTGCTTTTATTTATATCAAGATTTGAATGCGTATCTAGGAGCGAACACATCTCTTAGGAAGAAAAACTTTGAAGTATGCAACGGATAGATCTTAGAAAGTAACATCCATTAGAAAAATTGACATAATGTTTTCAAAATTTGTATATTATGTCATAATTCAGGGGAATATTCTTCCAGTCAATCCGCTCAGCAACAGTAATGTGTTTATATGTAATGTGTTTATGCCTAAAACACATACAATTGTTGCAATGAGTGCAGGCTGGGTCCCTTGTTCCGTCCTGCCCAGCTCCTGGCCGCCGGGCTAGCTTACGTTTGAAATAACCACACCGAAGTTGTATTAATTTAAACATTGCCTGGCCTATTAGCTCTAGCCTCTTATTGGCTAACTCTCACATCTTGGTTAACCCATATCTAGTAATCTATGTATCACCACGGGAATGTGTCTTACC
>JAQHUG010000360.1:36665-62345 GCA_028555095.1 Dicrostonyx torquatus
TACTCACTTTTTCATAGCTCCATTGTAAAATACATTGGAAGAATCTGAGTTAGGACACCAATGTAAGACTCGGCTGCAGGAGAGGGACTGGCCCAAACCACAGCAAGTTACAAAGCACTCCATATAGAGATCTTGAGTATGGAGTTTTATTTTGGAGGAGGATATTGGGTGAGTAGTGGGGGAGGAAGGAAGAGATGCAGAGACAGAGAAAGAAAGAAAAAGGAGAGAGAGAAGGAGAGAAGATCAGAGAGGAAGGGGCAAGAAGAGCTTACCGCAGCATGGAAAGAGAGAGAGAGAGAGAGACAGAGACAGACAGACAGAGAGAGAGAGAGAGAGAGAGAGACAGAGAGAGAGAGAGAGAGCAGTTATCTCTTAAAGGTGAGCATAGGGCATGATGCTCTGTGCCAGGGTGTTCCTGAATACTAACACCCACCTCTAAACACTGCTGTGATTTTGTACCTGACATTCAATATAAACACATACACACACACACCCTTGTATGAATACTTGCACATACATACACTCATGCACACACACACATATATGCTTTTTGGAGACATTTCAGATCCAATTATGAGAGGAGCAGCTTCAAGGGAAACTAAAGAAAACAAAAGGACCACACATCTCCTTTCTGATCCCTTTTGTAGTCCTGGAAACTTTAGAAACAATGGTGAAATTTGTGAAGACATACATGGTCTTCCTTATTTCCCACTCGTTCTCTTAAGTACCTATTTTTCTCTCCTGAAGAAATCATAAAACCTTCCTTTCCTTCTATGACTGAAGCATATAACCATCAAATTCTGATTTTCTATCCAGAATACCCACTTCTGAGTTACCTATGTATTCTATCATTTGCATGTGTATTACACATGTACAACTCCTATAAAAGAAAGCATCCACTTGGGGCTTACTTATAATTTCAGAGGTTAACTGCATTATCATGGCCAGGAGTATGATGGCAACACAGGCAGACATATGCTGTAGAAGTAGCTCTGAGTTTCTACACCCAGATCAGGAGGCAGCAGGAAGAGAGACAAAGACACTGGACCTGACTTGGGATTTTGAAACCTCAAAGATCACAGCCAGTGGCAGCCTTCCTCTAAGAGTGCCACACCTGCTCCAACAAAACCACACCTCCAAATCCTTCTCAAGTAGTTCCACTCCCTGATGACTAAGCAGTCAAATATCTGAACATAAGAAGGCCATTCTTATCCAGACCACCACAAGGTCTTCTATCAGTTTAATTTAGAGACCTCAGCAGTTAATGCTCATACTAATATTTAATTATCTCTGTAATAATTTATACTACATGCACACATACATAAACACACTCAAACTAAAACAATAGGTTACTCTTTACCATCTTTTCAATAGTCCCAGTTGTAATAAACCTGCCCTGTCACCTGGGTACCATGTCCCTTTAAGAGAAGCCCTGCCCACTCCCAATCTCCCCCTTTCAGTTGATGTAATTTGGATCTTGCACCTCCACGCCATCTCTTTTTCTCTGTCTGTCCTTCATCTGAAGAGTCAGTCTCTCCCTCACCCCTCTCTCTTTCCTTTCTTTCTCTATCCTCTCCCTTCCACACTGCTCCTCATAACTTTTTTTTTCTTTGAATTTTTGAGACAGGGTTTCTCTGTGTAACACCTCCAGTTGTTCTGAAACTAACTCACAGAGATCCACCTGCCTTTGCCTCCTGAGTGCTGGGATTAAAGGCATGTGCCACCACTGCCCAGCACCCCTTAGTCTTATACCCTTCCCAATACCTACTAAATAAACTCTATACCCATGCTCTCTCTGCATGGCATTTCTGTCTGTCTCCCACACACCAGTAGAGAGATCTGCCAGGGTTGAGCTGCCATGAATGATTGTGGGAGTGTTCTCCTGTATTTTGTATTACTCTTATTGGTTGAATAAAGAGCTGCCTGGCTTATAGACAGGTCAGCCCCTTAGGTGGGCAGAGTAGACAGAACGGAAGTTCTGGGAGGAGAGGAAAGGAAGTGAGCCAGTTGCCATGAGGCTCCCGTGGGAGATGGAGGTACCGTAGAACCGTCCGGTACGTCACCCACCTCGTGGTGACATACAGACTTTTATAATGGGTTAGTTTATGAGGTGAGGGCTAGCCGGGAAAAGGCTAGTGATAATAAGCCAGGCAGAGTTTAAATGAATACCGTCCTCACGTGCTATTTCGGGCAAGCAACCAGTGGCTGAGCAGGCCAGCAGCTGGGGGCTTGGGGGTCAGGCAGCTGGGGAACACAACCCGCACACCTCTCTCCTCTAATTTACAACAAATGATACACAAGTTATGGTATTAATAGCTGGAAAAATAACTTTTACAACTCTGAGTCTTAGCATGCATATTTTATTGCATTTTATTTTTTAATTTTATGTGTGTATATGTGGAAGACATCCTGTCATAGGATACAGGTGAGGCCAGAGGTCAATGTGACATGCAGAATTACATTCTCTCTTTCCACCACTGGCATTCCTGGGACCAGGCTTGGTGACAAGTACAGTTACCCCCTGAGTTATTGTGCCAGTTCCAGTCTTGGGATTTTATTCTCTAGCACTAATAAAAGAATCCACCTTGGATGTTTTCCTAAGAATTAGAAATAGCCTGGAAGAAGAGTATTAGCACTGCCATTAGTCACCCATGCCCTTATCTAACTTGTATTTGCTAAGAGAATTTCTAGCTTTATTCTAACGTGGAAGTTTGTAGAAGTTCTATGACTAAATTAAGCATATAACCATCAGATTCCAATCCTTTGCCCAGTGTTACTCCATCCTGAGCCAACTACGCAGCCTATCTTTCCACGTGAATTACACCTATAGATTAACCTCGAATCATTGGGTTGTATCTCTTTGGGTCTGGTTAATTTCCATGTGTCGCTTTTCTTTTTCTCATTTGCAACCTTTGTAAATGCTAAAGTTTAAAATAAAAATAGTCTAACTCAGATTTTAATTTTCCTTCTACTAGTCAGCAGCACAACTCTTGACTCTAACAATTACAGTTGTATTGAAGCTGAGTAAAAGTCACATTTCAAATTACATGTTTATAAAAGTAGAGATTTTACATGACAGGATAAATGGAAATCACTTACCAATTTTTTCTCAATCAAGGACATAATAAAAAGTTCCATAGAAGTAAATTTGCTTGATAAATACAGTGATTTAAAAACAAAATGTTAATAAGCACTATAATAAGTATTCATGAATATCATTGTTATTCAAGAACAAACATTAGCATAAGGAAGACATTTGGCTTCTACATGACTTTGACTTAAAAATATGGGTACTTCAGATCCCTAGTTTTAGAAACACATAATGTCTTCAATGTCAAAAAAATCAAATTTTACTGACAGAGCTGAATAAGACTATAAAATCTCCCATCTTTCAGTCAACAAAATCTACTTTGAATGCAGAGAAGAAAGACAGGTAAACCAACTACAGTGGGTGCTGGAAAGGCAATACTACACCTAAATCCTTTTCTTTTGGTTTTTAAAGCCTTTTTCCGACAAGGCCTCAAAACTTTCCACTGCAAATATTATTTGCCAGTACACAGCATAATGAGTTTATATGGATGGAGAAGAATGTAATCACAGAATATTTTTCTCAGCGGTCGTGGAATTTTCAAGCTTGAATATAATGAATAGTTTTGCGAGGTTAAAAAACCTAAAATGCTAATGTTTGCTGTTGGGGAAAGGGTTTGAAATCACTCAGGTTACTCTTGAACTCACTTGTGTATCAGACAAGGGTCTTGAATGCCTCACCATTTTGTCTCCACCTCAAAAATGCCAAGCATGTAGGTGTGTGTCACTACTCTAAGCTCAACACTCAATTTCTGAAAATAAGCCTAATTGCTACTTCCAAACTCCTGGCAATTTAAGGTCTCTTATTAAATATTGCATATGTCTATATTCAATAGGAAAGTGCAAATAACTTTTAGTTCTGAATTTATAAATATCATTGTCTAGAGCCTTCTCATAAAAGTGTACACAGTCTGTATAAATTACAATTAGACTACAGACTTCTTCCACCTTGCCATTACAAATGATAGTTATGTTATTTCCTAACAATTATGTTATTTCTTCTACAATTTTATTTTTACATTTTAAATTTTTTCCTTGTTTTTTTCTTTTATTTTAAAATAAAACATAGTGAATAAATATAGTTTCTTGAAATGTCTTGTCCATCAGTAGGTAGTAAACTCATCAGACTCAGTGTGCCTGTACTGATTGTTGTGGTTTTGCTTCTTATTTTAAGTGGAAGCATATAGACAAAGTGGGCTTCCTATTTTTAATGTCAAATCAATCAAGTGCCCTTGCAAGAATTTGGCTAGTTATTCTTCATAGAGAATTTCACTGCAGCTCTCATTTTTCTTACTGCTCATGAAAAACGCTGCTTGCTTTTATTTGACATGTGGTCTTCGTACAAACAAACAAATTCAAATAAACTTGAGGTGGATTTAAATAAAATACATTTCTTTTCGTGCTTTGAGGTAGTAATGTGACTTAGTGGTTTGTATTTTGCAAAGAAAACCCCTCTCACTTATTTGGTCTCCAGACACTTCAGAGACTTCGCTTTGTATAAACCTGATGATCAAAACTGAGGGAAAGGCAATGCATTTGGACCAGGATAAACAGGTTTGCCAACAATGTTCCACATAATGAAGATAGGCTTTTGAAGAAGCAGATCCAATGTAGCTGGGAATAAAACGTGGAACAATGTATTCAAAGACTGCTGACAATTAGCAGATTGGTGGCTTGCTACTCTGAGGCACAGTGCACCCGTGCCTTAAGGCTCACCAATGTGTAGTTTGCCAGCCAGCCAGCAAGTAGAAACTTCTGCCATCTTCTCGTTACTTGCTGACGCTTAAAACTTCGATATGAGTCCTCTGGGTCATTTCTTTTGGGAAGCCTGCATAGCTAGTGTCTCAGTGTCAGCTTTCACCAGATAAACCCTAGCAATACCACTATTAAGATGGTTATGAGAAGATCTTCCCCTGTCCCTAGGATGCTCCTCAGCCATGTAAGTGACAGGGTTCTTGTCGAGACTCCTATGTGACTGTGAGCAGTAGGATCGATTGAGAGAAGGGCTTGGAGGCAGCCATGGCTAATTACAGACTGATAATTGCATTCCTTCACAGTTTCCCAGCTTTCCATTTTCTAGGATATTAGAATTAAACCTCTTTGTCCCTCATTGATCATCTTTCCCTCATTTCTCCTTGGGGGAAAAAATGATATGAACGATGTCCTTTCGAAAAATGCATTTTCTTTTCAAAGCTCTGGCAAAGAGGTTAATGATCTTCTGCCACCTTGCTCCACTGAGAGTGGCAGAATGCTGGCTCTACCAGATGGAGGAGAGCCAGGTCAGAAATCTTGTAACACAGATAGAATCTCCTCTTTGGCAGCTCTAACCTTTCACATACACGGGACAACTGTTACGCAGGGTTGCAAACTCACATGGACCTATGGAAGCAACACCCATTTTTGTTATCACTTTGGCAATATTTTCCTGTTTTGTAATGTTTGGTTTCTCCATAATAGGGCTGAACAATAGTTTTATTTATGGTTAAATAGCCTTTGAGATTTCTTTTCCCAAGAATTTGGTTTCATTGCTCCAGCACTGGGGTACTTATTGGATAGTACTTTAGAAATCCCTGAAAAGATCTCCACAGAGAGCAACTTCAATCGGAAGCCTTGACAGGAGCTGAATATCTCTCTAGCAGTGATCTTGAAAAAGACGTGATGCATTTCTGACTGCATTCTCCTCAGTGTAAAGGAAAGGGCTAGAAGGTTCTACAGATGCCAGCAGGGAACATTAGTTCTTAAGCCCACAAAGGACTAGTTCGTCACCTTCTTTTTATTTCCCTCAGCTCCTCTTTCACCAACCCAACCCTTTCTTAGCGCTCCTCTTTTAAACAGGGCTTCCTGATGTTGCCACAATTAGCTGTATACTGCTTATACTGACCAGCTGAGAAGGCTTTCTCTTTAACTTTGGTAAGAAATATTAAATATGAAATATGTCTTTATATAGTTTTTGAAAAGATTTATTTTTTTAATTGTATGAATGTTTTGTCTGCATATATGTAGGCACACAATGTGCATGCCTAGTGCCCGGGGGGAAGCCAGAGGGAGTCCAACATCCTGTAATTGAAGTTAGCTGATGGCTGTGAATTGTCATGAAGGTAAGGGAACTGAACCCAGGCCCTCTGCTCTGAACTGGCGCTGAGCCATCTCTCCAGGCAAACCCCCTTCTCCTGCATCTGACTTTTATCTCCACTGCACAGTATTAAAAGCTGTATATCCACTGGTAGATAGCAGATATCTAAGGAGCAATTTTGTTTTGTTTTTCCCAAAAGCATTATTATCAAACCATAATCAAACTTGTGGATTAATAAACAAATGAATAATATGCATTACTGTAAAGAGATATGTGCTGATTAGCATATCTGAACCTGGAATTCTCTGTTAAACATGACCCTCACATGACTCTCTTATCAAAACTTCACACATAGAAAGCATTTTATTTATTTATTTATTAAATTTTTTATTGTTTATTTAACTTTATGTGTATTGGTGTGAAGGTGTCAGATCCCCTGCAACTGGATCATCTGACAGTTGTGAGCTGCCATGTGGGTGTTGGGAATTGAACCCGGGTCCTCTGGAAGAGCAGTCAGTGCTCTCAACCACTGAGCCATCTCTCCAGCCCCTGGAAAGCATTTTATATTCTAGAATTCTAAACACATCTCCATCCAGTTTTATGTACTTAAGTGACTATTTAGGGAAGAAGGGAATTTATGGTAAAACGGATCTGAATGGACTCTTCACTTGCATGGCCACTAATTCCAGAGGGCAACCGATCATAAATTAAATGTCTGACATTCGGTAATAGATGATTAGATCTGACATAATGAAGTTATAATGGAAGGTGTCTGCACACTGCTTGACTATTAAGTGCCCATTTATTGTCCCTGCACCAGGTGTGGTGGTGATAGGCTATACAAATCATCTCTAAGAAATGTCAAAATAGGCTCCTTGGCTGATAAAGTACCACCCATGTTTATTAATAGAGCAGCGTGTCTTAGGACTGGCCCATCTGCTCATTTAAAACAAATCTTTTTCCTATAAATATTTCAGTTAAGAGCATGACCAATGGCAATGGTTTTCAGAGCAGTAGGGACAGAAAGGGAAGAAAGAAAGGAAAAAAAAAGGGAACATGGCTGAGTTCAAATAGAGTGTGCTTCTACATTTGCTTTAAGCAGACTCATCAGGGGAAGAGGCAGCAAAGGAGCATTTCATATGCCATTTGCCTTAGACTAGGGTTGCAGGAGCGTAGGCCATCATAAACAGTCTAGGCTCCAGCTGTCGTGAAACCAGGTGGGAAATGGCAAATTTCACCAATGTTTTCAAAGTACACATTTCGATAAAGTACAAAATGAGGTACTCAATTAAGCCACCCTTCAGAGCAGCAGTTCATATGTACTTACACTCATCAGAAAATATTTTAATGACAGATTTTTTATAAAAATGCTATTACAGGTTTGTTGGGGTGGGGTAATTTTCAAATCTGTGGGTTTGCTTTTAGAAACTCATTTTTTTGCACAATAATCACTGCCCCGCACATTTTTATATAACTGCAGAATACAACAGAAGCCACATTGGAATGTTTACTTCTTTTTCATTTCTTCTTTTCTTCCTTTTTAATTTCTTTTTTTTTTTTTTTTTTTTTAAGGTACCAGCAGTAAAAGGCAAAGACATGCTCCATCTGGTTTCTGGGATTTTATATGCTTGCAGGGCAGCCATAAGTTTCGTGTTGTGTCTCTAAGGGTAGTTTTATCTAGCAGCAAGCGAGTGTGGCCTGAGGTGTTCTCTCCAATGAACACACCGATTTGAAATAAAGAAGGACAATTGTTCAAAATGCTGAAACACAGGAAGTGCACGGGCCATTTGGTGACGGGAGGTGGTGCTCACTTTGGAGCTCTGGCTTCATTTATTCATTCATTAAAAGCTAAATAAAGGCTGGCAGGCATGCCTCTCTGTTCCAGGAGAGATCTTTATCAGACTCAGTATCACATAAATCTAGCAGTCATACTTTTCTAAATAAATTACATCATGGGATAACTAACCACCTGATAACAAAGGGCCAATTCAATTACTTAGAAAAGGCTAAAGGTCCCAGACACTCTTGAAATTATTTTGTACATCTCCTGAAGCCTGAGAGAAATCCTTTTCTGGTCATATTTCCATGTTGAGCGTGCTTTCACAGACTTAGAAATGGGCGACCATTAGCACTGCCGCACACTGCCCTTGTCTCCCAGACCAGTATCTCCCAGAACTATGCAACTTAGAAATCAAGGGATTGTATTTCTCTCGACATAGTCGGTATAACCGAACAGTCACTGACTCCTATTAGCTTTAACATCAGTGTCTATGAATCTATCACGCTTTCTTCAGTCACCACTCCTGTCGGTCAGGATCAGTTCGCACTCCTGAAAACCTTTTCTGAAACAACCCATTAATTCTCTCTCTCTCTCTCTCAATCCACCCTCACCTTAACACCAGAGTAAATATTTCCTATGCAGAGACAGTATCATTCATGTTTTCTATGTAGAAAGTTCTTGGAGTTGTCTCATTGTACTCAGGAAATTTGGGAACGACTAACATCGGTCACAATGTTCCAGGGCCTCAGCTACAATTCCTGTGTGGACCTTTTTTTCAGTTCACCAGATCATTTATCCACAATGAAGCCTTGCTAGCCACAATGAAGTCAATAAAGAATAACCCAACACTAGATCAGATCCTCAAAATCTGCCAACCAAGTGTCTAAAACCTGTGTTGCTCTATTAGGATTCACTATTCTCACCCAACGAGAGTAACTGACTCTGGGGCTTGCTTGGCCAATTGTGCGATTTTTGCTGGTTATCTGCGAGCACTTCTGCTCTGATTCTCTGCAAGAAATGTAACCTGGGGGCACTTATGGGAACACAAGCCTGTGTTTCCTCAGGCACTGCTAGAAGGGCCCAGACTTGGTCCTGAGGGTCGAATTTGTCTGCTTCCAAGTCCTTCTGCTATAACTGCATCAGAGAAGTCACACGTTACCTAGAGGCCAGTAGCTAATGTGGAAAATGGAAGAGAAAAAAGAAAGGGATTCTTCAGAGAACTGCCCTGGAAAGAGGGGAGTCTGGAAATGAGATTTTAAGGCAAGGCCACATCAGTTTGATTGGATTTTCTTCCCTCTGGGCCGTTTTCCACCCTGTAGCTAGAGTCATCTTATAAAAATCGAAATCAGATTATGTAGTACCCTGTGTAAAATCCTTCAGGGATACTCACAGCTCTTAAAATAAAAATCCCACTCCTCTTTCATGGTCTAAAAGGCCCTGCATGGTCAGTTTATGGGTTAGGTCCCTCCTCTATGTTCCAGAAATGATCTTATCCATTAATTGGGCTTTTATTCAAAGAAAAATAATACTTTACTTTCTTTCTCTACTCCATCTTCCCAAAGATAGTGAAAACCTGACCAAGTCTTTCCATGCCCAAATACAGGAGGCCCTGATAAGGATTTTGGCTTAGGAACCATGGATTTCTCATTTCAGAGAATTTTTGATACATTAGCCTTAACTTTGATTATGGCCAACTGATTTTTCATTATTCTAGTTCTAGTTCAGGTATCACATCACCTCATCTGAATAGCATTTCTTGACCATCTGCCATGCATCTCTTTATAACAATAGCAATAATTAATAACAAACTTGAGGATTTAAATCAATAATTCACCTATCATTCATTTTCCTCCCCACAAGGTCAAGTCAAAAAGGCTAATATCTACTTTCTCTTGCTCATTGTTTTGTTGTCTGATACTATGGCACATCACACGCCATACTGTAATGCCACCTCATAAAAATTAATCTGACTGAATTAAACTGTCTATATCACAATATTATAGTAAGATCCTAGTTGCCGATGAGTCATGAGGCATATGGTACAGAGTGACTGTGGTCGTGAACGTGTGTCTTGTGATGCCTGTCCCCTTCTCCTCTCATCACACAGGCATCCCCCACATCTAAGACAGATTGGAGCTCATTCTATATTCAGACCTTCTGACACTTGTGAATAAATTACTGCTGAACACACCAAAGGTTACATGACAAAAAAGACTTTTCTGCTGTTTTCTTTGTGTGACTTGGGGAGTTGCTTGCTCAACAACTCAACTCTAACTCATCCATAAGAAGAATTAATCCATAGAACTGTATAAACAAATACTTGCTGAGGATTGAATGTAAGTCAAGTCTTTCAGGTAAGCAAGAGACAAGCTGGTATGCAGTTTCCTAAAAGACTAAGAAACACATAGTTCAGAGTTTTAGTGGGTAGTCATTTAGTAAGAAATATACTCATTAAATTATACAATTTAAATAGAAATTGTATAATTATATCTGTAGCGTTGGAGGAAGATAAGAATGTCTAGGTGGAGGCTCCACCTTAGCTCCCGCTCCTCCCATTCCAGACCCCACCCCTCAGGAAGTCCATCAAGGGTCAGCTCCACCCCAGAAGGTAGAAAAAAACCCTCCTCGGAAGTTTGTGCTTTCTCCAATCTGGGACCACCTGGGAGTGTTTTGCTCAGATTAAAACCTGGACTTTAATTCAGATAGATTGGCTAATTGCAATGACAGAGTTAGTCACTCCAGCGGCAATATTATTACTTATCATCTAAGTGTGATAGCCAGTGGCGTGGCTGTGGGAAGCCACTCTCACTCCCCCATCCCCACCAAATCTTCATCATCCTTGACACAGAGGCTTCAGACTATAACAATGGAATATTACCAAATTCAATTAAGCAGCATTTTGAGAGTACTGAACAAGTCGTAATTTACTTCCAACAGCAGAAAGTAATACAACCTTGAGAAAAGGGATTATTGGAAAATCTGAATTAGTATGGCTTCCAGCCACATGGTCAGCATACTAGGATATCAATATAGAATGTATGGGGTATTCACACTAATTACTTTATTTAATATTGTCCAAAGGTCCTGGTCTTAAAATTATAGCAAAGGGAAGTTTGTTTTGATGGACTCATAAGAACTGCAAATTTTCACTGAACTCAGAGGTAGAACAGAGAAAAATACTTCTTTTTAAGAGAGCCAAGTGAAGGAAAGCTGCCTGTGTATTAATGGACAAATAAAAACTAAAGCCAATTTTTCTTTTACAGAAACAACTTTCAACAGTTCTGGAGAAAATCATCCTCATTTCCCTAACGCTGAATATAAATTTTTTTACTTCACATTTTAGAAACCTTATTAAATAATGGGCATTACTAACTTTCATTATTTTTTATTCAGTATTTAAATTGTTTTCCTGAAAGGTTAAATGTGAACTTATAAATCAGAAATAAAACCAAACCAAACCAAAAATCCCTGGACCCTGAGTATAGCCAACTAATAAGAACTTCTAAGGCCATAGAACTTTTCCATAAATTATAGACAAATTGAATCTATAAAAGAAGCATTTGAGAATGAAAACACACACACACATATACCACTCTAAAAGACTTCATCCTGGCCCAAAGAAGTGATCTATAAAACTACAAATTCATCTTAGAATCAAAAGAACCACACAGACTTTTTCTTCCAACAAGAGTATACGACTAAGTGACACTGAACAATGCAACAGAACCCTTGTGTAAAGAATTAATGAATTCTGAGATTCAGACATTCAGTAACATGGACAATAACACTGCACATGGGGTTATACAGACTATAAAGAGCCAAGTATGGCGGTGGTTTGAATGAGAATGGTTTCCAGAGGGTCATATGTTCGAACACATAGCCCCAGTTAGGTGGAACTCTTTGTTGCAAGATCAGGAGGCATTGTTCGAAGACATGTGTCACCTTTGTGGTCCCCAAAGACTCGTACCACTCCTAATACACACTCCTTGCCCTCCACCCCAACCCCTACTTACAGATCAAGATGTATGTTCTTGGTGCCTCTCCTGAGCCAGGCCTGCCTGCCTGCTGCCATGCTCCCTGCCACAATGGTCATAGACTCTAATCCTCTGAAACTGTTGGCCCTAAATTAAACCCTTTTTTTGTAACTTGTCTTGGTGATGGTGCTTTGTCACAGCAATAGATAAGCATTGCCAATGGTCAGCAGCCAACTGTCTGCCCCAGGCAGTGACGAAATCAGTTCTCACCATACAGGTACAAAATTATTTTCTGGTGATTATGTCACAATAAATGATTGTGGAGAAAGATTATGGTAAAATGGAGAATAAAATACACTGGCACAAACAAATGATAACTGCATATTAACTTATATATGACTATAATACTTCAACAAAATGTACTATCTGTTTTCAAATGTTGTTCCCTACAGTGCCCATAACAGGAATAATAAAAATGGTAAAAGATTTTGTTAAAAAGTAAGAATGATGTCAGGAATGTTCAGATTCTCTCCTCCATTCCTGGAAAAATGCTTTCATTAAGAAATACGTGTTACAGTGCATACTGTGGGAAATAAAGCCACGGTTCATTTTGTGTACATGTCAATATGCCCTGGAACATTTTTGCAAATGCTTAGGTTCCAATCTTGGCTGAAACACTTTCTTTAGCTTTATTAAGGTAAACATTCCCCCCATGTCTGTATTCTCTCTCTTTCTCTCTTCCTTTCTTCCTCCCTCTCTTCCTCCCTTCCTCCCTCCCTTCCTCCCTCCTCCCCCCTCTCTCCACACACACACACACACACAAGCACACAATTGCTCCATTGCATTCACAAAACTAAAAGAAACAATAATCAGCATTGAGCAGAGAACACACGATGAGAGTTCATACCAGATCCACTCAGGAAGTTGGTATTTCCAGGAAATCAGAAATAATGTCATGAATACGTATGAGATAAATATGTGGCTCAGTTTGAGTTTGAACATTCTGTTAAAATTTGACTTACATAGATTAGGAGCTATTCCTAGGATGTGCAATGTGTTTTCTAACAATCCTGTGATCCTGGCTTTCACACCTTACACCCTCACCACAATGTATGTAGCGAATTTTAGCTGTTACCATTTCTACTGAGCCTCACTACTTCACTGCAAAGACCTGTATGAGTTTGGAAACTAGCTTCCCTCGAAAAAATAACAAAATGAGACAAAGAATTAAAAGGCTCGGCGCTGACTGCCTCAATTCCGGGAGGACTAGGCCAGGAACAGTCTTCAGAGACTAGGCGCAGAGCTGTGAGGAAGGATGCTGGGAGAGGTAAATTTCAGAAAATAACCTGGCAATGGCTGCACAGGGATTGCTTTATCCTGCTGATACATGTGCATGAGCAGAAGATCCACTGAGGGACAACCACATCCAAAGCAAGAGTCATCCCTGCTGAAGCTGGAGGAGAACAGCCAGAGCATCACTGTGCATGCTTTCATTTGAGGGCCAGTGAAGACCAAAACTCTCATTCCATAAGCCAACACCCATGGAGTGTTTGGCCAAACTCCACTTTCATTCTCACTGGGCTCATGCTGAGTCCAACACAAGGAGTTAAAAGCCTTAATTGGAAAAACTACCAGATCACTTCCCTCTCTTTAGGGAATTTTCTCTATATAGGAATTATAAGCCTCAAGAAACCAGACAGAATATACTGAGATTTGTTTGTTTTTTTCCCCAAGTGATAAAAATTAAGTTTCACATAACTTGTTTAGAGAGCATGTTATAGGCTTACAAGCTCCTCATTCTGACAATATTTAATAAAAATCTATTTTACCATTATGTTTAGAATTTCATACCAAACATAACACAAATTTAATCACAAATATGTAGTATGATTTTATGGCAGTGCACTAAAGACTATAAATATCATGGTGGTGTCAAAGCTAAGGAAGTCATAGGTTTATTTATTTATCTATTTATTTATTTATTTATTGTTTTTTCAAGACAGGGTTTCTCTGTGTAACTGTCCTGGCTGTCCTGAAACTCACTCTGTAGACCAGGTTGGCCTCAAACTCAGAGATCTGACTGCTTCTGCCTCTCAAGTGCGGGGATTAAAGGCATGCATCACCACTGCCTGGTATCTTAGGATATATTTGAGAATACATGAGACAATGTGCACTATTATTTTCTATACTTAGTTGAAGGTCCATACTATTAAAACAGGCCAAGTTTACCATTAACGGTAAGCTACACTAGCTGCCTGCTTCTCACAGATGTTTACTGTGTACTTTCGACAGTAGATTTATTTACTTTATATGTATGATTGCTTTTCTTGCATATATTTATGTACTATATGTGCACCTGGTGCCCAGGGAGGTGAGAAGAGGGCATCAAATTCTCAGGAACTGGAGCTGTAGATATCTTCCTGAGGGAGCTGCTGATCAAACCTAGGTTTTCTGCAAGAACAAATGCTCAACTATTGAGCTATTTCTCCAGCCACTCATAGCTTACTTTAAATGATATCACTGTCCCCAAAAACTATTGTATAGGATTTAGAAGTGTATGAAAGTGTCTTAACACGGCTAGAGCACTCAGACACGACCATGAAACTCATAATGCAAGTTTCATGTAGTCTCTTGAGAAAGAAGTGAAGATAGCTAAGAAATTTACGTCTCAATATATATTGTGAACACACTGATAAGCTAGGAGAGCATCATCATAGACTACAAGAGAACAGGCCTAGAAACTCTTGAGTAAGAATGACAGCTGTCACCTTCCAATTTTATTTTAATCAATCTAAATTGTTTTTACATTTCACTGGGTGATACTGTGTGTTAACGACTCTAATCTGTGATGCTAAATCACTGGTGAAAGTCTATTTTTAATGTAGATGCACCAGGCAGCACCATCTGCTTATTTTGAACTTTAAAAAATATTTTCAGTGTGTGGATTTGCTCGATGTAATTCAGTTCACACATGGAACTTAATGCTTGGCATTACTCTACTTCATTGATTATGTGCCCATTGAACCATGATTATATTCCTGAGTTTATTACAGCAAAAGAAAGTTTAAAAATAAACATTTTTTTCGAATGCAAGTAAACATTTTTAGATTTTACTCAGAATACAAGCTGTAACTCAAATTTTCAAAATGCAAAAATTAGTGTATATTAGACCTCCTATTGAGATTCTACCTAAAGGAAATGACTCATTTCCCCCACAGCTATACAACCAGTCACTCATCATCTTGAAAGGCAGAGCAAACTAAGTAGCTATTAACGTTCTTATAAACAAAAATATTCAAAATATCATTATTACTAATATTATAAAATGGAAGACTTAGAAATACATGCTGTTCCTTGAAACTTGATGTGAATTAATCTAAACGTGATTACTGTTGATGTGGGTGAGGACAGGAGATATAAACCAGTTGGGGAGTTTAGGGATGGATACCTCAATTTGTGTCCAACTGGAAATGTCTCTAGCTCTGTCCTGGCCAAATACCAAACATTCCAGAAAGGGGGCGGGTGGGGAGGAGGGGCACTCCTTCCAGCTCTGGTTCTAGTTAGTTTTTTACATAATAACCTCAGCGAGCCCCACCGCCTGGCAGCCGAAAGTGGAAACCATGCAACATTCAGATGCCTCCACATCTCACCCCGCTTTCTGCCCTACACCCGTAAGAGCTCCCAGACTCACAGTGGAACGGTACCCCACATTTGGGCAAGGGTTCCACCCGGAACTCTGCCCTTTGTTCCCCCTAAACTTCCACCTCTAAACCTGCAGTAGTCTTATTCCTATGACTCACTGGCCTATGGTCTTTGAATTATTCTTTGAATTCAAGACAGGAACACGGAGCAACTGACTCGGGAAGGTTTGTGTGACCAAGAGCTTTTGTCATGCTAACTAAAGTTGTAATGAGCCTGGAAAGCCTCCATCCCACTCAAAGACTCTTTGATCCTCCCCCCCCACCCCTTTTTAATTTTTTGTGGCAGTATGAACAGTCCCTACTAAAGCTGTCACTAAACTGGACAGAACAACAATGCAAGATCAACGAAAGGTAACATAGGCATCTGCTCCAGATTTTAACTCCAGCATCTTCTCATCCTCATACAATGAGGAGTTGGGAGACAAAATAAAGGTAGGAGGTGGATTATGGAGACCAGATGACCAGAAGAGGTCATCCTAGGCTTTGAACTGGAGCTACAGACAGCTTTGAGCGGCCATGTGAGCTGGGGAATGGCACCCATGGAACCCGGGTCCTCCCGCTCTTCGAACTGTTTCCGTCCAAGAACTGCAAGTCTTAATGAACCCTCCTGGGAACTACAATTACAAATCTGCCACAATGTGACCATGGCAGTATTTCTTTCACTTTTAATTGTACAAAGTTGGGGAATGTGTCTCAAAGGCATGCACTTATTTTCTGTGCAGAAATATATAGTGCATTCCACTGAGCTGACTACAAATTGTAACAAATGTTTTAATAATGAAAGGATTAAAAACAATAGTGCTTCTAGACAAGGCTATGTTTTTTAGAAGTCTTGATTAATGAGACATATGTCAAGAAAAATTACTGTAATGGTGAATGCTGATTCAGGACCTTATTTTTATTAAGTAGTTTATAGTGAAGGCTGTGACTATTTTTTCTATTTATAGTGG
Source organism: Dicrostonyx torquatus (assembly GCA_028555095.1). NCBI lineage: Eukaryota > Metazoa > Chordata > Mammalia > Rodentia > Cricetidae > Dicrostonyx > Dicrostonyx torquatus. Next base: position 53,231 of record JAQHUG010000360.1, read on the forward strand.
CATCTCTGGTTAATTACCTTGTAATGTATTGTGACATTAATGCACTAGTAAACTACAGGAATTTACACCCCTATTCAGTAATAAAAATCTGTAAATTGAAGAATGCACATAAAGTCATTGCAGACATAAATTATGTGACCAAATGCCATGTATGGTCACATTAGACTTAAAGAACAGAAACTCTCAAATTTACTCATTAGTGGGTAAGTGTCACTGAATTTATATTCAATGGCCACGTTACAGCCACAGAGAGTACAACATTTTACTCAAGAGTGTTTTGTAAGTTGTTACACTATTTTCCTTTGGGCTCCTGAGAACATAATGGACATAATTCAACTGCACAGAATCAAAAAGAAACATCTGAAAAACAAGCAGAGGAATACCATAAAATACATTCTCAAGTTAAGCATCTGTAAGCCAGAGCATAAAGAGACATGGTGAAGCAGATGCAGTTGCATATATATGTTCACATAAACAAGGAAAAGTTTACAACATAGGGTTTTCTTTTTGAATGATCTATTTTGTTTTATTTGTGTGAATAAGTGTATGTTTGTGTGACTGTGTCTTGGGTGGGAAGAAAAGCATCCCAAGTTAATACTGTGAGTTATATTAGAATATTTTAAATACTTTTATTTATATTATTATATTGGTAAACATCAGAAAATCCATTATGGTTTGTTACAAGAATAAAGTCAATTGCATACAATACAAAAAAAATAGTATTTAAAACAATAAGCAGTCCCTAATTTGTTCTTCTGTGTATTAAACAGGGAGACAGACACAGCAAGAAAAAGAAAGACAAAAGAGGGAGCCACCGAGTAAAAGGAACAAAAGAGTTTTTCATGCCAGGTGTGGTGGCACACACCTTTAATCCCAGTACTCCAGGCAGAGACAGGTGGATCTCTGTTAATTTCAGGCCAGTGTGGTCTACAAAGCAAATTCCAGGAGAGCTAGGATTGTTATAGCGAGAAATCCTGTCTTGAAAAATCAAAAAGAAAAAAAAATGATAGTTTCTAACTGATTAGCCAGTCTTAGTTTATCTATAGTTCAAAACAAACTGTCACATAATCTCATTAAAATGTGGTAAATAGAATTCCACATATTCAAAAGTCTAACTTGCCATCTTTAGTCAAATAAATATCTATAACATGCAATATAAATTTTCTCCTTTCCTCTTCTCTGTTTCTTTTATCAACAAATATATAGATATGAACATGGGGAGAAACAGGCAATTTGTGCATGTAATTTTAATGTGTATAAAATCAATATAAATACAACATGTATTTAAAAATTGGTCAATGAATATAGTGTCTGATAGCTGATTGAAAACATTTTGACTCTGGAAAGTAATGATACTTTTATGCCCTCTCAGTGTCATTTTTAATATCTGCAATTGAATGAAATGTAAGATAATCTTTGAAAATGTACAAGCTTTTTTGGCAATAGGATTTTGATAACATCTCAAAATCTTATCTAATGATACTGTCTCTTAAATACATTGTGTGGTGTATGTGTATGCAGGTATGTTCGCTGTGCATCTGTGTGGAGGCCGGAGGTTGACATTGGATATCGTTCCCAATCCCACTCTATCTTATTTCCTAAAGCAGAGTCTCTTGAATTGAAACCAAGCTCCCAGCCTGGCTAGCCTAGCAGCTAAGCAGGTCATTCTACAGATCCCCGTCCCTGCCTGTCTAGCAATGGAATTACACGAACATCACCATACCTACCAGGCCTTTGAGTAGGTTCTGGGGATCTTATCTTTATGCTGTGAGTCAAGGGCTTTAGCCACAGAATCACCTCTGCAGCTCCTAATTGTTCATCCTTAGTCAAACAAACAAAAGTTGTTTCACATGAAGCAGTGACCATAAACGCAAATGAAGGGTCTGTGGGTCAATTCATGTTGAAGCGTGAGGAGCCATGAAGACAGTCATTCTATGAGGGCATTCCCCTCCATGCTTCATGTCTAATGATGCCATCTTTATTTGGGTCTTGTGTGGGCAGCCATGATGAATAAGATTCATGGGTATGGATACTTTGACTTTAAAGCTGTTGTTCTTATAAAAAGTTATACAAAAAAATAAAATCTCTATACAGTTGGGGTAGGTATTAAGCAATGGTGACTGTGGGAGAGCATCATTCAGTCTTTACCAGCTCAAAAGCGCCCATCAATATGGGAATCCAGGTCTTAGCAATGGCTACCTACCTTCCTGAGAATTTCTCAAGGTCTGATATGAGGCAGGTGCTTACCATGTATTGTTTCATTCTAATAACCTGCTAGACTAGCCTAGTATCATACACCATTGAAACAAACTCAAACAGCAGTAAGAGCTATGTATTACGCAGGGTTCACCAAACGCCAGACACTGCTCCATGTCCTTCGCATTCACAAACACCTTAAATTCCACCTTCAGGTTTGTGAGGTGGTTGAGGACACTCAAATCAAAAGGGCCTAAAACCTCCAAATCAAACACTTTCAGAGCCTTTCTAAATTCATTTTATTTTCATATGCTTTTATTTTTTTTTCAAGTTTCTCAAACTCCTTTTCTTCATGTATCCAGGTTTCTTTGAACTGTGGCTCCTCCGCGATAAGAGGTAATTGACTTCTGCTCTCTGAAGTCTGAGGTGGGCTACGTGACTTGCTGTGACAAATGAGACATAGGCGAACCTGACTTAAGAAGAGGCTCACCGTAAAGTTAGACTTCCCATTACTGGGACCCCATTCTGCCATGACAGCAAAGGTGCTGGACCAGACTGAAGAGCAACAGGAGAGGCATTAGGTCGCTACCTATATGACAACAAGGCATTTGTTAAAAAATGTTTGACCCATCATGTCCTTACAAAACCAGCCAGACTGCTGACAACTGAGCATCTAGCCACATCTGCACAAAGTCTATTCAACCAACTCTCAGAACAATAGTATGTCTGCTGTCTAGATTTGTGAAGTTTGGAGTATATTCTTTATTCATTCCAGTCATGCTTTTTATTTCTCAACACAAGGTTTTTCTGTGTAGCCCTGGCTCCCAGAACTCACTTCCTAGACCACGCTGGCCTCAAACTCACAGAGATGCACTAGCCTCTACTTCCTGAGCGCTGGGAATAAAGTCATGTGCCACCATACCCAGCCAGCCATGATTTTGTGTCTGTGTGTGTGTGTGTGTTTTGTTGTTGTTGTTGTTTTGTTTTGTTTTTCTAAACAGGGTTTCTCTCTGTAGCCTTCACCACCCTGGAACTACCTGTGCAGACCAGGTTGGTCTTGTACTCACAGAGATTCACTTGTTTCTGCCTCAGGAGTGCTGCGATGAAAGGCATGCACCACCACCACCCAGCCACGCATGACTTGCAAATACTCTTTCTCAAATTATACTGGGATCATATCTAAATAATGGAATTATGATAAAGTACTCGACTTGTGTAAACAGTCCTTCAGTCTTGGAAAGAACAATATTTGAACAATTAACATGCATAAATCAATGTATCAATTCACATTCATGCCTATTCTTCATGAGATAATCCGTCATTATCAGTAGGCATCTCAATTAATATGTGTTACTATATCAAAATATTTGAGACTGGTTTTGGAGTCATGAGTGTGGATCTGATCCACCTTGATCAAAGGTCAGGGAGTACAAGCCTATTCCTGCTCCTTCAATTTTATGACAGGAGGTTTGATCCAGGGTGTGGTTTCCTTATAGGATGCTTTTCCTAAGGTGTGGTTGATGCATGTTCTGCCTAAACAACAGAATTAATGCAGGATATAGTTACTTGTTGCTTCATATATTGAAGAGGTAATTGCTCTGTTTGTTGTTTGTAATCAGTGTAATGCAGTTTTTGGCTTCCCCACCCCCGGCCCCTTTTGGATTGGGGTATATAAGCATATGAAAATAAACATGGGCAAATTCAGTATTCACTGGATTGCTCTCCCGAGTCTGTTCTGTGTCTCTGTCTTTTTCTTTTGTATCCCTGTTTTTCCTGCTTAATATTTCCACACACCCCTACCATGGAACATAGGAACCCATTGAGCCTGGACTCTTACAGACTGGGTAATTTAAAAAGAAGATGAATATATTTTCCTACAGTTTCAGAAGCTTGGGAATCCAAGAGGCTGTCAGACTCAGGAGAAGTTTGTTCTCTCTAAGATGATCACTCTCACACTTCACAGATGGAGCACGAGAAAGCAACTCGGCACCTGAACAGTCTTTTCCCTTTTTATGCTAGCATCCACACCGGTGAGCGCAGAGGCCCTCCCTTAGAACTGGTGCACTGAGGGTTAAATCTTAACATAAAATCTGGAAAGGGTACAAACATTAGCCATCAGTCAACACAACAACCTCAGAGGGGCTTTTGCTCCATCCCTGTGCCAGTTGCCCAGATACCACACCTCTGGTATGTTTCAGATCCTCTCATCACTGCTGGCATGATTCCAGTTAACCGCACCATCATCTTTCATCTTAACTAGGGGAGTTGCCTTCATTTGCCAGCCTCTTCCCCAATCACCTCAATATCTACCCTGATGCCAGAGAGGCTATCTTTGTCTCCAGAACTAATAATATGGTACATCCTTCATTTTGGAAGAAACACCCCAAAGGAACCTTTTCCTAGGACAAAGTACAAACCTTAGGGTACAGAACATGGAATTCTTTAAAAGCTGTCATATTTCATCATTCTAATCTTCCCTTCCAGCATGTTCTCTTAAAAACAGCAAAAACCTCATACTTTCTGTGTTGGTTCATTGTGCTTCTTCTCCATGGGATTCCCTTATGTACTCTGGATTTTGGTCTCTTGTAAAACAGAAAAGTATTTTCAGAAGTGTTTACTCTATTGCTTTTCACTGTTGGTCATTTCAACAGAAATCACTGGAGTGCTTTCAACTACGTACTAAGCTCAGCCCAGCGGCTGGGAAACAATAATTACAACACTATGTCCTCCAGGAGCACAGAGATAGGGAAGGAAAGCATGCCCACTGGCCAATCAAATACAATGTCTTAGGGGAAATAACCGCGGGAATCCTGGGGTGATTGTACATGGAATGTCTCTCAGGAGGTCAAGGGACACTGTCAGGCAGGTGGTAAAGTACAGTCCTTCAATCCAACAGAATTCTACATGATGCACTGGAGATAAGGGACAGCCAGAAGGAACTGCTCAAGCAGAAGACAGCCTCAAAAAAAAAAAAAAACAACCAAACAAACAAACAAACAAAAACCTCATACCTACTGCTTTTGCTAAGCCTTTGATGATTATGATAGGAAAAAAATCACATACTTAAAACCAAAATATTAACCCTGGCATAGTTGTTATCTGTAAAATTGGAAGGTATGAATGTGGAACATTAGGCTTGAGTGCAATGAAACATTCTGAAGAGTAGGGACTAGAATTTCTTTAAAAACAGAAAAAATGTATTCTATATTTACATATTAAGCTAACTAATGTTGTCTTTCTATTTTTATTGTGTATGAGCAATAAAAATATTTTCAAATAAGTTTTGTTGGCATCCATGGAAAAGTTTTAATTTACATGATTTTACAAACCAATAATTATACGGACATTACAAACACTTTGAAAATTATTCATAAAAAATACGAATTTCCAAGGAAAATTTCTTTAATTGTGACTTTGATTATGACATTGCAAACAAGTACTCACTAATAAAAACATTTGATGATAGAAAAATAAATCTGAGCAATAATCTGGTGACCTGTCATTCTAAATAGGGGATGTGGGATGTCCCTCTGTATGCTGTGAATATGTTTTATTACCATTGGTTAGTAAAGAAGCTGCTTTGGCCTAACGCAGAACAGAAGATAGCTAGGTGAAAAATCCAAGTAGAGAAACAGGGAGAAAGAAAGGAGAGTCAGGGAGATGCCAGCAGCCTTTGGAGAAAAAAGATGTCAGAGTATTACAGGTAAGGCATGGGGTACCTGGCAATATACAGATTATTAGAAATGGGTTGGTTAATATGTAGAGCTAGCCACTAAGAAGCCTGAGCTAGTAGGCCAAATAGTTTGTAATTAATATTAAGCCTACAAATGATTATTTTATAATTGACTGTAGGGACCAGTGGGCGGGAGAGAAATGAGTCCAGCAGGACCGGGTGGGACAGAGAAAAGTCTCTAGATACAACAGTCCTCTTCTTAATTGCCTCCAGATACCTAGTTTTTTAATCAATGGATTCATCTATTTCTTTAAACAATATTTCATACTTCTTGTTGTAAGTTAAATTTTCTGAGTTGTTATTCACACATTAGATTTTTTCATTTTTAAACCGGCACTGTACTAAAAATATATATTATAACAATGTCCAAGTTCATTAATTACCCTTACTCAGTACTAAACACTGCTTCTTTTCCCTTAAATCAAGAAAACTCACCTCTAACAGGGGGTCGTTCTAGTTCAGAGTCAAGGTGAATTGGTGGAGAGATGTAGGAAACCTGTCCATGATGCACTGGCCCTGTGAACACAAAAGGAAATATTAAGACATCATAAGAACCATGATATGGCTCAGTGGAGAAAGGAACCTGTTATGGATATATATAGGTCAATATTATGGAAGGAGAGAGATGACTCTTACAAACTGTTCTCAACTTCTAGCCTTAATACTAATGGCCTGAGTGTTCACACACACACACACACACACACACACACACACACACACAACAAAATTACACATTATAGCTGTCTGTGTTTTATTTTAAAATATTTAGGATGTTCTATCATTTTTATTCCATACAGAAAAAATAGCCACTATAGATTATAAAACAATTTTCTTAAACATAAACCAAACCTCACCCAATTAAATTGATTAAATTGATTCTTCTCTCTAACCAAGATGGATCTTTTAAAATCCTTTCTCTATTCCTTCCCTTTCTCTCTCTCTCTCTCTCCCTCTCCCTCTCTCTGTCTCCTAGACAAGCTCTTGTGAGACCCAGGCTGACTTTAAAATTGCAATGACTTACATATTTCTTAAGTGCTGGGGACTAAAAGTGTGTGTGTGGCGTGCATGTGTTTAATATTTAGTTTGCTTTTTATTGAAATTGTAGATGATTATGAAGCTGGGTGTTAAGAAAAATTGAAAACCTCAGAAACATAAATATGTCTATCTGGATACTTTAAAGTTATTAAGAATAAATAGACTTTCAGTGCTCTGTCTTCTGGTTCCAGTATTGTTGGCAGTAGCAGCTGCACTAATTTCACTGTCTATCAGTGTTAAACAATTTTCAAACTAGCACTCCATGTACAAGTAATATCTGGATGGCACTTAGGGTGTTGGAACCCTGACAAACATGCTTTTCCTTAAGGCATTTCTTCCATAGTTGGAAGAGAAAACTATTCTAATCTGCTGGTTGTAACTTGATAGAAAAGGAAGAACTAGCCAGAATTTGAAGAGCAAGAAAGTAGGTTCTTTTTCTATTCTTGGAAAGCATTCTACACCCTCACATATTTCTTTGTAACATATTTTTTCTTATAAATAAAAAATACTAATGTTGATTTGAAAACTAAAATGATAATTTTTTAAAATGTTCAGTTGCCTAGTCCTGGCAACATAGTGCAATCATGTCCCCCATCAACCCATCAAGAAACACAAAAAAGAAGAAAGACTGATGTAAAATTAAAGAAAAATTACAATGCTCAAAGTAGCTATCATTTTTACTGATGATCCAAGAAGCAATTATGATTCTGAAGCAAGAACGAGTAATTACTGAGTCATTTTATTTTTTGAAGCTACTTCATACAAAGAAGATTTGGGCAGAGGTGGAGAAGCCACCACTTTCTTTGTACATGGGAATATGTAGTTATACTTTACGCATTTACTATAGCAATTTTCAGGGTTGTTAATCTCTTTTCCTAAACAAGGAAAGTTAATGATACATAGATTATGATAACAGTTAGAGTAACCTTCCCGTTTCAAGTAATATTCAGCTTGTAATAAACGCCACTGATTCCTCTTACGAGGCACATTTCAGATAATTAATATGGCTCCCTGTTGATAAGAGCTGCTGTTGCTCACAGTCTTTTCGCCACTAACAGTAGTGATGCTGGAGCTGATATAAGGTCCACAGTTCCTCAGAATGGTAACTAGGAATATTGCAAACCCACTGGCCCTGTTCCAGTGGAATACTAAAAGCACTATTATAAAAGGACTATATTACCAGTTGTGCAGTTACCAGTCTGGTCTTAAGATGGTTTATTAAAAAGTTCAGAGCTACCTGTTCAGATACACAGTTGACTCTAGCAACATTTTTGTTTGTAAAACCCTGTATCATTAAAGGATGAGTCTTTTAAAAATCTAATTCTTTTAAATAACAATAATATATCATTTACTTGGTATTTACCCCCAATAACCTCACTGTATGAAGTAATATTGATTTCACGTCTGTTACTGGACCATACTCGATTAACATATTGGATAAGAGCTAACAGGCAGCTACATGTTAGCATCCATCACTGTGAAGACTATATGCAACATGCATGTGTACATATTTAAAAAAAACATGAAGAAATAGGCAACTTTGTCACAAACCTGCAAGTCCAGAAGCGTTTGGATCAAAATGTAATGTTTTAATTCAATCTTTTCTCAAGGAAAGTCTCAGTACACTAAAACCTCGGAAAGCATGGACCGATTTTAGAAAGACTGAATCTTTGTAACTGTCTTTCTTATATTCACCTTGAGGAAAATAGGTAGCTCATAATTTGATTCTCTTCTGGGCCTATGAGCATAAGGAGTAAATAGTACACGGAATATACCTATGTACCCAGAGACAAGGACTATCACAGGCAGGTTTGCCATCACATTCTTTCTCTCTCCTGGGAGAAATCTAATAAACTGAAAGAAGAATGTGTCAGGAAAAGCCATACTGGCTGGTAATGACAATCACAGGAAGGTGGGAAAGACAAAGAAGTATTGATCAGTTTGGAGTTGGAGAAAGGATACTATAAATTAAGAGGAGTGCCTGTAATGTTCTATATCTTTAAGAGACAAGCCACCCCCACTTCATTCCTGCTTGCAGCCTTAGCCTCTCTCTCTTCTCTTCCTGTCTTCCTCTCAGAGAGGCAGCTCTCCCTTCTCTCTCTCTTTCTCTCTCTCTCTCTCTCCCTCTCTCCTCTTCTCTACTTTAACCTT
>JAQHUG010000360.1:65526-79933 GCA_028555095.1 Dicrostonyx torquatus
TTTGCATGTGTATGTTATTGCATCGATACCATGGTGAACATGAAGAGGTCAGAAGGTGATTTATGGGAGGCAGTTTTTCTCTTTTCACCATGTGCATTCTGGAGACCAAATCCAGGTCATCTGGCTTGGCAGCAGCATTTTTTTGACCCCTTGTTTACTCACTTAATTAATTAATTAATTAAATTTTCCTACAAGGGATTAAAAATCAGGACTTACATGGTAGGCAGGTACACCAATGCTAATGCCCAACCCAAGGTTCGTGTATGAGAAAAACTAGAAGTGAAGACTCTTGATAGTATTTTATTTATGACAAATACAAGGAAAAAAGTATAGATTTTAAATTTCTTCAACCCAACTTTTTGTTTATAATTCGGTTCAAGTGTAAAAACTTAACTTCTATAAATATGCCAACATGCACATTAGCTATCAAACTTCAAGAAGACATAAAAAGTGAAATAGGTTTTATATTTACATTCTGTTATGAAAATTTATATAAGACATTGCTGTTAATGTGTTTTTCAAAAAGACTTTGCCAAATGAAATATGGTAGTAGTAAATATGTGAGTATGTTTACATCTATTTATGTATTTTAAGACTCCCCCATTCCCCCTGAACTGAGGACTGAAATCAGGACCTTGAGGTTACTAGGCAAGTGCCCTACCACTGAGCTAAATCCCTAAGCCCATTTAAAGGTTTCTTAAACGGACATTATTTTAACATTGTTGCAATTTCAAAAGTATTAAAAATTTCATTTACTTTTTTGGACATCCCTTTGACAGGAAGAGTTAAAATGCCATATCAGTGAGGACTACACATAATCTTCATATTACATATGACACTCCCTAAATATGATCTGAAAGCATATGCTAGAATTCATTTATTCTCTCCCACCCTAGAACTCACTGTAATATTTCGACACTGTAAAAACTCAATGTATAAACATTAAGTGTCTATATATACAGGGTCTGCACATTATCCGTAAGAGGCTGTTTATAGGGTTCTTGAAAAATTTCTTTATCAGGTGAAATACAAAAAAATATGATAAACACAGATTTTCCTAAAAGGCTAGATGTGGTTTTTTTTTTTATTATTATTTTTTGGTTTTTCGAGACAGGATTTCTCTGTGGCTTTGGAGCCTGCACTGGAACTAGCTCTTGTAGATCAGGCTGGTCTCGAAGGCTAGATGTGTTTAAGGAGACTGAAATATTGTCATTGTGAGAAAACCTGGCATAAATTAGCACTGTACTTCTGTCATTCATCTCTCTTTAATGGAACTGAAAATAATTAATGACACACACACACACACACAAATGGAACTATGAATTTAGAGTAAAGGGTTGTGGTACTTGAAAGTGATATTAGCATAACTTCAAAGGAAACTACGCACTTTCTCAGTCACAGAAGCTAATAAGCATTGAGAAAAACACAGTACTGAGTCTCAACACAGAGCTTTCTCCTTGTACTTCATGGTCAGGGAGCTGGTTCTCTGCTCTGCCTTAAGGCAGTCCTAGCATAATGAAAAAAAAAAATACAGCACATTAAGTTGTACTTTCAGTCCTGCTGATCAGAAAATACCTCAGAATAAAAGCTCAAATTTTGAATAAGGAATCATATGAAAGGCACCTGAAACATGGTTTGTAAAAAGAAAGCAACAAAATGTTATCCTTTCTCCTCCTAGGCACATGTCCAGAGGTTGGTTAAGTTTAACTGAACAGATGCTGTCACTGAACAACAATACACAGATCTCAAGTCAGAAGTTATCACGGATTAGCCTCTTGTAGTGCCCATCAAGCCACACTCCATGCCAACTACTGAGTCTGCAGATATTGGAGAAGGAACATCTGTAGAAATGGACCAACAACTTTTGATATTAGGGTCATGTTACCTAAATGCTTAACAACTCAGTTCCAGGAAGAACAGACTTTTAAAATATAATCTGCTAAGCGTCCAGTGTTCAAAATACTTACAAGTCAAGGGAAGAAAGAACCAGAGATTTATTTTGTAGTTTATTTTGACAAGAGTAAATATACATATACATACACAGAATGTAAAGAAGAGATACAAGGGCATGAATGCTTGTCCTACAGTCAGGTCAAAAATCCACTTCCTTTTTTACCAATCCAGTGGATCTGTGAGGCTCAGCCAGGGCGAAAGTCTCCGGAACCTGACAGCATGTTACTTAACTGAGATCAATATGTGTCAGCAGAGACTTCAATTTGGAAACTCAATGCCAAGTTACTATATTCGGGAACATATATACTGTATACAGAAACATGATCAGAATGACCCAAGCATAAGATCACATCACTACAGAGAGAAAGAAAAGAATATAGCCATTTTCTTAGGATAATAACAGTACATTTTACTATCTTATTCTTTTCAAGATATTTTAAAATATTGCGTAGATGAGATAGCCTGTAGTGAAATTTTGACAACTCCCTATTGCACAAGAAAAAAGTTATAAGCTGAAAAATGTGGTCTCCGTACAAACTGTTCATTTGTGACGGATCTATTCTACTTCAGTTCTGGCAGACTCAACCAAAGGAATTAGGAAAACTTAGAACTCAGCTATACACTCAAAGAGTCTGAAAGATCATTAGCACAATTTGGAGGTACAAGATCTTGATATTACTTCTCTCCAATACTGAAAACTTCAGAGTTTCATTAACTTATGGATACACATGATCTTACACACTGTTTCCTTTGTTCATAGGTGTATACATTTGTCTCTGAAAACATTAGCCAATTATATTATTATATTTGAAAACATGATTACATGTATCATGTAGATTTAATTACATCCACAGTAGTTTCTTCTCCCCTCACCCATGTGCTTAGTACCAAACCTAAAGCCTTCTAACTTCTAGGCAAACAGTCTATAACTGAGGTTATGTTTTCTATATGAAAAATAGCACTGTATTTCAAATTACTTGCTATTAAAATTAAAACGTGAGATACCATATCAAAAGAATAAATCAATAGACCTTGTTTTCATATAATAAGAGCAAGATTTAATACCAAAAAATCCAGGTTTCAATTTATACCTCAGTAGTTAAGAGTGCTTTCAGAAGTTAAGAGGACCTGAGTGGTTTTTTTTTTTTTTTTGGTTTTTCGAGACAGGGTTTCTCTGTGGTTTTGGAGCCTGCGCTGGAACTAGCTCTTGTAGACCAGGCTGGTCTTGAACTCACAGAGATCCGCCTGNGGGCGGACACCAACCACCTTTGGAGACTTGCCAACTGGCTGCTCTCGGGACCACTGCCCCCTGCCTGCGGGAGATCTGCAGCAATTTTTAATAATCCATTACAGTGCTGCTGGTTGATTTGTTAGCATTAATCATATAATCTGAAATTTTTATTGTACTTTGGATCAGCGGCAGTCATATATTTATCTCCAGAAAGATACACAGAAATACAGTGCCTTTCTCACTGCATGTGGCTAAGATTCACCAGAGCATGGAAAGGACAACTTGCAGCTTGAAATGTCACAGCTGACTCTATAACGCTCTCCCCTTTTCGTTAAGAATTATTTCAAGGGGTCTGGAAAGATGGCTCAATGCTTAAAACGACTGAATGTTTTCCCAGAGAGTCTGGATTGATTCTCAGCAACCCACAGGGGCTGACAATGGTTGGTAACTCAATTTCCATAGAATCTGAGATCCTCTCCTGGCCTCTGCTGTTGCACATATGGAGCACACAGACATACCTAAAGTCAGAGTACCCATGCACATAAGTTTTGTTAAAATCTCTAAAAAAGAAGAATTATTTCAAAGAAGTAAAATGTAATAATTATTTAAAAATACAGTTAAAACCATTAATAAACGTGACAATAACTTCTCTTAGACAATACAGGCCTAGAAAGCTCCTTGTTGCTAGAGTGCTTGCCTATGGTGTTTAAGGTCCGAATTCCCAAGAGAAAACAACTGTTTTTTATCAGTTCAATAAACTAAAAGTAAAAATAAAACCATCAGCATGTGAAACACTTGGTAAACTCTTGTTTTAGAAAGATTTGATGAGTTTTCTTAAATAAGGACCTTGTCTGCTCTTTAATCATATCTACTAAGGCCTGCTCTTCTATATTTTATCACCCTGGTCTTGAAATCTTAACTTTCACACTCAAACGTGTGACAATTGCAGCTATTGGTGCTTCTAGTTTCTATTTATTCATTCATTCATTCATTCTTTCTTTCTGTATACAATATTCTGTCTGTGTGTATGCCTGTAGGCCAGAAGAGGGCACCGACCTCATTACAGATGGTTGTGAGCCACCATGTGGTTGCTGGGAATTGAGCTCCGACCTTTGGAAGAGCAGGTAATACTCTTAACCGCTGAACCATCTCTCCATCCTGGTGCTTCTAGTTTCTAAATTAAAAATATCCTTTCATCATTTTTCTGAATTTTAGTTTATGTTTCCCTTGAATTTTGAAGAAAAAAATATTATTGAAATTTTGATTTTAATTACAGTATGTTAAAGAAGAAACTAGGCATATTTTGTGTATTCTATTTCCATTTTAAGTAAAAGCTTGACATTGATAACTTTTTCCTTTTTGTTTTTGGAAGTAACATCAAGGGTTTTATTTTCTTGGTCCATGGAGTGGTAAGAGGACACATGGCTAAATATACTCGTTAGTGTTTGCTGATGAACAGTCATTGCCGCTGGCTGGCCCGGGTTTTTTTGTTTGTTTGTTTGTTTGTTTGTTTGTTTTTCAGCTAGGCAGAAGTATTAAATATTGAAAACATAATGATTTTCTGTTCTATTCAGATATTACATTTTATCTATATGTTCACACTTTTTATTCTTTTGTGCTGCAGAGTTAAAATTGTTAAGATTGATTGCATAAGTTATACAAGTTAGGGGGCAGGGTTCCTTAGCACTTCCAGTATCACCTTTCCTTCCCAATGACTGCCTGCCAGAACCCACTGAGGTAACTGATGAGCACACACTTTCTGGGTGATGGCAGAAGGCACTGCTGGCACTCTGGGGAAGAGTGGAAGGGTTATGTAGTCTGACTCTGTGATGGGAATAACAAAGTTTTCCCTTGAAGGAAGGTGCCATGACCCACAGCAGAGTGCACCTGACAGTGGGTAAGGATAATTCTTTTTTTTAAGATTTCTTTATTTATTATGTATAAGTGTTCTGCCTGCATGTATGCCTGTATGCCAAAAGAGGGCACCAGATCTCGCTATCGATGGTTGTGAGCCACCATGTGGTTGCTGGGAATTGAACTCAGGTTCTCTGGAAGAGTAGCCACTACTCTTAACCTCTAAGCCATTTCTCCAGCCTGAGAACTGCAGGAAGAAAGTGCTAATCTAATTTTTTGCTTGTTTGTTTCTTTGTTTTTTTGTGGATGCCAATCTGAATGTTCTCAACTGGCTATTGGAGGGGTGTAAGGGGAGGGGGTAGGGAGAGAGGGAGGAAGAGAAAGAGATGGGGGGGGAATTTTTGCATTATGGATACTGTGGTACCTGAGCAGTAGGGAACCCAAAGAGCTATCAGAATCTGAAAGCATTTGTCTCTCTAAGAAGATAATGTCTGCCGGTATATGGTCAGAAGGCCCTTAAACATGAGAAGGTAAAAAGTCTAGGACTAAAACACCTAAGATTCAGCATCTTGTTAATCCATGAGTCCCACAATACAAACTCCATGATATTACTGAAGAAATGACACATTGAGAAAAATAAGGAGGAGGCTGCATAACATTCCAGAGTTTCCAAGAGAATGATTATTTTAAGCCAAAGATACCTGAGAATCAACACATGTGGAAAACTGCTCTGTCCATCTCCCTATCTATCTGAAACAACGTATGCATTTCCATTTAAAGTACTAGTGGAGAAGACAGACCATTTTCATGGAATGTGGAAATATCTATACCAAAATGAGATTGTACATCAGATCTCATTAAGTCAAAAGTTCAGTTAATCCTCCCACACATTTCATAGTCTCTTACCCAAAGCAAATCATGTCTTGAAGGTCAAATTCTCTGCCTTTGTTAAAAGGACACAGAAGTCTTAAATATATTTAAATAATAATAAAAATCTCTGTTGCCTGCCTAATCTGTCTTTTGTTAGGTTACTTCTCAAACTCAAAGAACCTGAGCCGTAGGTTCAGGATTTTTTAAAAAAAAGAGGAAAGTTTTCCTTCTGGCAAAGATGATTGACAGGAGCAAAATTAGAGATCAATTTTCAAATTCATTCTCATTCAAATATACTTGAGGTCAAATGATAAATTAAAATCGATACATATATATATATATGTGTGTGTGTGTTTCATGTCTATATAAATATGAAATGTTGAGATTTAATTCATGTGCTATAAAGTTTACTTAAGATATATAATTCAATATTTTAGTAGAATGCATTAGAGAATTGCTTAACTCACCCCTGTAATTAATTGTAGACCAATTTCCTCACCACAAAAAGAGAAACTCTAGTTTCATTGGCCCACCCTCCTCATTTCTTCTCAATTTATCTGTACTCTAAGCTATAGCTCAATTAATTTCTTTCTCTATATATTTGCTTATTTTGAACTTTTCTTATAATGAAACTACATGTCCCTCTTTGTTATCTGCTTTTGTCAATCAGCACAAATATTCAAAACTCATTTATGTTGTAGGATAAATCATTACTTTATTCCTTTTTTCTCATCAAATAATTTTTCATTTAACATCCATCCCATATTTTGTTTTATGCAATCATCATTTGATGGACACTTCAGATTATTTCCCATTCTGACTACCATGAAAACTGCCTTTAGGACCTTGCAAGTTGATTCTTTTGCATGTATTCTTCTTGCACAGTTACCTGGGAGGTGGATTACTGCATCTTACAGCAATTCCTGACATACATATTTCTGAGGAACTGCTAGACTGATTTCAAAAGATACTCTCATTTTGCTTTCCACAGAAGAAGGCACTATGGTACATTGTTTCCTTTTAAGATGACAGAACAGTAAATTCAGGGTTGGCCAGATTTTGAAATAATTCCATTTTCAATGGCTGAAACCTAGAAAATAAGCAGTTCCTCCGAGTTGATGTCAAAAAAATAGAACAGGAAATATGGACCCGGAGTTGCATAGTCCATCCACACTCTGCGTGTACAAGACAATACTCTTGTAAACAGGAACTTAGAAAAAAATAAAAAAGAAGAGCAAGATGTTTTGAAATAAAACATCCAAGTTATTCTGTGCTTAGTATGCCAAAATTGCAAAACCTTGCAGTCTGGTCCTCAGGGCTCAGAGCTGTAGTGAAACTTTCCTTCAGGTTATTGTGAATTCTGAGAAAGTACTATTTTTCTCTTTTCAAGTTTCATTTAATTTCTATTCATTGAAGAACCCCAAGCAATTTCTACTAGAGTTCAAATATAGAAAGTATTGACCAGCTTTCAGTAAGGAAAAGACCTTCTCTCTCTCTCTCTCTCTCTCTCTCTCTCTCTCTCTCTCTCTCTCTCTCTCTCTCTCTCTCTCTCTCCTTCTCAATACCTCACTTGAACATCTGAGTGAGGAAAGACATCTACAGAACAGTAGAATTTGGAGAGAGAAAGGCATTTAATAGCTTATAAGTCAAACCCACATTTTAGGATGAAGAGATTGACAGCTTGAGAAGCTGAAGTTTCAAATGGCAAGTCGGAGTGGTTGTCGTCAGGATGATGTTAGAGACAGCGAGCAAGGATCCTTCAGCATCCTAATTTTGCCACCTGGGAAAGCCTGGTCCAGGAAGACATTTTTTTTCTAGGTGTGTGTGGCATGCCGTTTTGGAAGTGTTGAGGCACTTAGAGTTAGGGAGCTATTTCTTTATGAAAATATGTATTTGTTTTTCTTCACGTAGAGGCAGATAACAGATAAGATCACACTTCCTCTGGTCACAGGGTTCCTATGTTAGCATGCAGATTCTGCCGCTCCCTAGGTAAATAAGTCAATAAACAAGACACCAGGACCCCAATCTCCTCATTTGTATGATGAGTTAGTAAAGGCACTGACCTCAGAGGTTATTCTGAACATTAAATGAATCTGTAAATACGGAATAATTAGAACAGTGTTTGGTACAAAGTTAAGTATTTAGCAGTGTTTAGCTATTTTAATTACAGATTCAATCTTTCATTAATAATTCATCAGCCACAGGTACATTTTAGAGTGTTTTGCATTTATCACGCAATAAAGTAAGTGCTAATTCATATCCTTAAGTAGATGGAGAAAATGTAAGCAATAAACATAATTACATAAGCTGTATTATGGGTTCGAGAGGCTAAGGGTAACAAGAAAAACTTAGAATAGGGTGCATGGAGTTCAAGTGGGGAAGAGACAGGCTTTAACTTTTAACAGCATGCTAAGAGAAGACCTAATTTAGCTGTCCTGACAGCATCTGAAGCATTGGAGAAGTGACTTTGATGAAAAAATGAGAAAAGATAAAAAGAGGCGGGGGAGCAGGATGTCTCAGCGGGAAAACGCCCTGCCTGGGGAACCTACCATAGATTCTGGAACCCAGGAAAGAGAACTCCAAAGAGCTGTCCTCTGACCCCCACATGTCTACAGACTGTAATATAGATTTTAAAAAAGATTAAAAGAAAATTAAAGATTTAAATTTCATTTAATTCTATTTCATTTAATTAATCAGCTTATATGTTGGAAAATCAAACTCGGAGCCTTGAAAGCTGTGTTAATCTCGTTTCTCTAGCTGCAACAAATAACTGAGGTGACTGCTTTTATAAGGAAGCAACGCTTATTTTACCACAGACACATCAGCCCACACCATTTGGTCCCTTGCTTTTGAGCCTGTTACAAGGCGTCAGATTATGGTAGACAGGGAATGGTGGATCTCATCCACCTCCTTACTGCCTTGAAGTGAGAGATAAGGGCTGAGTAGCCAGTGTTCTCAACTTCTTTGAGAAACCCACAGCCACTTAACTTTCTTCTATAACATGATTCTACCACCTCCCAGAATTCCCTCAGGTTGCTGAGTGAGATTTAAGCAAGGGAGGCTTTTGGTGAGATGTCACATTCAAGCCTTAGTACCAGGAAAGCATTCAATCACTTAGCGGAAAGACCACACTTTACTCTGCTTTTAGTGATAAAAATTTATGTTACCAAAAAGGTTGGTATGAGATGTTTTTTTCCTGTGCCAATTCAAAATAGACATTATTAAAAACAATATTGTCACCACTGACTCATGGATTAAAAAAAAAAGCAAACATAATATATGGAAACAAACAATTTGGAAAATGGACGTAATGTTCCTTTTGAAGTAAAACCACTCTCTACCATTACAAAATCTCCATTTACACTGCCTCTCAACTCAGTTTTTCTTATTTTTCGCACAGTATTACAGACGTTTCATAATTTATTGTCCTTTAGATAATTTTATGCTAATTTACTTAGTTAAATTTTAAAACTTCAATTTATTATTTCCCCAGGATATATATTTATAAACACACACACAAATACACACACTTATTTCCCCTTTAAATAAAATGAAATATGGAGTATTTTGTCCCAAGGGTCCATGGTTTTATTGTTTTGCTTTGAGAAGTTTTAGCATTAGTGTAAGTCATATTCCTTTGCTTTTCTTCAATAAAGACTTGATATGAGAATAATAAATCCACAAACAACAATATTTAACAATGGCATATTTGGCATATGTAATTTTCCTTCAGTTTATGTTTTCAAACAACTCTGAAAGAAGCTTAACTTTCTCACTAAAATGCTTGATTCCTGTTGAAAATGATCTTCATTTCAGATTTTAAAACTACCAAAGGTCAACGAGTTCTTTGTGCTTCTGGAAAACTGCTCTTGCCCAACATTAGAACTTGTTTTCTTTTCTTCGTATCCTCCTCTAAGTATAGCATAGGGCATCGTTAAAATAAACTTGTAGGTAACAAGGGTAGCACCCATCAAAAGCCACTTGTAGAAGAGATCTTAATGATGCCAATTTGACACCTTCTGATTTCTTTTCGTCCCTTCAACTCACTATACAGACTTGTTTAATATTTGTATTTATATGTAAGAGTGTGTGCCTGAATGTGTTATATGTGCTGTATCTATGCTGATGCCTGCACAATCCAGAGAGCTTCAGAGCTCCTGGAACTGGAGTTACAAATAGTCCTGAGTTTCCTGTAACCAAAACTATGTCCTTCACAATAGCAATCCAGCCTCTCCATGTAGCTTTTTAATCAGACATCAAATTGTGAATTTAGCAATACGTAAAAGGGCAGAGAAACAACTACATGCTTGATTTACCTAGAGCATGTGTTGCTGATGTGATGTAAAAGTGACTAACAGATTTTTCCCTGGTGGACAGTTCAGTATTTTTAGACATATAGAGAGCAGGTGGCATTGTCTAGAGCAAAGGTCTGGACCAAGGGTAGTGGCAGTACAGAGGAAGTTTGTGTTAACATATATAGACAGAAAGCAAGAAAATGAAAATCATAGGACTAGGCAGGACAAAAGCAAGGGAGCCCATGTGGGCCTGTCATGAGTAGATGACTGTCAAATAATAAATCATTCAAAAATTCATTGAAAAATGAGCCAAAAATGAATGCCTGACATCCAGTTTCTGGAATGGTCAACTGAAGGCCTTTACTGATTTGTTTTCTGTGGTGGTTTGAACAAGAATGACCTGCATAGGCACATATATTGAGCAGTTAGTCTTTAGGGAGTGGCACTACTTTAGAATGATAAGGCGGTGTGGCCTTGTTTGGGAGGTGGGTGGACTTTGAGGCTTCAAAAGTACAAGCCAGGCTCACTGTCCCTCTCTCTTCTCTCCTTGCCAGCAGATTCAGATGTACAATGCTTAGTTCTTTCTCCAGCACCACATCTGCCTGCATGCCATCACCCCTGAAACTGTAAGTCACCCCAAGGAAATGTTTTCCTTTATAGGAGTTGCTGGAGTCATGGTGTCTCTTTACAGCAATCCTAAGACATCTGCTTTCTAGGTGTCTTTCTTCCCCACCACAGAATATTTCAAAACAAATTCAAGACACCATATGATTTCATCTGTGTTATTATTTGCATCTTTGTCAACACTACATAGGGATTCTTTTAATTTCTTACAATATTATTCTAATACCTACATTTTTTAAAAGACACACTAAAAATGAATGTAATATGGAATTGACAGGGAAATAAAATCTAAAAATTATCAAGACACAAAAGTCTTCCACCATAAACATTACTCCATCAGTCCAGTGTTGAAACTTTGGAAAGGAGTACTTTACAGTTTTTGATGAATTTTGGTGCTCACTGACATAGAGGGGAATATGTATTCTAAAACGAGAAACATTGTGTTTCTCTTTTTATCGTTTTATATTTATGACAGAAAATACATATAGCATAAAAGCCTGTTGTTTAACAAAATTGGTCTGAGATGTTGCAATATAGATAAATAAAATTTGGTGTGTGAGTAAAGTTGAAAGACAATTGTCGTCTTTAAAATATAACTCAGGTCACAGATTTACTATGAGAAAGGAATTAACAGAAAATATGAAGATTATTAGTGCCTAGTATACAACAAAGAGTCAACGGCTCTGTTTCCTCACGATTACTAACCTTTTAACATATGCTTTCTCAATCCTTTATTTCATTTTTGAAGTTTTACTCATTCCTAAGTATAACACCCATAAACCAAATAAATGAATATTAAGCAATGAAAATATTTTAAATTATTTTGCAAACATAATTTTTATAGGGACAAAATTGAGACAAGAAAAATGTGTGTACCAGACTCTTCTTCTTTAAATTCTCACTATCAGATCTTAAAGTATAAGCAAAATTGCCTGCTGATTCAAATTTTGTTATTTTTTTTGTAGTTAATAATCAGATATTTCATTTTAAAGATAGCGGTTATTTTGTTTATGGCTGTGATAATTAAGTGTATTTTATGTTCTTCATTTTTCTGTAGGGAGTGAATGAGTCATTTTCACATACAAGTTGTCTGTATAAATTATTTAATGTGATTTTTATACCAATTTGATTGTGGAGCTTACAACTGTGAACATACTTGTATTTCAGCAAACAATGGTGAAGAGGGAAACAGGAGATCATGAATGAGACCTCATTATTTTTCCATTACCCTCCCATTCACTTGCATATTTAATGCATGCCACTATCTGCTGAGGGAAGTACAGGAATTCATTGCAGAAATCCTAATCCTTTAATCTCACAATCCAGGGTGTTTAAAATTATGATTTTTGGCTGACAAATGCATTTTATAGAATAACAGAAGCAAGTAAAAACATGTATGAGTCACAGTAAGTATTCTATAAATGTTCATTGTTATTTTTGTGTACAAAATGACGTATCTCACTGTGATAAACGAAGAGAGCATCCCAGGTGGGTGGCTGAGGCTGGAAGAACCATGAGTCAGATGCTCTGACAGGCTCTCCAGGTCAAAGTCTGTTTGTCATACACTGCCAATGTTCTTGCAATATTTAGAAATTCAGTTCAATTGATTCAATTTTAAAAATCTATTTTATAAATAGACAAGCCTTTATCCAAACTAACCAAAAGACAGAGAGAGGATATCCAAATCAACAAAATTAGAAATGAAAAGGGGGACATAACAACAGACATGGAGGAAATACAATCATCAGGTCATTTTTCAAAAACCTGTACTCCACAAAATTGGAAAACTTAAAGGAAATGGACAACTTTCTGGATAAATATTACTTACCAAAATTAAACCAAGACCAGATAAGCAAATTAAATAGATCTATAACTGCTGAAGAATGGAAACGGTCATCAAAAGTCTCCCAAACAAAAAAAAAAAGCCCAGGACCAGATGGTTTCAGTTCAGAATTCTACAAGATCTTCAAAGAAGAATTAATACCAATACTCCTCAAATTATTCCACACAATAGAAACAGAAGGAACACTGCCATATGTTTTTTTATGAAGCTACAGTTACCCTGATACCCAAACCACAGAAGGACATTACTAAGAAAAAGAATTACAGACCAAACTCACTCATGAACATTGATGCAAAAATAATAAAATACTGGAAAATTGAATCGAAGAATACATCAAACCATCCTCCACCATGATCAAGTAGGCTTCATCCCAGAGATGCAGGGATAATTCAACATACAAAAACCTGGCAATGTAATCCACCATATAAACAAACTAAAAAATAAAAACCTAACGATCATATCATTAGATGCCAAAAAAGCTTTCGACAAAATACAACATCCCTTCATGATCAAGGTCATGGAGAGTGCAGGGCTACAAGGAACATAACTAAACAAAATAAAGGCAATATACAGCAAGTCAACAGCTGACATAAAACTTAATGGAGAGAAAATTTGAGCAATCCCATTGAAATCAGGAACAAGACAAGGTTGTCCACTCTCTTCATATCTATTCAATATAGTTTTTGAGGTCCTAACTAGAGCAATAAGACACCAAAAAGAGATCAAGCAGATACAAATCAGAAAAGAA
The DNA here is from genome assembly GCA_028555095.1 of Dicrostonyx torquatus. Classification (NCBI taxonomy): domain Eukaryota; kingdom Metazoa; phylum Chordata; class Mammalia; order Rodentia; family Cricetidae; genus Dicrostonyx; species Dicrostonyx torquatus. The sequence continues at coordinate 78,945 of JAQHUG010000360.1, forward strand.
GAAGTCAAGCTCTCACTGTTTGCTGATATGATAATTTACATAGGCAATCCCAAAAATTCTACCAAAGAACTCCTACAACTCGTAAACACTTTCAGTAATGTAGCAGGATACAATATTAACAGATGATAAAAGGGCCAGGAGAGAAATCAGAGAAACAACACCCTTCACAATAGGCACAAATAGTATAAATTATCTCAGAGTAGTTCTAACCAAACAGGTAGAATACTTGTATGACAAGAACTTTAAATCTTTGAAGAACGAAATTGATGAAGACACTAGAAACTGGAAAGATCCTCCATCTTGGGAAGTACACTGTAACGCATTGGCACAGGAGACCTCTTCCTAATATAACCCCAGCAGCACAGACACTGAGAGAAACAATTAATAAATGGGACCTCCTGAAACTGAAAAGCTTCAGTAAAGCAAAGGACACAGCCAACAAGACAAAACAACAGCCTACAGGATGGGAAAAGCTCTTCACTAACCCCCACATCAGACAGAGGGCTGATCTCCAAAATATACAAAGAACTCAAGAAATTGGACATCAAAAGAACACATCATCCAAAAAAAAAATGCAATACAGACCTAAACAGAGAACTCTCAACAGAGGAATCTAAAATGGCTGAAAAACACTTAAGGAAATGTTTAACGTCCTTAGTCACCAGAGAAATGCAAATGAAAACAACTCTGAGATTCCATCTTACACCTGTAAGAATGGCCAAGATCAAAAACACTGATGACAACTTATGCTATAGAGGTTGTGGGGTAAAGGGAACACTTCTGCATTGCTGGTGGGAATACAAGCTGATACAGCCCCTTTGGATGTCATTGTGGTGATTTCTTAGAAAATTAGGAAACAACCTTCTTCAAGATCCAGTAATCCACTTTTGGGTATATATCCAAAGGATGCTCAATCATGCCATAAGGACATGTGCTCAACTATGTTCACAGCAGCATTGTTTGTCATGGCCAGAACCTAGAAACAACCT